>OZ002740.1:57533033-58133033 GCA_963924295.1 Dioctria rufipes
ATCAAGGTGCCACATGATGAATTTTTTGTTATACCTTTAATAATTAGTAACTCTTCAATTCAATTTCAATTCAATTTCAATTCAATTTATTATAGATATAACTGAAGCACAAGTAAGTTATAAATACTCTTAAATATTTGCCTACTCTAACTAATTAGACAGAATAAAAAAAATGAAATAAGTCTCTTACATTCTAAGCGAGAGTATTAATTTAAGGAAGAAAATACAACTTTCATTAAAAGAAGAGAAAAAAAAGGCATATGCATATGTATAAAAAAGATATAAGAATACAGAAAAAAATAGCTAAGTAGGTATTCTAATATTAAAGATACAGAAAATAAGTACAAGAACAAGAAAGCATTGTTACTAAAAAATAATGATAAAAAAAACATTAATTACTTAATTTGTCAAACAACAAAAATGTTTAAAACATTCTGACTTGAATCTCCCAATGACTCGAAGTGAATGTATGGTTAGAGGAAGTAAGTTCCAAAGTCTGACACCATAGACGAAGAAAGATCGAGAACTAATCGAGAGTCTATGGTGGGGAGTTTTCAACAAAAGCGTTATTTCAGAATGCAAAACTTAAGTCGGCTGCCAAGGTAATCCGGATACTGCAAGTTAAGGATCTTAAATATCACAAAGCAAATACAGAATTTCAGATAAAGGGTCTTCCAATAAGAGGTGTTATTTTGAGATTCAAAGAAAAATGCCATTTTCTGAGATAAATGATCGGATCTTTATTTCATTATAAAGAGGAAGATGGGTTTTCCGAGCCCCATATGCGACAATTTTGCTTGTTGACGAGGCCATCGAGGTGGAAATGGGCCTCATCACTCAAGATGAGTTTTCGATGGAATTCCGGATCATTTTCATGCATTTCAAGGACACAATCAGCAAAGACTCGACGTTGTTGATGATCGGCCGGCTTGAGTTCTTGTGTTAACTGAACTTTATAAGCCTTAAGACCCAAATATTTATGCAAAATACGGTGTAATGACGTTTGTGGAATGCCTAATTCCAAAGAACGACGTGGAATGGACAAACCTGGGTTTTCTTCAACACTTTCGGCTACATCACCAATATTCTCGGCTGTTCTGAGCGACATGCACGGGTTTTATTCTTCACATCACTAACTTGTCCCGACAGCTCGAATTTTTCTACCAATTTCTGTATTGCGGTCCGACAAGGTGCTTCACGACGACCCAAAAATGTTCGAGTTTTACGAACTGTCTCTGCCACATTTTCACCATTTTTATAGTGAATTTTAATAATTTCAATGCGTTGTTGAATCGTATATCGTTCCATTTTTATTAATGGCGTAGTATCTACTTGTCAAATGTCAAAAAATGACAGCTCCAAAGGTGACATCTACCGAAATAGCGGGCTAATTAAAATAACACCTCTTATTGGAAAACCCTGAGTTATCCAAAGCGCAACCAAGAATTTTCCTCGACTCCTGCGAAATATGTTCATATTTTCTAATGCTAAAGACATACCGAGAACATAAGTTAAATGCGACATTTAATTTTCTACGACTCGAGTATACTAAGTGACAATATACAACGTCAGCATAGTTGATACTCGGTAGTAGCAAGCATTTCACAAGTCGAACACGTATAGTTTGTGGCATATATGCTGAGTAACGACATAATGCCTTTAGTTCACTATAGATCTTACCTACAACAACATCGATGTGGTCGCTCCAAGATAACCAATTATTGAAGATCAAGCCAAGATTCTGAGCATTAGTTGAAAACGGTATATTCATATCATTTATAATAACTAGTGGAAAGTCAGTACAGGTTAAATTGAGATAATAAATGAGCATAGCCAGAGATTTGGATGGGTTGAGTCTGAGATTGCTAACTCCAGCCCACCTATTTACGCATTGAAGATCTTTCTTTAGCTCAGTAATTGCGCATGGGATATCATTGATGGGAGCAGATGTATAAAGTTGTACATCATCAGCAGTTAGCAGTCAGTCATTGTGGCACTCCTGAATAGAGAGAACAGAGCTTGGAAGATTTCGAGTTGCAAACAGCGATTCCTATTAGTTAAGTAATCATAGATGAGTTTAGCCGCAGGACGAGCAAAACCAGATTCTACAACCAGCTTATTATATAATAATTTAAAATCGACAGAGTCAAACACTTTCGAAAAATCAAGTAGGGTAAATAGAGTTCCTTCTTTATTTTCCATACTACATCCTATCGTATCCGTGAGAAGTAGTAACAATGAAATTGTGCTGTGTTTGGCTCTGAAACAAGAGTGGATAGAACTGATCGAGTTATTAATATTAGCATGGTCGATGATTTGTTTGTATAAGACTTTTTCAAATATTTTGCATAATATAGGAAGAATGGTAATAGGTCTATAATCTTCCGGGGACGATGCTTTGGACTTCTTTCTAATAGGAACAACAAGACCTATTTTCCAAGCTGATGGGAAACAAGCAGTAGTGATAGCAGTATTAAATATATATTTAATATGATTAATTATGGATGGCAAAAAATAGTTTCAGGAAACGCATTTCAATACCATCAGAGCCTGTAGCATTTTGATTTAATAGATTTAAAGGCATTCAAAAGCTCAGTGGTACAAATATTCCAAAAAGAGAAATTATTTCTAGCATTAGGAATAGGTAGATCGGAAGTATCTACTACCACTGAGGTTGAGCTCGAGGTAAAGTATTCATTAAGCAAGTGAGGATCAGCTATACATTCCTCGCTGGCCTATAATGATATTAAGCTTACGAATGTTATTCCAAAGTTCGCGAGAAGGTAAACTTGGTTTGGCATTTTAGAGTAGAATTAATTTTAGCCTTCCTAATTAAAGCACAAGTCTTATTTCTAAGGGTCGTATAGTTTATAGGCAAAATTTCGTTCCCAAATAGAAGTTTATATTTCATCATTGATCCAATTGCACTCAGAACGGCATTTTATCCTTTTCAGCGGAACAAACTTGTTGAACAATCTCATAAATGTCCTATTAAAGATAGCTTCTTGATTGTCGATCTGACTTGTACCATAAAGACATGACCAATCAATCAGCGAGGCAGAAGACTTTAAAGCATCTCAGTCAATAGCATTATATGCTCGGTAAAAAAATGTTGAAGAATTTTGAAGGACTCCTATATCTAACAACATCGATATTCAAAAAAAAAAAACAATAACTCCAGAATGATCCGAAATTCCGGGGACGTCAAAAGTTAACTGATCACACACAAGGTCGGCTCTATCAGTGATGAAAAGATCCAAAAGGGATTCACCACTACGAAAAACACGAGTTGGCAAAGAATTTACTACACTGAAATTAACAGCTTCTAGAAAAGTTACAAAGTTGCGCCTTAAACAATTGTCTGACAACATATTAATATTAAAGTCACCCGATATTATATTAATAGAATAAGATCCAGTGAATTGGATTATAGTATTATAAAGACTATCAAGCGAGCTAACCGAAGGCATTCGATAACTATTGATTCTTTGGCAGTCTCTAAAGTTACTCTGGCATTGTATTTGCTATTTAAGTAGTTCGCCACTCCACCACCAACAGAATCATTTCTGTCGCTTCGAAGCAGTGAAGAGCCGGGAATCATAACCTCTACGAAAGCATCACTAAGAAGAATTAACGATGGTACTATCTGCTATATTTGCATCCAATAAAAGTTTGCTCAGTTGTTTATTAGTAGTAACTTTAACTGCATTGTACTGCTTTGAATCACCCAACTGACGTATGTAGACGGCTCCATTGTGCGTAAAGACTGCTGAAATTTTACCGCCGCGTTTAATATCCATCGCTGACTTAAAAATCTTATGATTTTTAGCTGTTAAACTTCCATGCACAAAGATTCCGCTGCTTCCAGATAGACCAGCATCTTTTAAATTAGGATTTTTTCGTACGTATAGTGCCAATAAATCGAAACTTGTCTGCTCCATCTCTGTAAATTTGTTATCCAAATGCTGCTTCATGGATTCAACGCACTTATCCAATTCTTCACAGGAATCATCAGATGCAGAATTACGCGTTACTCGAGGCATAATCTCAGATAACTAAAATTTAGTTAATAACTTTCGTGTAAATGGAAAAAATAGCAATTCGCGATAAAACTGCGTAATACGTTATGTATGGGACATTGGGGAATTATGAGTCACACTTTTTCCAAGCTCGATAACTGCCACAAAAATCAAAATTTTTTAAAATTTCAAAATGGTTTATGTTACTAGGAAGGAAACCATAACTTTTAGCTTAAGCAGTATCTTGAAATTATTATCTGCTGAAAAAATCTGAGCGTTGGCAAAAAACATGCATTTTTGAGATTTTCAAAATGTTGGGGAATTGTGAGTCACCGTCTGAATTAAGTGGAAAATCAAAAATATCGCTGTAAAATATTTATTTTATGGTTGGAAATTACATAACAATTAGTTTAAAAACAATATATAAAAAGGAAGGTATTAAAATTATTCGGATTCGCAATTCGGGCATGTGAAATAGGCTCCAGTACTGACGCATTTCAAATGAACAGCTCGATCGCATAAATCGCAGCGAATGGAATTGTTTCGGTTCAATTTCTTCGGCATATCCTCCATACAAAGTATGCAGAAGTCAACTTCTTCGTCTTCAGAAGAAGAAGCATTTCGTTTCGTTGTTGATTGTGCTCGACATGGTCGCTTTTTTTTAACTGGTGCCTTTCCATCTTCACCTCGACTTTTTTTTTTCAAGCTTTTTGCGCCTGGCATCAGCTTTCTCTTTCAAGTCGGACACAACTTCAGGCGACGTTAAAATGGCGGTTTTCATTGGCTTGCGACCACGATTAGATTTTTTAGCTGGTGTACCTCGTTTCAGTGGACCAACTTCTCTCAATGATCAATCGTTGTCACATCAATGTAAACAGGAACGCTCGGAATAAATATTTTGAGAAAATTTTCCAAGTGGTTGCCGCACGGAACGAACGAGTACGTGTACACGCATCGATTGCTAATGGAAAATGAGTTTGGTCAAATATAAGACAATGACAGCCATTTGCATGAGTCAGACTTTCCAATTATGGTGAAATATTGGCGTGACTCACAATTCCCCATGACTCACAATTCCCCAATGTCCCCTACTATTAACAAAGGAAATTATAGCGCGTTTAGGAAAACAAGAACTGTTATTTTTCTAGCAAAAATTTTGCGGAGCTAAATGAAACACGTCAACTCGACTGAAACACTCATACTATAAAGATGACTATAACTCTTCAGTTGGTTTCTTCACTGAAAGAAATATTGTAGGTAATATTGAAAAATCATATTTGTTAATCTCTAACAAAAATTATTTGTTATATTAACAAAACAATTTCAAGATTACTATGAATTTTTGTTTTACTAACTAATTTTGAAAATATATGATCAAATTGATAAAATTTTATAGCTTAATTTTGATGTAAAAATCGAAAAATCTTAATTATCAAATTGGAAAAATATATTATACTTTTTTGCTAAATCGAAAAATATTTTTATCGCATCGAAAATAGTTTTATTGTACTTGTAAAGTTCTCGTAAGATTTTTTCTTATCATATTGAAAGATTTTTGTCAAAATTTGGATAAACTATTTTCATATTGAAGAAAATATTTATCCAATTGGTAATATTTTGTCAGTTCTATTGAGTTTTTTTTTTTTTTCAATCTTATAATTGTTTTTGTTTAACTACAACGTTTTGTCTCTACGTGACATTAAATGTGTTACTTAATTCTCGACTTTTGTGCCAGTGGGATGATTTTAGAAGTGGGACTGCAAAAGTGATTTGATATAATGTGCTGTGAACTTGAAACTTTAATTAAAGAATTGAATATAGAAATGGATCTTATAAAGAAGTGTAAATGAATGGATTATTTAAAGGGTAAGTTTTCTATTTGTTCAGTGTAATATTTCTTATTAGATTAACAACATTTTAATTACCTTAATGAAAAAAAAAATTGAATGAAGCAAGATAATATGTGATTCAGCTGCAGCAATGCACGGAAGTTTTTTTTTATTGATTAAAATATTGAAATTTTTGCATTCATTGCGAATTGTTGACTAAAGACTTTAAACTTGGAGTCCAAATAAGATTCGAACACAATTTCATGAACTGGATAAACTCGGAAAAGACTACCGTGTCCTCCGATTTATCAGAAAATACTTTCCCAATTGATGAACTGCATACAAGCAGCGACTTAAAAAATATTAATTTAGAAGACTTTTAAAAAGTAGCAATCAAGGCAGATCATTTCTGGATAAATATAAAAATAACCTTCAATTGAATGATGACTGCAGAACTATTGGTCGATATTATTATTAATCATTTGATTAAAATTACATCAAAATGACTGTATATTTGGCTGAAGATCTGGCAAATAAATTTGCTGCTCTTTTCCCATTCGAAATAAAGGTTTGCATCGTATCATTATTATTCTTAAGATTTTACTGAGTCTAAAATTATAAATCATTCTTAGGCGCTCTATTTTTTAAAGGAAAAAAGGTAAAGTTCCAATGGGAAAAAAATTACGGCAAATACTTTAATCAATTGAAAGCAATGAAAGCAGTGAAACGATTATTGGTAGAATTATATGTTAATTTATAAATTGTAATATACAACATAATCGTATATTTTAGAATCGGAAAAAGACATACAAAGCAATTTAGATGAAATAAGAGCAGAAAACTGTTCTTGGGCTGAACTGGAGCAGCACTGGACTGCAACAATAAATTATAGGCTCCAAACAATTAAAAAATCGTCTTCAATAGCCGATGTTATGCTTCAATGGAAGCATTATAAACAACATTTTGGATTTAAATTGATATGTATAGGCTTTATGTAAATTTAGGCAAATAGACTCAAATCTCCACATCATTACAGATCGATATAGACTTCAGGAGTACGTACATGCAGTTTTATATATGAGTTTCCGATTATATGCGAAAAACGTATGCGAATTTTTGAAGAAAAACTTAAAGACATAAGCAGCATTGCTGTTTTCTCCGAACTAAAAAGCAAGACTTCACTAACTGAAAGTAAGTAAATATATTACACATATCATAATTAAAATAACTTCAAAAACTAATATGTATTATTATAATTTTCCAGATGCCCGCTATGCCTGTATATTATACCTTCTTCATGTAGTCATAACTCCAACGGGAAAGCTGGTCAGGGTAGAAAACGGAAAAAAAAAAATTCATTTGAAATTTTCTATTAAGGACTCCCAAAACTCATTTCTGATAGTTGGGAATACTATTCAAGTTGTAGTAATGGAACTTATAAGAAGGAAACAGAAAAATGAGTCACTCCAGCCATTGATTTTAATTACTGGAACTCTTTTTGAGCCGAGGGACATTCCTTTATATTTTGATAATATAAGATATAAATTTTTTTCCACTCTTCAGGCAGTAGATATTTGTTTTAAGGCATTTAATATTTTTAATCTTAAGTATTCATCTGCTTCAAATTTAGTTTGGGTTTTTTTTTTCAACAGTTTTTTTTATAAAATATCAACTAATTATGATAGAAGAATTGGGAAAACAGTAAGATATATGAATTGGCAAATTTTTGTTACATTAAGACATTAGAATTGAGTTAAATTGATTTTCAATAATTTGAAATAAAATAGAACTTTTCATTTCCACTAAAAGCAATAAATAATACTGAAATTTCTTTGTTATATTTTGAGATATAGATGCATAGGTCATATTATGTCGACATGTTTTGATAATGTTTTAATATATATACATATGTACACTTATGAAACATAATTACTTGTTTTATTTATGGTGTAACTCTTTCTTTATTTTAAGCACTATAAGCATTTAGAGCTTAACAAGTTACATTTGTACTTCTTCTTAAATAATGTAGCTCTTACAAAGAATTTCTCTTTTGCATCCACAAACTTTTTCGTTTCAACCACTTATGTATATCTCCGGCATCCGGTTCATACCCAACTGTCATATATGATATGATATGATCCCGATCATTCACTGTTGGTAATATATGAATTCTATCTTGATCTGGATCACATCACGGCCAACTAGAACTATGCTATATAAATAAATATTTTGAATTTTTCATAGGAGCTTAATTTGAATCCAAGTAACTCGTGTTAACAAATATTTCAGCAAAAGCGAAATAAAAACGAATCAATTTGAAAAATTAATTTGTTTATATTGACGAAAAGTTTTGTCAATATGATTAAAAGTTTGATAAAGAATATACCTATTCATTATAATAAATATTATTCATATCGAAAAAAGAGACTTATTTGATTTGAATAACCTTTTAGTTGATTGGAAGATTTTTATTTTCAGGATGAAAAATGCTTCATCAAAGCGAAAGAAAATTTTTGTCATTTTGAAAACAAAATTTGTTTAAATTGACAAAAGGTTTTGCTAATATGATACTAGGTTTGATGAAATTTTGTTTTATAAAAATGTGTGGTAATAAATTTTCAATTTGATAAACCTTTTTGTTGGACCTATATTGATAGCTATTTTGTTGATTCAATCAGGTTTTTTGTCAATTTTACTAAGGTTTTTTTTTCAGTGTATGGACCCGCTTTAATTTTAACTCAGCTTATAAGAAATTGCATGATGTATATCAATCCATTTTCACTAGAATACTATATTTTCAAATAAATTCTAAACTTGATAATGAGATCATTTTGTTTTATCCATAGAGATTTGCATGTGAAATTACTTTTAAAAAATGTTCGTAAAAAAAAAAAGTAAAATTATAAAAGATCGGAATTCAGTATCTTTTGTTTGGGTCTTCCTAGGAATTACCACAAATTTTGCTTTCTACCTGCCATATCGCTGGAAAATAGGGTTATATATCAATGGTGAATATTGTTTTTCAAACACGCAAGGTAATAACGAGAAAATTGTTTTCCCTCTTCAAATAGCTAATGGAATATATCCTGTGTTGAAAAATATGGTTAAGTTGAAAGGAAATAGAAATCAAAGATTATAAGCGGAAGACAGACAGAGGAGGGTAAACTGCTCCACATTTGCTGAGTTTAGGGCAAGAAATTATCTTGAAACTCCACTGAATTCCATTTAAATCAACTTAGGGATTTGAAAGGATTACAGGTTTTATGTAGATAACTACATAATGTGTATGCCTATAATATACTGTAAATCATTCGAAAGCACACAAAACTTTGCACTTTCAGGCTTTACCCGAAGTATGCCATTATGATATTTATAGAGGATGCAATATTTTACGCTCACATGCATGTTACGATTAGACCTGCAAATATATCTATTTTATAACAAAACTCATGACACTGTGCTGAATCCCAATGGTAAATGCATGCCTCGCAAAGTGAAAAGATTTATAGTCTCTTCATTACTAGAAAACAAAAGTTTGGAACAAAGTTCCTACAAGTTTAATGAGTTGTTAGTACTACAATGTATGTAACAATAAGCTGTTTATTAAGTCTTTACAGCATTTTCCGCATGAAATGATCTGTTTAGGTTTTAACGAAAAGCAGAAATGCAGAGGAAGGTCTCACATCTTATTTGTTATTCTGCTGATGACTTGTTTGTATGTATGTAAATAGAGGCTACCAGATTTGCTATGAATGATGATAATTTGAATTCACTTAATTATTTTTGTAAGTATGTATATTTACCTGAGAGATATTAAGTTAATATTAGCAATAACGATTTCATTGATATTTGTATATGTGGGTAAGGCCATTAATGCTTTTTACGTAGATCTAACTTAAACAAAACCATCATAAAGAAAAGGAAAATAAATAAATAAATAAAACTAATTCCAAAACAAGTTAAATACGTTTGTTAACCTCCCCATACTTCTGAAATTGTTAATTAGGGCATTGAACTCGTATCACCAAGTAGTTGATTCTCCAACCAAAGAACCCAACGCAACAAAGGAAATTTTCATCTATTGGATCTTTTTCTTACGTTTATAAATAGAAGAACCGCTGAATGTCCACTCGATGCTTTGGATTGCGCAATAACAGCCCTGTATTTTCACACCCAATAATTTTGTTTCTACCAAAAGATTAGTACAGCACTCCTTGGATAGACTTTTCTGCCACAAGGAACATTGATTACTGCACAGATCACTTTTAAAAACTTCAAACTAAACTGTTTGATGAAAACTTCTGCCTTTCATGATTATGCTAGAATATGCTCTCATTTCGAATTGAAATAGATATCTGCAAATAAAAGCGCAATACAGACAAATTTTTCATTTACCAAGCTAAATTTGATTTTGATCAAAGTATTATACAAGAAATTTTTCCTAATCAAAAAGGCAACAAGAGGCTTTATCTTTGGTTAAAATAGTCTCGAATGATTTCAATATTTATTAGTATCACCCTATTTTAGCTAAACTCAAAATTCTTGTCTAATGGTATAATTCTCACATTTATTCAGGAGCAGGTTGCACTGCGTTAGCTGCCTTGCAAAATGTCCAAAGCAAGGTTTTTAAATTTATAATTAAGACCGTAATTAACACCGTACAACACCGTCCAGTCATAATGTTTGTTGTTCTTCCCTGCTCAGCAACTACTTCTTACTTTATAAAAAACGGATCCTTCTTCAATACTCGCTCATTTAACTATGCTCAAATGTTCACCCTTTAATGATGTAATTTTGGCTGTACCGTAAAATTTCGCGATTCCCAAATCATACAGTTTATGGTATGTTTTACCTTCCCCGTGCAGATCTTTGGAATTTAAACTAAACCTACAAAGAATCTTTTTCCACTCATCTCTATCCCTTAATTCCATTACCTTATGGAAATAGACAGATCGGATTAGAAGACAACACAAAGAATTGAATCATAAGTGTGATGTGCAAAATAATTAAGAATTTTAGAGTATCCTCAAATATCAAATAACTCGTTACTAGATAAAGTAAACAGAAGAGGTCTTAGATGGGTACCCTTTGGTCCAGGAGATGATTCTACATTTACAATGCAGTCTATTTAAATACAACTGCCTGAATTCAATGAAATTAGTTTCAGTACCTAATCCTATTACGCTCCTTTTTTTTTAATAATGCCAATTGGCAGGCGATACCTATTACATCGATAGCATAGCCCTGACAGAAAAGGAAAAACGTGTATAGAATTTGTGATTACTGGGTTGAGATCAATAAATGAAGATGATTTTTTCGCCTGTTAATTTTTACCTACTTCATAACTGAAGGAAAAACTAGAAGATGGAAAACTGTTCCACATAAGGACTATTACATTTTCTAATGATAACCGAAATTTCGCGATGTGCCTGTATTTTATTGAAAAGAAGTATGAGGATGAGCACCAGCAAAACCCGCGAGAATACTTCCCAAGCCACGAAACAGAAATCTATATGTGTGCGTGCGGAGTCCGTTTTCTAAAATGTTCTATATTGATACTTATGGAAAAGTGCTAAACATTGGCTTTATGTATGCTACAGAGCCTAAAGTACTATAGATACAGGAAAATAGTCTTCTAGTAATTTACAGCTTGATTCCTTATCTTCCCAAAGGCTACACCTCCTATATACTTTACTTAACAAAATAATCTAATATGGTAGTTTTGATTACAAAGTAACCTTACTATTTAACGCTCAATACCTCCCAGCTGAGTGATAATTGCATGTGTGTATGTGCAGCCGGAGTCCGAATCTGTAGGCAGCTACATTCGATATCATCAGCCCACGGCATGCCATGACGGCACAGCGACATTACAATGATTACTCAGCTGAGAATTTTTGTTTGAGAAATCGTACACAGTAAAAATTTTTTACTACTGTAAGAGTAGACAAGTTTATGCCTGCTCTCAGAGTAGTAGTATCACTTCGAAGATGATGTATTACACACTTCTTTAATTTTACACACTTTTTTAATTTTATGCACCACTTTAATTTTACATTTTTTTTTTGTATTACACACTTCTTTAATTTCACACATTTTTTGTAGAAGTATTATACTATACTTACTTTCTGTGAGTAAAAGTACCCCACTTCGTAATTACGCTACCGTGCCGCTTTTAAAACACCCCGCTTCATTCTATTTCGCAAGTAAGATCTTACAATCTCTATAGAATATAGCAACTAACAAGCAGAATAACAAAGTTGCTATACCTTATGATTTCATGTAGAGAATAAAAATTTTCTAGAAATAATTTATAAAAAATGTTTATTTTTAAAAACTAAATCTACTTCTTTTACAACTAGTATATGAGTTTTATGTTTTACTCTAAAACATTAGAAATTGAACGTAAAACTTTAGATATGGCATTTATATATTTTTTTCACCTCTTGACGTTTCGGTATGAATGTTGAAGTAGTACTGCTGTATACAGTCCAGGGTCTCTTCATTCAAAATGTAATATATGCAAATCGTTTGAATAAGTGCTCCTAGCCAACATTCGATTCCGAATTAACTACCTGATGATTGGCAAACACGTAAAGATAATCAACAGCTCCAGCATCTGAATTTGAAAAGAAAGTATTTAAAATTAGCAGTGGTATTTTTTTATAAAATTAACTAAATTTTTGAACAAAATATTGAGCTGTATGATAAGGAAATAAATGGTCGAAAATTACACATAGCACATAGAGTGTAATAGGTCAAATTAAAGAGGAGAGTCCACAGTTTTCAGTTTTTATATAAAAAAAAAAACGATATGTTAACCACCGTTTTGCGAAAAACAATTGAGGTCAAAGTAAAAAATATTGTAAGAAAATCCGAAACAAATTTAATATATAATTCCATGTTATATGGCATAAATATTTCTTACCAATAACAGCAAACCAAAGACGATTTGTTGGTGGCTCGAGATATTTAACTTCAGTTCCAAGCTAAAATAAAATTAAGTTGCAAATTAATATTCATTCGAACCGATGGATATAAGGAGGCTTATTATAAGCTTTAATTTTTTTTCACACATAACTGCACGCACAATTCACACTTAATCATATTGTATGCTTACACAAATAACACAATACCAAAACAACCGAGAAAGAATCGCCACTTTTTAATTGCGCCTCGACTCATAAGTCATGCCGATATGCTGTTTTATACATTAAATAGCGTGTTTACGCACACAGTTTGCGTTTCTACATAAAAATACAAATGCAATATCGTTTTTACGCACGTAGTTTGCGCTTTTATACACACACGTCGTAAAAAATGCAATGTACATAAAATATATGTAATTTTACATATTTCGTAGTGAATATTACATTACACATTGATTAATATTATACACAAATTTGTGAATTTCACCTGAAAATAGCGAAATAGCTGTTGCTGTTTACTACTTTTAGAGTAGTAATTTATGACTTATTTTTTACTGTGTAGTTATTTGGTTAAGATTAATTTTTTTAAATAATTTTATTAGACAATTTTATTTAGGTTCTCAAAATAAGAAAGCAAGCTTAAGATTATCAGAACACCATTTTTCTGTATAAATAGTAGTTTAGGGCGGAGAAGTTATTCAAATCAAACTTTTGTCAGTCTTACATAAGAACACTGCAAATATTTTAGAATATAAGGACTCCGTTGGAACTTGCATGTGGTAGGGAGGGAGTCTGTTTCATGGTTTGTGAAGTATTCTCGATCGCTTTGGCAGCAGGCTTAGGCTCATTTGGTATGCGCAAGAAGAATACTACAATAATTCAGACTATATATTTTGCCAAAGCAATATAAAGAGCGATAAAAGAGTGAAAACTACAGAAGCTACGCTGATCGGCTGGAAATCGATATTTGAAATTTTCATGTTATCTTTAATAAGCCGAAAGGACTTCTTTTCGACTTTTTTCAAAGCGCACAACACAGTAATACTCGCAACTCTTCCAATATGGGACCTGTATGTAAATGTTTGATTGAGTAAAATATAGTTTGCACGTTTGCAAGAAGCCCAGCCAATTTCATCGTGGTTTTAGGAATACCAAAAATATAAGTTTGCTGGATATTTCAATGTCTAAGATTTTTAGTGGCAAGGAGCTCTTCATTTCCAATCCACCAACGGAATATCATAGGTTAGGACTAATATTAAACAGTACTGGGGTTTAGCAAGATGCAATTCGCTCTCAAGAGAATTATTATTGTAACATACATGTGTGAAATCAATCATCTACTAAAGAATAGCAACGAGAATCCACCATATACAGAGTCGAAAAAGTAATCAAATCGAGAGTGCTGTGATTTACAAAACTTTAATAAAAATTAGGAAGAAAAGAGATGTTTATGTACTTTAGATTAGATGTAACTCCGTTAAATGTAAATTAAATTAAACGAAAAAAAAAGTTTGAAGGCTTTTAAAACATATGGATACAGACCTAGACCAGGGCCCCAATTCTGCATTCCCACTCACTTATGACTGTATGAGAGCAGCCACTCACCCACCATTTAGGTATTCTAGAAGACAAATGGAATGAGATATACACTGTTAAATAAAATAATCCATCACATTTGTGGTGAATATTGTTGACGTGACAATCAGTGGTTTCTTGTTTAAGGAAAGTGCTTCACATTGACCTTATATTTGCTATAAAGCCTAAAAAACCTAAAAAGCCTAAAAAAAAAACTAATTTACAGCTTGGTTCCATACCTTCCCAAAGGCTACACTTACTACATACCTTACTTAACAAAATAATCAAATAGTTTAGAATCAGTGATCGGACTTCTGGAAATTATTTTGTACTGAACTTTATCTGAAAATTGTACTAAATCAGTATGTTCTGTACTAAAATATAATTTTCATTTTAATAAATTTTTTTGTACATATTACACTTATTCTTAACAAGGAACATAAAAGTCTTCAGTCTTAAAATTGCACAAAAAAATTTTCGTTAGGAATATAGTGAATAGAAGAATTTGTGACAGGCTTTTTCTCAATACATTGATTCCCACAGGGGAATCCCACTTATAGTTGGAAATTTTAATTTTTTAATAGTTTCACTGCAATAAATTAAAAGGCTGAAGTTGAATTCAAAGAGGTAAACTAAAGGTTTTCAGGAAGAAATTCGCTGTGGGACCCAGAGAATTCAAGAAGACATAGTTTTCGACGAATTTTTTTCGAGATGACTTCTCTCTACAATATATGCTTAATGATAGTAACTATCTTAAGCTTTAGATACATATTGTCCACCGACAAATTTTAAAAGTATTTAACCCTTTGATTAGTGACTTAATTTTGTAGCATACACGTCCCTGGAGTGAGTTATTTTTGCATTTTTAGATAGATTTCGCAGATTTGACGGATTTTTCATTTTTGCGGTGGATGGGTGGGGGGAAGATTTATTTTCAAAATTTGGTATGTATGTTCGTCTCGATCGCGCGCATCTTCTAGTCGAATCGTTTATGCGCGGGGTAGTTTGTTACGGCGGGGCGGGGAAGATAAAGTTTTGAAATGCTTTTGTTTATATCTCCTGAACCAAGAGTCCTAGAGGGTTCATTCATATCTTAAATGAAAGCTGCGGCCCTATAATACATGGTATTATTTCGGGTTGCTGGGTGGCGAGAGGGCGGAGTAGGAGGTAGTCAAAATATCGATTTTTCGTCCCATATATGCGCAAAATACTGCGAATGCAAAAGCTCTCAAACCAGCCAATCGATTGCATTTTCCTGAAAACGTTTTCTATATAATTATAGCATAGGTGCATTAGGGTTTTTTTTATTCACATGCATTAAACTTTTTTTTATTTCGATCCGGGTGAAGTGGAAGAATTAGATTTCGGGTTTTCAATAATAACACAGCCATTTGACCTAGGACCATAGGGGTGTGGGTACTCAAACTTTTTCTCAGAAATAAATATATTTGAATCTGTACTAGATTTTCCAAAATGTATTAGAACAAACTTTAACACCCCCTCCCCCCCAGTATATTTTTAGTTTTTTAAAAACGATAGCATTCCTCAGTGTTGCTCTTCTTTCGATTCCCATACGCACTTTTCAGTAATTCCTTTTTTTCTATTCTAACTGAATCATTAGATTTCTTTCACTTTAGATATTCTCTAACTATATAGCGTTATGTCCAATCGGAAAACCGATGTCACTGTTCGGGTCAGCTAATTACTAATTACTAACTACAATTTTTACAGAGAGGAGTTAATTTTGAAGCTTTTTTTTATTACTATAACCTTTTCTGATTACATTATAAATTATAATTGGACAAAGAAAGTTTTTCAAGAAAATATTTTTTTAAATATTTGAGTTCAACATATAAAAAGAAATGTAATGTAATGTAATGAGCTCTGGATAAACGAATAACTTTAGATTTAGATTCTGAATTTAATTTTGTCATACCAATACTTTTTTTTATAAATATATACTATATATGTTTATATATACACTTTACTTTGGGTAAATAATGACAATAATTGATTTTTTGATAATTACACATATTTAGGAGTAATGGGGAAAAACAAAATTGTTTACGAAGGAAAATATGATAAGTTTATACAGAGGTAATTTGAAAATAGTATGTTAAAATTTTCTTTTCGTGTGATATTCCTCAAAACACGGATATACACACAATGGGACATCACATGCAACACACATAAATTTTGTATCTTTCCTTTTTACTGGACGAATTGTGGAATGGCTGCACACAAAACACTTCCTCCGTGTGCTCGAACCTTGAGCCATTGTTTCCGGTACAGGATGGATGAAATGTCTTGCTGTAAGTCTCAAAGGAATCTCCTTAGCTCTTCTGCCTCCAGACGACGATGGTCTCGGCTTATGGTATTGTTCAATAATTTGTGTTATTACCTTTAGACGAAAATCAGTGAATTTTACATTTTCTCCTGTTTGCACTCCGTATAAATGATAAGCATTTAGGGTCGATATATCCAACAATCGAAAGAACATTTTTTTATACCACTTTAGCGATTTTCTTGAACAATCCATAAAACTGATCATCATATCCGATTTGTCAATAATACCCATGTTTACATTGTAATCGACTACAGCTTACTGATATTTTCCCCCGTTGTATAGTTGATTGCATCAGAAATAAGCATTTTTGGTTCATGGATATTTGTAAGCATATAAACCTCTCGTTTGTCTTTCCATTTTATAGCTAATAGAGTATCTGAGTGCAGGAATTTTACATAGCCACGGGTCTGCCTTCCTGCTGGAAATTTAGGAAATCCCTTACGATTTGGTCTGACAGTACCACAGGCGTGAATTTTATTATCAAGGAGATATTCAAATAATGCTGGACTCGTGTACCAATTATCAATAAATAATCGATGTCCTTTTCCCAAATAATCACGGAGCATTGTTTTTACAACGATCCAGATATGCCTATATTTGTATCAATTTCAATATCTGTTGTGCATCCCGTGTAGACAATTATATCCAATACATACCCCGTCTCGACATCGCAACAAACATATATTTTAATTCCGAACCGATGCCTTTTTGATGGAATGTACATTTTGATTGACAGTCGCCCTTTCCAAAGCAAAAGACTTTCGTCGATGCACAGATTTTGGAACGGATGGAAGACGGATTTATATATGGCTTTTATTGGATCTAATAATGGCCTGATTTTTTGTAATCGATCAGTGCTCCGGGTGTTGTTATCTGCAAAGTGAAGTGCTCGCAGTAATAGAAAAAACCGATCTTGGGAGAAGAGAATTCTAAAAAATGGGGTAGAAATAACTTGATTTGTTGACCAGTAATCTTTCAAGGAGTTTTTTCCAACCAAACTGGTCAACATGATTGTAGCTAAAAAAACGTACATCTCCGAAACGTCCGTATCAACGCATTTTTGTAACTTCGATTTTGAAGTCATACCGGTTCTAATTTGACTTGCGTATCTATTGGTTTCTTTCACCATATTGTTCATAATGTCAATATTGAAGAAAAGTGTAAAAAAGCTCAATTCAGTGTCTCCTTGATATTCTGGCTGAATTCCGGATGTTGAACTGGTGAAAGGAAAAATCCGAGGGGAGAAATCTCCCTCTGCCCACTGTCTTTCTTCTCTTGCATAATAATAATTTGCAAAATTTTGAACGCGACTTTTTCCAGGAACTTTTGACTGAACATCGGTTATCCATATATATTTATAAATCACGATGTTTCTCAGAATAACATAAAAAGGAAAATTGGAATTTTACACGCAATATTTGTATATATCTGTTATATACATGTATTATATACATATGTATATACAGCTACTTCTGACAAACCGATTTCCTTGGAACCCGATCATCTCCGATTTGGACGAAATTTTCAGAGTTTGTATGGAATACCAAAATAGCTCACCCATAACTTTTTTCCCCTACAGCGCCCCTAGAAATTTCATGATTTTACGATGAAGCATCATATTATATCCCGAGAACTGAAAAACCAATTTTTCTATTCCAATGCCAAATGAAGCATCATGCTTTATATTTTCCATAAAACAATATAACACTACCGAACGAATATTTTTATTTTAAAAATAGGATTTTTTTTAAAATAAATAGAATTATTTACTATTGAGGACTTCTAGCAGTTTCTTTGTGTATTTTTATTTTGAAGCTAGAGGTCTCACCTATCTATGTACAAAAAATTGCGATGATATCCAGCTTCAATTCTGAGATATGAATTTTTAAAGCCATCGTATACCCAAAGTAACCTGTGAGGGAGCACTGCACTGAGGGGAATGTATTGTTTTTTTTTTTACTGGGAACTTCTAGTACTGTTTTTACATTTTTATTATGAAGCTAGAGGTCCTACCTATCTATGTACAAAAAATTGTGAGGATATACCGCTTCGTTTTTGATATATGAATTTTTAAATTCACCGTTTATCGTGCGGCCGCATATACGCGGCGATACTCTATTTGGATCTATCGAGTGCCGCCGCACACGTGCGGCCATACTCCTCAAAGGGTTAAGTAGTTCTTTACTAGGTTTCCACACATTTTCATTAGAACATTCTTTCTCAGCCAACTTCTTTGCGAGCATTATATTTCTCACAGTTTTAATGTTCAGTTTATTGGTTTTCTTATTTTTTAAAGTATTCAAAATTGAAAATTTTCGCTCTGAACTTGCAGAACTATGTGGCAAAATACATAGACTTAGCATATAAGGTGCTAAGTCTTTAAATATAGGCTCATCAAGAGCATTTTTCGATTTGTTTATTCGACCAAAATTTTACAACATCTCTGGAATTTTCATAATTTTCCAAGTATTGAAATTGATTATTTATTTCTTAAACATCCCCATTATAAAACGGAAAGGCTAGCAGAACAGGTCAAATACTACTAATATTAGCCTTTTTTATTTCTAAAGGACATAAGTATTTTAAAAGAATAACTTTCTCATCATCAAAATCAAACCGCAATTTAATTTGCTTGCACATTTCCTGGTAATAAATAAGGATAATTCCTTTAACTTCTAAAATGTCCTGCAATTGCAAATTATTATCTTTAATAAAAGTCTCAAACTGCACACCACAAAATATGTCTTGAATTTAGATATTGTTACTGGGATTTGAAAACGCAATATTCAGGCCAACAAGATCAGGTTTAACAAAGTGTTTTAAAATATTCATATAGGCAAGTGATAACTCTTTATACAGTAGATGTATTTGCCTTTTTTCCGATTGAAAATTCTTGTTTATATTACACATAATTTTAAGAAAATATTGCAGGAATAAGAAATATAGTTTTGTTTTGTGGCTTTGCAACTGTAAAACTATTAAGTTCAAATTCGACGCTTTCACATCTTCGAATTCTTCTAAAGTAAAAAAATGCAAAAGAGCCGACCACTGCTCTAGAATTCTACTAACAACTTCTTCTAAAGCCAACCATCTTGAAAAGCTTGGTCTTAGAATTTTATGAAAAGGTACATAAGTTGAAATACTCTTGAAATTTATAAAACTCATTTTGGAGTTTTGAACTAGTCTTAAAACATGAATATATATTCTTACATAACAGCCCGATCTCTTGAGGTAAATACTTAGAAGATGCTGAGCTACAAAAGTGTAAGCTATGGCATGTGTATCTAAGGTAAAATAAATTTAGATTTAATTGCTGTAATTGAGTTCTGACGCCCTTTATACTTCCTCTCATTATTGAGGCATTATCTGTTGCGAAGCCCACAAAATTCGTAAGAGGAACATTATTTGCGTTTAACTCTTCTATTATTTTTCCATAAATTGCCTCGGAAGTCGAGGCCTCTAATTCTAGAAAATCAAAAAGTTTATCTTTAATACATTTTTGGTCGGTATGAAAGTAACGGGTTTTCCAATAAGAGGTGTTATTTTAATTAGCCCGCTATTTCGGTAGATGTCACTTTTGGAGCTGTCATTTTTTGACATTTGACAAGTAGAAAATACGCCATTAATAAAAATGGAACGATACATGATTCAACAACGCATTGAAATTATTAAAATTTACTATAACAAGTAAAAAAGCTAGAATTGGTCTAAGACCAATTCTTATGATACCCTAGATGAATGCCCGTATTAAATTTCGTATGGTCACCGATCTATTCAAGTCTGATTTTGATGTCGTTTTTCGCAAATATTTCTAGAACGGTTTGTCGCACAGAAAAAATGATTATAACCAACTTTATAGGATTTCGTATTCTGCAGAAGTTTTTAGTACAATGAAGATGTCTTGGACTGATCGTTTTCAAAGTATACGTAAAAAACCGAAATTTTTATATGGCAACACCAAGAAGGAGTTGCCCGATCTAGTCCATTTTTGACTTTCGATTTGCTAATGTAGAAAAAACATCACATACGAAATTTCAGCTCTCCACGTCGACGCGTTCTCAGGCAGTGTCCAAATATATAGCGGAAAAGGAAATTTTTATATGGCAACCCCACGAAGGAGTTGCCCGATTTGTCTCATTTTCGAACTTAATTTTCCTTTTTTTTTAAAGTCCGTGTAGAAAATTTCAGCGCTCTAAGTATACGCGTTCTCGAGTTATCGTGCGACGGACAGACGGACGGACGGACGGACGGACGAACGGACGGACGGACATGTAAAAATCAAAATAACTTTTAATATTATGAATAGGTGTCCAATCCATTTTGCTCTACCATCATTATTTCGAAGTGTTCCAAACGGAATGACAAACTTAGTATACCCCTATGATTTCATCTAGGGTATAAAAATGGTGAAAATGTGGCAGAGACGGTTCGTAAAACTCGAACATTTTTGGGTCGTCGTGAAGCACCTTGTTGGACCACAATACAGAAATTGGTAGAAAAATTCGAGCTGTCGGGACAAGTTAGTGATGTGAAGAATAAAACCCGTGCACGTCGCTCGCCGAGAATATTGCTGCTGTAGCCGAAAGCGTTGAAGAAAACCCAGATTTGTCCTTCCTCGTCGTTCTTTGGAGTTAGGCATTCCACAAACGTCATTGCACCGTATTTTGCATAAAGATTTGGGTCTTAAGGCTTATAAAGTTCAGTTAACACAAGAACTCAAGCCGGCCGATCATCAACAACGTCGAGTCTTTGCTGATTGTGTCCTTGAAATGCATGAATATGATCCGGAATTCCATCGAAAACTCATCTTGAGTGATGAGGCCCATTTCCACCCCGATGGCTTCGTCAACAAGCAAAATTGTCACATCTGGGCCTCGGAAAACCCAAGAGTTATTGTCGAAAAGCCTCTCTATCCTCAACGTGTGACTGTTTGGTGCGGTTTATGGTCCCGCGGGGTCATTGGACCTTACTTTTTCGAAAATGAGGCTGGAGCAACAGTTACGGTGAATGGATTGCGCTATCGACAGATGATTAATGATTTTTTATGGCCGGAATTGGATGGTATTGAGCTGGACAACGTTTACTTTCAACAAGACGGCGCTACGTGCCACACAAGCAACGAAACCATTGATCTTTTACGGGAAAACTTTCCGGACCGTGTAATCTCTCGAAGAGGTGATCACAATTGCCCACCGAAATTCTGTTGACTTAACACCTTGCGACTTCTTCCTTTGGGGCCACGTGAAAGAGAAGGTCAACGCCAACAGCCCAGAGTCGATTCAAGACCTCAAAGATGGAATTCGTGAGGCTATCGAGGACATAGGGCAGCCACTTTGCGTTTTGGTTATGGAAAATTTCATGAAAAGGATATGGTCCTGTAGGCGTGGTCGTGGTGGTCTTTGTAATGAAATAAAGATCCGATCATTTATCTCAAAAAATGGCATTTTTCTTTGAATATCAAAATAACACCTCTTATTGGAAAACCCTGTATCTTGTAACTAGCACTAAACATTTTCGTACTGTGATATCCGTAGTTTCGTCAACTACTAAGGAAAACCTTTGGATTTTCAAATCATCAACGATGTTATTTTTGGTAAAATGTCCAAGAATTTTAGTTGTCATTTCAGATGCCTTTTTGGCTCCACAGCGAATATATTGATATTCGGAAGCATAAAACTTAATGAAATTAGGAAGCGAATTCATACAGCAAAAAGTTAAATTATTTTGAATGCATAACATAACTACTACCATTTCCAAAGTACTTTTCTTTACCTTTTGAATATTAAATGGATGAATTTGCATTTTATGACTAATTTTCAACGTCGAACTTATTTTTATGCTGATTACTTTTAGAATGTCGCTCAATGTGAAATTTGTTGGTCATTATGGCTTTCTGACAGATATTACAAAAATCTCCGTCTCCTTTTTCCATTTTTCTTAACCATGGTCTGCCAATCTCCCATTGTGCTTTATATTTTTGTTTGTATATTCTTTTTAACACCGTCTTGATTTTATTTACCTCCCCGCTAAAAAAACAGATACTCAGATCACAAACAAGTTAAACAAAGCAACACTTAAATATTTAAAGGTTTTTTCTTTGAATTTTGAGAATCACATTCAAATATATGCATTATTGGATTCCTATTTCTTTACTGCAATTACGTGGTATCTATTGTTTAATTTTTCAAACTCCATATGAAAAAAAAACTGTCATTAGAATTAAGTAAACTCAACAAGAAAAAGTGCGGTATAATCTGATTGCCAGTGATGAGTTTTTTTTTACTTGTTGCCATGCCTTTTTGTTCTTTATTCGTATTCTCGAAAGCTGATAATAAAATTTCTTCTTCAAAAAATCGTATTGCCAATTAGCGAGAATTAAATTGAACGGAAAGTTGGGACTACGTTTACAAAGATTCTTTTAAAATCGATAAAATTATAAATTTAAATTAAATTAAAGGTAGGGAAAATACCAAATTGTACTAGATTTTAGTTAGTACGTACTTAAGTACTGAATTGGTAAAAGTGCACAAGAACTTGTACAATTGTACCGAAAGTCCTATCACTGGTGCGAATCTATAGGCAGCTACATTCAATATCATCAGCCCACGGCATGCCATGACGGCACAGTGCCATATACAATGATTACTCAGATTAGAGTTTTTGTTTGGGGAATCGTAGTCATTTATTTCACATAAATATTTTTATATAATTTTGTTAGGAAAGGTATAAAAATTTTATTTCGATTCGGAAGATAATTAATTCCTCTTGCAGCGTATACGCACAATTTTACTTTGTGTACAAACGTTGGTGAAA
This sequence comes from Dioctria rufipes, assembly GCA_963924295.1. Taxonomy (NCBI): domain Eukaryota; kingdom Metazoa; phylum Arthropoda; class Insecta; order Diptera; family Asilidae; genus Dioctria; species Dioctria rufipes. The sequence goes on from OZ002740.1 coordinate 57,556,546, forward strand.
TAAGCACTACAATAAAGAAGTGGTGCGTCAGAAGTTTTATAACAAAGATAAAGGTATAATATACACTAAATTAATAAATAAATAAATAAAAATAGTCGCCACGTAATTCTCGCTCCACATTCCGAAGTGTAAGGACTTACATTTTGTTTCAAGTGATTTTCTCTGTGTATGAAAAAAAAGAAAAATGACGACCAGCCGCGTGTAAGTAAATTTATTTTGTTATTCGTTCAAGAAAAATAAGAAAATGTGTTATGCGATATTGTTCAATTTTTGTGAAGAATAATTACAAAAAATATTTTTCTTTGCTGTGGTGAATCTTGCCTTATACTCAGCGCTCGGAAGTTCCGTGAAGCGTATACGCTTCACTCGGCTATTCTCAGTTCAACTTATTTTTGAGGCCAGCCATTCCCCTTAACTCGTACACGAATTTGTCTATATATTTCTTTACTATTTTCGACACTCTCGTAGACCCACTTTTCGTCATCACAGCGAGCTGAACTTTGGTACACAGGTTCATGTCGCGTGACAATTGAATCTGTCAAAATTTGAAGGAAATTTCCTTGGAAAACCCGGAAAAATCATTTGAAAATTTGGTACAAATTTGATTGGTGATAAATCCGTTTCAGGAAAAATGCAGAGTTTTCCGAATTTTCTGAAAAAATTTTCTGTTATTTTCCGACTTTTCTAGAAAATTTTCCGACTTTTCCGTGAAAAAGGCAGAAAATAAAATAAGTAAAAAACGAGTTTTCAAACAAAACTGAGGGCAAGTCGCATGAAAAAGTAGAAAATAAGCTTTTCTTCACACACAGAGGTGGATTCAGATTTTATTCGCTGACAATCACCGATATATTTCAGTATGATCAATCAGAGGTAATAATAAGTGATTTGATTCATGAAGAGAAAGAATATTCAAGAGAAATGTCAGAGGTGGACTCAGATTTTTTGATTGGGACATTTCTCTTGAATATTCTTTCTCTTCATGAATTAAATCACTTATTACCTCTGATTGATCTTACTGAAATATATCGGTGATTGTCAGCGAATAAAATCTGAGTCCACCTCTGTGTGTGAAGAAAAGTTTATTTTCTACTTTTTCATGCGACTTGGCCTCAGTTTTGTTTGAAAACTCGTTTTTTACTTATTTTATTTTTTATGAGCGTATACGCTTCACTTGCCCATTTGCCTTATTCTCTTCTGTTGTTCGTTTTTTATGGAATTTCAACCGCTTTTCTCAATTTTGATTGTTTTTTCTTGACGGATTGTTCAATACAGAAAATATTTGACGGCCACAGAGATGCAACGGGAGATAGATTCGTGGTTGCAGAAGTTGTTGTCGGCATCTGGTTATCAGACGGCAGAAAATTTTTGTGATGAGGAAGGTGAAGGTACATTTTTACCAAAGCAACAGCTGGAAGAACCTTGTGAGATGATTGTGAGAGGCGTACGAGCTGAGACATCAATTCCAGATGATGAATTAGAAGCTATATGGATTCCATCAAAAACTCTTTTGCTAATTTGGAAGTCGACTTGATTAATTCAGTAGCAACGACGCCTCCATTATTTGATATTTCCGATCAGGAAATTCATTCGGAAGATGGCACTGCCCCACTTCTGTTACCATAACCGAGCATATCAAGGCTATTCGAAAAAAACATCATGTCGTTTATCACAACCAAGTATATAAAGGCCAGTAGAAAAAACACCACCACGTCCACGGAGAACACGAGCTAAATGAGCACAGCCACCTAAACAGCCTTAAAAAAAAAAAAAAAAAAAAAAAAAAAAAATCTAAAGCAACTACTGATACCATAAATAAAAGTGATTCCTGATTATAATTTCGGTTCGAAAGGATTATTCCCGGCATCCGATTAATCAGGCTTAGCTGATCTAGAGCCATTCGAAATATTTTTTGATGATGAATTGCTTGACTTGTTATGTGAACAGAGTAATATTTATGCTGGTTTTTGCGGTGAGCCAAATCCAAATATCACACGCAAAGAAATGAAAGTATTTATAAGTAATAGATCATATTCACATATCCCTTTTTTATAATATATAGACTTATATACCTTTTTATAGGTATTGTGATCATGACTGGATATAATTACACACCGAATAAAAGACACTACTGGTCACTTGAAAGTGGTCTGCAAAATAGGCTTGATAGTAATGCTATGAGACATGACCGGTTTTCACTATTTTTTCATTTCATCGACAACTCTAGGGAAGATACAACGGACAAGATTTGGAAACTAAGACCATTTAGAGATGCGTTAAAACTACGTCTTTCTCGAAACTTTCGACCGGAACAGAATTTGTCTTACGACGAGGCAATGATCGAGTAGTATGGACGCAACGGGTGTAAGCAGTTTATTCGTGTCAAACCACTGCGATTTCTTTACAAAATATGGTGCCTGAATATACCGTTAGGTTACCTTTTAAATTTTAAAATGTATCAGGGAAATAACCCTAGGACAAACCCAGACGTTCGTAAAATATGGAAAACCTTCAGCACCGCTCTTTTGAATGCTTGACCACTTCCATTTTGCTTGTATTTTGATAACCATTTTACAATACCACGTGTGTTAAGTGGTCTACTTGAACCTGGCTATAATGGCACAGGTAAAAAATTATATCTATTTTATCGTTTTTATTTTACTTTTTTTTAATCTTCTTCTCAGGTACTATAAGGGCAAATTTTGTGCCAAACTCGTGTCCTTTACCATCCAAATATGTTATGAAAAACCAACCACGCGGTACAATAATAATAATAATACCAATTTATTCCCAGTACAAAGATCATTACAATCTTAAGATAGGAAAAAGAGAGAAAAAAAATTACTCGAACTAATTAGACAAAATTAACAATAAAACTAATATTAGGTTTGAGTGCAAAAAAAAAAACGAAGAGAAATAAAAGAAAGAGAAAAAAAAAATTAATGATGAGAATATACTATACTTATGTAAAATTAAGCTATGGAATATTTAAGAGCAAAAAGAATACAGTGAAAGAGAAATTAAATAAGCTAGGATTTAGTGGAGCAACATTCAAAACTATGATAAGCGCCGATTTAGACAAGAGTCACTGATTTAATAAGTCTGCCAAAAGCTCTACCGCAACTCGTGCACTGAATATCATGCGCCAATAGATTCCACTGGCGAGCACATTTAAAAAACTAAGAATACTGGCCAAATCGTGATCGTGTGTCTAGCCGATTGCAAGAAGTTAAGCTTTTCGAATAGGTACGTGGGCTGTTGATTATATATTAGTCTGTGCAGAAATTTTAACCTGCATTGGATTAGGTATGCATCCAAAGAACAACCAAACAAGCATGTTGAATAAGATGATATATGACTGAAGCGAGGCAGTTTAAAGACAAAGCGGAGTACATCATTGTATTCTACCAAGAGTCGCCTTCGACAGGCCGAGTCAAGGTCAGAGAAAACCACACTACCATATGTGAAGTGAGGGACCACTAAAGCCTTGACCAGCTTCATCCGTATATGTAGTGAGAGAAAACTAGAGCTCAGCCATAACTGCCGCAGACACCCATATATTTTTCCTATCGTAACACCAATATGTTTACAGCAGGTGAACTTAGAGTTAAGCTCAAAGCCAACAGCCCTAGCTGAATCAACATATGGTAGTACGGTGTTATTAATGAGTATTGGTGGGACGGTATTAGGATCAATTCCATTCCTATAAATCGCTAAGCATTACAGAGCGCATTACAGAGCGCACGAATAAAAAGCTCGGTGCTCGAGGAAAAATATGGTATTTTCCAATTTTTACATGGCTGGTGGATGTTTCTGTCCAAAATTCGTGGATACTTAGTCGTAAAGCAGGCCACAAGTACACTCAGCTAGAATATTCGGAGAAGCATCGCAAACAAATTTCGTCGCTCATTCAATGAACCTCGACCAACTTCTGTCTATCGACGGCTCACTGGAAAATTAGTAGATGAAGCCAGATATGATTGTATTGGCCATTTCGTTGGATTAACAACCAACAAAAAACGACGACGATGTGCTGGCTACGGTTGTAAAACTCAATATATTACTAAATGTGTCAAATTCGATGTTGGGCTATGTATGCCCTGCTTCCAGAAGTACCATTTCGTGTTCGCAGACAAACAATAAAGTTTTGTCTGTGTACCTTCTTTATATCTTTTTACCTGGAATGTTTTTTTTTTACCTGGAATATTATTATTTTTTACTTGTAATATTATTGTTTTTTCATGGTAAGAATACTGTTTTTTTTTGTATTATGTTATTTTTAAGTTATTATGTTTTCGTTACATTCATTCTTTTTCAATAAATAACTGGTCTTCCTCCGCCGAGTGTGGCGTATATGCTACGGGCGCCCAAACCCAAACGGATGGAAGAAATCAAAGAACACTTTTTTTAAAACTTCATGAGCCTACAAACATACACCACACAAAATGTGAGATCTCTTCACCTATTGGGTCACTTTCGGTTTTAATTGGTTAAGATTATCAGAACACCATGTTTCTGTATGAGTACTAGTTTAGGGCGAAAGAGCTATTCATATCAAACACAAATGGACGTGTCGAGTACCGTCTACCTAGTAGTAATATCTCATTCACTTTCCCACAGAAATCTCACTCACTTACCTTCCAGAATAAAAAAAACAAGTGTTATCGCGTAAGTGAGTTGAGTGAGTGAGAATGCAAAATTGGGGCCCAGGGACTCTGTTCTGCAATTTCACTCACTGAATTTACTCACTCACTTACGCGATGACATTTTCTTCTTTATTCTGGAACTTTACTGAGTGAGATATTACTACTGGGTATACGGTGCTCGACACGGCCATTTATGTTTACTTTTGTTTCGTGAGTGCGACGTTAAACAACTTTTGACGGGGTTTTTATTTATTATTAAAATTTTTATAAAACAAGTAAATGGAGGAGAAAGTATTTAACGCGGGAAAATTGTCCTTGGGATAAAAAATCAGGCTTGTTGAATTTTTTAGGGAGAATTGAAATTCTCCCAACTGGTAAGTTAGATTCTGCATTACAGCCAAAGACTTGCTATTGTTGTGGGAAGATACTGCAAGAATTTTAAATTCAATTGATGATGAGACTTTTTCTACTTTATTTTGAAATTACATATTTAATTTATATAAATCTTTGCTTTTATTAACAAAAAAGATAATTTACATAATGCACTTCCCTGAAACACGATTTCCCTATAGTTTATTATCCGATTTATATTTCTAAGGATTGCCTGAACACTTCATTTTTTTTTTTAAATTGATATGAAAGTTTTAACATGCACTAGTGGCACTATACAACTTTGCACAAGTAAGTGAGTGACTTCTCTTATACAACCATAAGTGAGAGAGAATGCAGAATAGGGTTTTAAATGTTGATGAGCATTTGGAAAATTTCGAAAATATGAAAATTTGCCTCAATTGATTGGTTTACAGTTTCCAGAAATTGCCTTTTTTTTTTTTTTTTTTTTGTATATTGTCTAAGCACACTGATAGGAAAAGTCTTTTTGATTGCTGATAATATTTTTCAGGCTTAGATAGAAAAGAAGCACGGCATTTGTGTATTAAGGTGGAAAGACTAACAGGCTCAGCAGCCTCGGACACATCAAAATTTGTGAATATGCCCTTTGAAGGCCCCCCACCGGTTGAAATAAAAGACCTTTAAATGGCTGTGATTGCATGGAAATGAAGAAGGGGAAGCTTATACGAAATAGGTGGTAACACAGAATTTGTATAAATTACGTAATTTAACTGGTCCTTCGAAACCCTTCGATTAGCAAAATTTCAAGTGGCACGTACCTCATAATAAATCTGCCTAAATTCCACTGATTGGAATAGTTTATAGACCTGAAATGCAGCTTTTAATTTTTTTAAATGGCGTATCCCAAACTGTGAGTTGTTAATTATGAGATAGTAGTATAAAATATCCTTCAAGAAAAAACAGTAATACCATTAGAGTGCAAAGATTTGATAAATTTCTTGTGCAATACCCAATCAATTCGGCCATAATGCAAACTTCAGTTATTTGCTTGGACATACAGCTTGGACATGAAAATTGGATAGAAAGAACACTATAGGTCAAGACGCACAGAGAAAATGTTATTGATGTTGAATATGTACATGTATCGGAATGCCTTATTTTTATTATGATTTACAAAACAAATTCTAATTGAACGTAATACCAGTTCAGTCTATTCTTACAGCTTTAAAATATTTTTTTTCTTTTTTTTTTACCTAAATCCTTTCGTCTTCTCTTTATTGATGTTGAGCTCATCTTACCTTTCAAAAGAAATCAATTGCTATGACTAACATCTTAATAAATTTATCTCCTCCGGTAATCCAATCAGGAAGAGGGGAATCTGTCGACATATCCTCAATCCACCTGTCACATTTTGATTAGATTTGATAGGTATCTTTCAACTAGATTTATATTAAAGCAAGTACGAAATTTTGTCGTTCATAATATTTTCGATTGAGCTAAAATTGCTGCTATGAACATACAACCCTTCGTTTTGTATTTACTTTACTAGTTATATACGGATTTGTGTATATGTAAGCACATAGAAAGTGATTTGATTTAAGGCTGTTATAAGAATTAAATTAAGTCAAATTAATCGGAGTATGTTGTCATGTGTTTTACAATATGCTTGGCAAGTACTTTCTTTTCTTGGAAATTTAGACTACTGTTTAATCGATGCCTCATTCCTGCGTAACCCCAGTTAGCCAACGCAAGTGTTACGAAACACACTGATTAGGTGAGCACCATCAATTGGTAATTGATGATGATTGATTTTTCAGGTAATATTTTCTTCAGAGAACGTCGATAATTGCTGGTTGGTTTTTGTGTGTTTTTTCTTTTAATGCAGTCCTTAAAGTCCTACGTATAGATAGAGACCGTTAACGTTTATTGGAAGTTACGAATTAGGAAGAAATTTGCAACCCTATCTACAACAGTTAGATAAGGCTATAAGAAACGATATTAGTTAAAGCTGAACAGCATGCCATCTCAAGTAGAGGCAGGAAGATGGCAGCTATCAAGTCTTAAAATAATGAAGAAAGAAATATTACAGTATATTCGTTATTTTTGGACTGTGTAACAGTGAGTGTCAAGTAATTTTTAGCAAGAATTTTATTGATAAAGTTTGAAGTGAAATATTTATCAGGTCATCCCATAAGTATTTCGAAATTTCCAGGAATTCAAAAGACAGGGTTATGTTATGACAGTACAATTTTTTGACCCTGCGGGGATATATCTAGCAGTGCAGATCGCAACAACTTATTATTGAATTGAATTGAACTGAATTTTAAAATTTCAAGTGGCCACGTACAAAACGTCTCAAAACTTGAAAAGTTTGTAGCATTACTTGACGGAACATCAATGGAAAAAATAAGAACATTGTCTTCATTAGGTTAGAAAACAACCCGTTTCTTGGAACGATTGATAGGTGTGAAAAATAAATCTATAATGAGAACATCAAATGAAAATCGGCTTGGCTCAACCATGATGTATGCATTGCAAAAAAAAAACAATGAATAATTTTGAGCTTCTGGAACGGAACCGAACAACCCCTTCAGACTTCCACTGTGGACAACTGGGACGACTAAAATCAGTGCTACTGGAGAAACAACGGAAATTAGTCAAAATGGAATGAGTCCCATTTCATCAGTTCAGCGCTAAACAACAAGACATTGCTTTACCCACCTCTCTCACTAGACATCGCATCGTATTACATACTTCGGAGTCTCCAGATATATTGGCGGTAGAGAGAGATACACAATAGGGACGATGCCAGATGGACTGGTTAGTTATTTGGATAAAGTGCGAGATTCGAAGTCATAAAGCGCTGCGGGCACTAAGAGAGCCTATTCTGCGCACCTTCCCATTTCCTTAAATTAGGCCAGTCCCCTTGAGGGGAACTTGTTGAATATTTCACCTCAGAGCCAAAGCCAAAGGACTTCTACAAGGATGGTATTGAAAATTTAGTAGATAGGTGGCGAACAGTTGTAGAGAACGTTGCGAATACATAATATACCATATATATGATTAATATCAATAAAGTTTTTGTTTAAGATAGAGGAAAAATTGTGCATTACTTATGGGATTAACTAATAGTATGCGAACTTTGTTGGTGGTACCATAAGACCACTGTTGCTATACCAATTCTTATTATCACGCGCCTATGATACCCCATCATTGGTGTCATGTGCAGGCAAAGTCTATATAAACAACTATCTGGCTTGTCTCGATCTCGTTTTGCACTTCGCAGCGCTTGGTCAAGGTTGACTGGTTAGGTACTAACATTTATATCGGCCCTCCACTGACTGACATTGACTGAGAAGAATACTTTACTAAAAAACACTTTATTTCTGGTCTCGACTGAAATAAAGAATCTTACTCCGGGTCTCAACTGAAGTTAAGATAACACTTCAATCCGAGCATTGACTGACGAAAGGATATTATCTCGGGTATTGGGTGAGATAACATTTTACTAACAAACACTTTATTTCGGATCTTGACTCAAATAAAGGATCTTACTTCAGGTCTCAACTGAAGCTAAAATGATCTCAACTTACTTAAGCATTTTATCTCGGGTCTTGACTGTGATAAAATTTACTAATATTAACCCATTATTTTTGGTATCGACGGTGATAAAGGATTGTTCTAATAAATGATTAGAATAAAGGGTATTAACAGTAGCTCAAAGCCAATTTCTCATGCACCAAGTATTAACTCGGTGAGTACCAACCACTTGTAACATTTTATTTTTTTATTTATATATCTATTTTATTATATATCTCAACTTCATATACCATATATGTATAGATATATCACATTCTTGACAATTTTACATCACAACTCTCTGCAAATAAGTCTGTTTTCTAGTAGGTTTGAGTCTCTGATCTAATAACCAGAGTTGTATGATATTCAAGTAAATTGTTATTTATTACATGCCCCAGTACTTATACAGGAAATAAATTAACCAGTAAAAGTGAGTATTTTTTAATCGGTACTTGAAATGTTTTGAGTACCAGTACGAAAACTGGTACTGGTGTGTACCAGTATTTTCTAGTACTTCCCAGTACTTGCCGGTACCTTAAAGTACTCGCCAGTACAACATTCCATTTATAGCGCGTATTAAAAATTAATTGTGGGAGACAAAGACTTTATGCTTATTATGAGGGCTTTTTTCAACATGAAGCAAAGTTGGAGTATTTCTTATTAGAATATATGAAATATGTAGAATAAAGAAGAACATGATATATGAGACGGATTTGAAGAACTGCTATGTAGGTTACATATGACTATATGAAATGGAACTCATTGACTTAATAAAAATGTTTAATTTATACCATTTATGCGTCTTAATAATTACAGTAAACTATCAAATACATAAAGGTTGATACTTTACTGCTACTTACTTGGAATTACTGGCCTTTATAAATTCCGTACCCATTTATAATAACCAGTAATTACAAGTAAGTACCAGTAAAGTATCAGTTCCAAGGTACTGGTAAGTAATGGATGGTAAGTACTGGGGGATACTGGGAAGTACTGGAAAAGTACTGGCACTGGACATTGCCAATATTTTTACTAGAGCTGATAAATTTTCGAGTAAAAGTAAAAAAAATTGACCTTAGACCAACGATTTGTTTTTTTATTATGAGTATTGGTACTTAAAATCAGGGCCGTAATACGACGGATTTCTGAACCTATAGCTAAACGAGAAAAAATCTAATTACAAGAATTGGAAATTTTTTTCAGACCATACTTAACATTTCAGTCTTCTTTCCGGAATCTAAAAGCTGCTTTGCTGATATCATACTTTCAATTGTGTTTATACTTATACAGTCAAGCAGCTTACTGTATATTAAAATTAAGTCTGTAAGCCTCTGTAAGCTAATTAAGCTAAAAATCCCGCTAAATTCTAAAATTGTACCTTTGTCTCATATGAAATGAATTCAAAAATTGTACAAATGTGGCTGGCAACCCTATGTTCCCCATCATCCATCAATCCTACCTCGAATGTAGACAGATTATACGACAGTAGGCACAAGCACAAAGTTACCAGAAAATTATTATTATGCCAGCTAAATTTAACCATTTTAGCCGGAGTTAATGCCTTTGAATCTGAGTAAAAAATCGGATAAATCCATTCAACCTAAACGGCCGCTTGCCAGTATTCCTACACAGAGGTTTTTTGAAACTGTCTGAATTTTAGTAGTTTTAGCCGAGAAGATTCATATTGAAAAGCGGCAAAACTAAAAAACTAATATCTAACATAATTTAAATTTTTAATTTGTTATCCTTATATTAATAATAGCGGAGACAGGCTTGCAATTTCAATATTGTATTTTGCGAAGTCTGTCTCTATATACTGAGAAGCAGCTCGGTATACGCTCGGGGTACAATCAGTAGTTAGTACATTGGAGCTCAATATTGAAATTACGAGAAACGTACGCGGTATACGAGTTTATTGCAATATGACCCTAGTTATAAACCATAAACATTTAATACACGAACCTTTTAGAACCGAATTTAATACAACTTTTTCTGACATTTAATTTTTGACACTTGTATAACTGAAGTGACTATTTCGTTTGTATATTTCATATAGACAAGTAATTTCACAATATTTTCTCGCGTTTTGTACGTGCGCGGAACTTTCTTAAGTCAAATGACAAATCAAGTGGTGTAAGTTCTCTAATTAAATTCTTAGTATCGTAAAATGCAAGTGTGCCTCTAAAATTTTATATTGCAATTCACATAATTGCATTATCAATATATAAATATGAAAATTGCAAGTCTGTCTCTGGTATAAAGTAAACTGTATTTGTAATGATACGATTTTTTACTTTCCTTTTATTTTAAAACAGTTTGAGATTCAAACGACATTTAAGATCTATAATGGATCTGACTTTTCGTTTGAATTTCAAGTTATTTTTATTTAACAATCATTTGTTTCAAATTCAAATTGTTTTTGACAATTCTGGTTCAACATAGGTCTAGGGTATGCGGTATCTATAAATAGGTCATCTATCATATACATATAATGCCTGGTATACACTGGAACTGTAATAAAATTTGTCCCAAATAAAGATCGTTGTTAGAGGGGGCGGTAACTAACGTCTTTGCCCCCCTTAAAACGTTGTCTAGATTCGGCACTGCTTAAAATCATATAACCTATTTATAATCACATCCTGATATAACTGTGGAATATTTTTAAACATAAGTGTAACAGTTTACTTATAGTTATAAGGAAGTGGATAGTATTTTTATTTTTGTGAAGAAAACAGACCACTGATCTTAAGTCCAAAATTATCAGTGGATTTATTTCAGGTTTCACTTTATTCAAATTTGCGTGTACAACGGGCAGTACAGTACGAAGTGAAAAATTTGATAAACGAGATGGTGTGTAGTTTTTTACGGAATTCCCAAAACTGTGGAAAAAATGACAGAGCGAAATCAAAGGGGCGACCAATAAGAGAGAACTGCTGCAAATATTAAGCATTCCATCGAATGTTATCTACATGTCAAATTGACTTTCAAGCGGGAGCTTAGGAAAATGCGTGCGAAAGTTCATAAAGCAGAGTCTAATAATAAAACCATTCCGTTTAACCAGAGCTCAGTAGCAAATACGAGGGAATGAAGTATGGAAAAAAGCTATCTTTTCTGATGAGAAGAATTTTCTTTGGATAGAATTGATACTTGATAGATTCATATATTATTTTCACGATGTTCGAAAGAAGAAATAGTAATTCACGCTATCATAGCATAGAACGCCGATTTGGCGAAATAATGAATAGAACAGATTGGATTTTCCAACAAGTTCTGGTAGCCATTTAGTGTTACTCTTACTGTTCGCTTAGTTAAGCAATTGCTTGAAGCAGAAAATATCATGGCTATCACTTTCAGCAGACATAAACAATTTTTAGCGTTTCGTATCCAAGGGGTGCCAACTGGATCCTATTACCACAGACAACATCATTTTTGTACTCTCGTGCACAGGGGCGCACTGAGAGGGGGGACGAACGGAACCGGTCCCCCTCCAGAATGTCAATTTTCTGAACATAATTTACAAATTACGAATAAAATGTGGTCTGTATATTATTCCAAAGTCCGATCAAATAAAATAAAACCTTTTAGTCTACAATAGCAGTATTTAAGTGCTCAGATGGGTGCAGGACGCGACTTTAAGCCCCTATTTTTCTGACTTGTTAGGACTTGGGACACCTATGGTCCCCCCCAATGCCTGGGTGCGTTACTGCTCGTGCACTGAGCTTCCTTTTATAAAGTTTTGTCATTTTTCTATAAGAAAATCAAAGCACAGAGGCGAAATTAAAATTATTATCAAAATAAACGTGGTGAGGTTGATCATTCCTAAGAGTTACATAACTTCATATCTAATTTGCATGTGGTGAAATTGATCCCTGTCAATATCACCCCATATGTGTGATCGAACTGGTTTTTTTGGGTTATAAAACAAAAACAATAAAATGCATCGGAATAAATAAATCATTACTTGCCCTCAATATAAAATTAAGAAAATATGCAAAGTTGATCGATTTATATTATAGTTTTCCTGAAAACTGTACACTTTACCCGGTAACTCAAAATTATCTTCACAGTTCTTGAGAAACTAAATAAACAGCATTGCCAACATACGCGCTTGACAAACAATTTCATGTTTTAGTTTATATTCTTAGCTACATTGTAAAAAATAATGCACGGTTCCCTATATTCAGTGCAAGGAATTTCCGTTAAATAAGTCTAGTGTTCCCTTAAAAATTGGCCATATACCTTCCGGCTACCTAAAGTTAATCAAATAGTACATAGAAAAACATATTCGTGGTAAATTTCTTTTCAAATGGTGTATAGGACCCTTTTTAAAAGGAATTTTTAGAAGAAAATTATGTATTTTTACCTAAGCTGTGTTATTTTCCTAATTTTATGACCAATAAGTTCTGAAATCTTAAAACTAAATCGAATAGAAATATACTCTCTTTTGGTACATTTGGAAAAGTAATAGCAATTCCATAATGTTATGGAAAAATGAAACCCTTCACTTTAGTCAAAATACCTCAAATACATGGTATGCATTATGTTGTTATAACCCGATGAAATACGCATGTGTGCACTGTGTACAGTTTTGTTCTGACCTTTGTGTGGTTAAGACGTGCGCGAATTAATAATTTTAAAAGGTGTCTTCAAATTTTTAAGAATTTAGTAATTGTAAAAACTTCAAGTTACATATGGTGCCACTAAATTATTGTGAAGAGTAAGAACAATTTGTGCAACAATTCATCAATCTGTGCTAAAATCTATGTCTATAGTTTGTTTTTTGTTTGATATAAACTTGTTTATTGTGTTTTGTACACTCATTTTTTTCTTTCACATATTCCTTAATAAAAAAATAAATGATTTTAGGAAAACTTAATTTGAGGGAAAAGTACCACTAATAGACGTAGTTGTGTCTATATATGAAAGAGATATTTTTAGCCACCAATTGTGCAAAATATCATTAATTATGTCTACAATTCAATATACTTTATGTTTATTTCCATCTATAATAATGTATTATTTACAGTTGTTTAATAGTTCATCAACATTGTGCATTGAATGCTCCCTTGCTCCTTTGGAAAGAATTCTTATACATTTGGCAGAAAGTTACTCAATACGCATCTACTTATGTCTCTTTATCAGGGGTACTTCAAATACTTGTTTACCCTTAAGGGGTAACGCCACTGTAACGGCTAAAAAAAAAGGTTTTTTCACGAATTTTTTTCTCGCGAAATTAAAGGTGTTTGAAAAAAACCTTTTAAGTGTATTATCGGGCATACATTGAACTTTATTGGTAAATTTTTGACAGCGAAAAAAAAAAAACAAAATGGCGGCTCCACAGTTATCTCCCCGGGACATATTTTGCTTGCAGGGCTCCGCGGTACGCAGCACCACTGGTGCACATTTGATTCTAGTCCAAAAGAAAAAAAAATCATTAATCTGGAGGCTTATAGCTAGAGAACGCCGTACGGATTTTTAAAAATATTAATTTTTTAGATTTTTTTTTACGAAAAAAACGGCAGGTTTTTTGTTAATAAAAAATCAACAAATAAAGTTATTGAAAATCCTGTATGGCATTCTCTAGATAATGTTAATGTTCACATCTGGTCAAAATTTCAATTCGAAAATATGAAAATTGTTCGAGTTATGCTGCGTGCTATTTTGAAAAACCGTGTTTCGAGAAAAAGTTTTGAGAATTGTTTTTTATTGGAAAAAATAAAAAAATGCGCTTGCTGTTGCTAAACTAACGGATAAACAAGTTAAAGTTGCAAATATCAAAAAGGTCAGTTGTGTGCAATTCGGTTTTTTCTGTCCGCTTTAGAAGAAAGCTGGTGATAAAGCTGGCTGAAAAGCTCCAATTGTGTTTCAGGCTTCAGGTAGTCGTTTCGGAGCGCTTGGTGGATACCTACATTTTCAAAGAAAAAAAAAATTTTTTCTTGTACGGGACCTTTTTTGAGGGTTTAAACTATTTCTTAAGCCAATAAAAAAAAACATTTTTCAAAAAATTTACAGTGGCGTTACCCCTAAATTTATTCAAAAATTTCTCTATATTTTACGGATATGCCCACAAAATTTGTCGAAAAATTTGCATTAATTTAATGGAGCATTTAGTTAATTTATTGAATATCACCCAACTTATCGTCGGACGAGTATTGATTTGTCGTATACGGCAAATTGGAAGTCTTTTACCTAAAAGGTGATTTATAGATTTCTGATTATGTTCTTTCCGAATTTGTGATTGGTTTTTTCTTAACTCTGAACGTTGCTGAGATAATGAGAAATACTTTTGTCGCATATCCGTAAAAATCAGCACATGTAAATATTGGTATGTCGTAAACGCAAATTTTTAGAGTGTACGACAATATTTTCTTGCAAATTTCAATTATTTTTGGCTGAGTATTGACTTGTCGTACGTATATAAGCGACAACATATGTTAAAGCAAAAAAAAAAGATCATTCAATTTTATTATGTCGTACGTGCATAGAAAAGTAGGAAAAGACGATCAACATAAGAGAATAAATATTTTATGCTTGGTTTGTCGTACGTGCTTATAATTTTCCTTAATAAACCAAAAAGTATAAAAACATTGACGACGGTACACTTCCCTTTGGAGTAACTCCTGCATTGCGCAAAACAAAAACAAAAAATAACAACTTCTCTGCTCTATGTTCATCAAAATCAGACTAATCCGAAAACTATTGAGCAAAAATTCTCGACGAAATGCTTAAGTCAAGAAGATAACTGCGTCCATAGTGTTATAGATAGAAACCATAAAAATCTAGAAATCTATAGCCCGTTAACGCTACTAAGATATCTTAAAAATATGTCCTATAAAAATGTAATGCTTAAATTGATTCAAAGGCAACCATCAGACTTTAAAAGGTACTGTAACAAATCTTGGAATTTGCATTTTGCACAAATACCTTTTACAAAAATAAAATTTTTAAGATTTAATCTCACTTCAATTTAAAACCATAATGGAAGATACCTTGGATATAAAACCACTTCTTTACTAAAAGAATATTTTGGGAACAGTGAAAAATTTGATTAATCAAAAATTAAATATAATTCAAAATAAAAGTAAGTCTATTAAAAAAAAAAAAAAAAATTACCGCTATTAACAGCTTATTAGCTTTATACCAGCAGTAGACCAAGAGTATTATAGAGTTCTTTTACAAATAAATTAAATATATCGCCATCTTTAACTAATTTCAACAAATTTAATGCATATGAACTAGAGTTAAGTTTATTATTTTTCTTGTTTCATGTTCCGTTCATCATAAATCAATTTCTTTATTTCATCCATATTATTAGTATATTGTAATGATTATTACAAAGTACTAACCGTATTACAAACAAATTAAAGTGGTTCCATTTAAACAAAAATAATATAATAAGCTCTGATAAGTTTTATCGAATTTTTATTTCCTAGCTAGATGATGAAATCATAGGGTATAATATAGTCTGTCATTCCGTTTGTAACGCACAGAAATAATAAAATTAAATTTTATTTTGATTTTTTCATGTCCGCATGATAACTCGTGAATGCTACTAAGGGTGCTGAAATTTTGTAAACAGGATTTTTTAAAAATCAAATAAATTAAGTTTCGAAAATGGAATAAATTGGGCTACCCTTTTTTCGTAGTGCCATACAAAACTTTGGGGTTTCTTATATATTTGGACACGTCGTAGAAGCTGAAATTTTTTTTACAGGGTGTTCATTAAAATAGTAAACGAAATTTTAGAAATGAACTGAATTAGGCAACCCCTTGTTGGTGTTGCCATACAGAACTTATGATATTCACTTTATTTAACTTTTATGCTTATATAAAATTATTTGTCTTATACCAATTGTATCTTTTTCTCGAGGTAATTTTCATAAAATTATTTAAATCTTTTGTGGTATGAATATACAATTTCAAACTTTATTCAATATTTGAGTGGCGTATGTGCTCTTATTTTGTCGTATGTATGTGGAGAAAAAATAACCTTTGATAAATTGGCGTATACAACAAACTTATACTGAATGAAATTAATTATAAACTCCTAAACTACTTTAGTAGGAAGCCTAATTCAAGCAGTTTTAGTAATCTAATAAATCAGAATAACAATGGTGCAAAAATAACTTAATCCTATCGGGCAGTGTTCGACCAACCTAAAAATAAAAGAAAAATTAGATTAAGATGAAATTAAAAATCTTACCAGCATCTGGGATTCACAGATGCTTATGGTCCCACGACGACCTAAAAGTAAACAAAAATGAATTAAAAAATGCCATTTGAACTAAAATAAAGAATTAAATACACAAACTAGGTTATTTACTAAATTAAAACACCCTCAAGACAACAACATTTTATGGGATGGTAGTGGATAAGCTACCACACAATGCATGCAAATAACAACAAACAAAAACACAATAAAAGGTACGCTTAGTAATAAAAAAAACATAAAATTAAATTACCTACCCATGCCAAGGCAGATATAAACCCCTTCTGTAAGAGATTCACGGATACCTAGGTGAGCAATTAGCGAAAAAAAACAACTCATCTTGACAGGTACCAGCGGAATTTACAAAAGGAGTTTTTACAAAAACTGAATATAAATTTAACAAATGTTTGTACAAACCTGAGCAATAATCCATGCATCCCACGATGAGCACCTTTCAACAACACAAAACACTATTTGTTAACACATAATTTACCAAAACAAAACTCGCGCGCGGCTGATTTTACGAATATAAACAACACGTCAAACTTCATATTCTCGCGAAGTTTGACATGTCAACCCTGTGTGAAAAGAGACGCAGAATCTAATGGGCGCGTTCGCGTCTCGTAATTTTTCACGGTTTACGGAATATTCGCGAATTTTCGAAATTCCCTTTAGACCAATAAGTGCGAAAGAGACACAAAGGTGTGGAAGGGACAAGGATGAAGATGAACAGAATGAATTATGAGAGGAATTTTGTAAATTGCACTAAAAGATGGCGTATCGATAAGTTATGGCACAGAAAACTTATCATAATTACGTGAAATTAAAAAGGATTCCTATGGGAAAGATGTCAAAAAATGCAATTTGTAATTTGACATCAAATGACTACAACAAATTCACATATTGTAGTCAAATTAAGCCTAAAAATTGCATAATTCATTTTTATGGATACGAAATCGGAACAAAATTCTCTATAAAAAGGGGGTTCATTCTTCATTCTGCCTTCATATTTTTCAAAGTTGTCAAGGTGCGAGCACATGCAGTAGCATTCCTCCCACAATTTGCAAATTTTCTCTAGTGTCATCAGCAATAAAGGAAATAGAATTTCAGCGAAACTCAAGGCATTTTTCATCAGCTAAATATCATTTTTTTTTCAAGGCAACTTGCAAACAACAAGAAATTGTCAAGCATCTTATTTGTGAAAAGTTATTAGTGACAAATTTAAATTAAATTAAAGGTAAATTTGCATATTATTTATTATCTTCAATTTGGGTTAAATTTCATTGTGGTTGCATGCCAGGTGTTGGACATACACACATGTATGAATTTAACAAGAACGATTGAATTTTTTTTACTATTAATTTCTTTCTTTCAGTCATTTAACTTTCACTCAAGTAAATCAAAATTTCCAACAATTATTTATCGTGTAAAAAATATGCCATTTACACAACATAATAATTGGAAACTAGATCTACCTTGAGTTCTAATTAGTATTTACTTTCAGCTGTTAGTAAATATATTAGCTAAGAACCAGAAAGAAAAATTTGTTTTTTACCTTATATATATATCTATATGAAATAGTAACGTAGCATAATCTTCTAATTTGTAATTATCAAAAGGAAAAAGATAAATTCTAGTAAAATATAGTTCGTTTGCACATTTCAGTTTCGTTTAGTTATTAAATGCATATAAAAACATTGTGAATCATTGAATTGCAAGTGAAGTTTCTAAGCGGGCACGTGTAAGTTGAGGGAAGTAAATTTTGCATATTGAAAGAATTTGTTCAAATAATTAATTTTCTCATAAGATTAATATTTGTTTAGTCAATTAGTATTATTTGTTGCAATAAATAATTGAGTGAATAATTGAGTGACAAATTATCCTTTTTTATTTAACCGCTACACTCCACGAGAATATTTTCTTTCAGCATACGAGGAGTCTCGTTTGTAATTGCAGTTTTCTTTCGAAAGTCAATTATAGGAATTGATAGATTTCATTAAACTGTACTTTGCGAACGCAGTCTATTCGTATTTGTCAATTAGTAGAATTGACATCAGCTGTGGGAAAACAGGCAGATATTTTTTAATTGATGTATAAAACATTAAAATGTTTTTTTCAGCATTATGACCAGATGGCATATACGACAAACAAATATTCGTCCGACGTTATATGTAAACAATTTCGCTTCTCCTGATAGAAAATTCTTTAAATCCTATTGAATTCAAATTCCCTATAGATAGGTGAAACTATACCGATATCCAAAGCCCAAAGTGTACTTCTCCTTCAAGTTAGCGAAATATGCCTAAACTTTGTAGCGCAAATTTTTGCCACCGACTTTATGGAAATATTTTTAATAGTGTATGCAGAAGAAAATAGATTACAAGACCTGCGTGATTAAACTCACCCTCAAAAATCAATTTGACCCCATTTTACGGTACGCTAGATAAAAAAAAAAAACAGATCACCTCAAAATAAATAAATAAATAGGAAGTTTATTTAACCCTGGTTAAAAACAGTGCTTTCCAAATAAATGGATCGAATGTGTATTTATCTATTTTTCAATAAATTTATCAATATATCATAATTTACATGTTTCTAAGATATTTACTTAACCTTTAACCCTAAAAAATGCGTCTTCTTTTATTACAAATCGCCGTCCAAATATTCAGCAAATATGGCTATTGGAAACGGGTACATAAAAAAGGGACGATATAGGATTTCAGTTCTTCCTTAAAGATTAAAAATCTTGATATAACAGGAAAAAATTTCATATCATGCCTTCAACACCTACTCAGGAATAAAATCTATATATGTAGGTAACACAGTCCTATAAAAAGATATATATTGCTGTGTTGAGAATAGATATTTCTATATATCATTTGTAGTGCTACATATATAAGCATGGTAAAGAAAAGAAAGAAACGAACACATTCATATAGCACTTAAGTTCCTATTTCGTGGCGAGAATTCTTATATAAAAATTCCAATCGGCCAGCGTGGTGTGCTTTTAAAGTCTTCCAGATGCACGATGCATTCCCGAATGCATTTTACATTCGGAAACCTACTATATTTCAAGATGAACACTTTGTATGAATTATAAAAATTTCCATTCCTATACCCAACTAGAAGTCTTTTCGTTATTCTAATTCCATAAGTGCAGAGGCTTTGCAACTATAAAATCATTTATAATATTTAAGGGAAGCACATGTCGCGACATGGCACCTTTGCATCTTTGATATAGGACCACATTTTCCAAGTGATCCTATATAAAGTTCACTAAATATTGAGTGCTTAAATGATCGTTGATATCGAAAATGAGCTCTCACTGAAATTACTTATTCATCGTATTCTTATATAAGGGTTTAATTGAGTTTAATTTTTGATAAGAGGCTTGATATGTGAACATATTTCGCAAGAGCTGTACTTCCATATTTAAATTCCCCAATACTGATATAGGAATATTATAAAGGATTACGATTCTCTGGGAATTATAGTTCTATACGCTCTCGTGTATATCAATAATATTCAAGTAAGGAATTCTTCATATAGAACTTATACTTCTTAGACTCATATAAAAGAAAAAAATGTAGATATAACATTGTAGTTTTTTCTGTCAGAACTACAATATCTATGAAAACTTAAATGTCCATCGCGATTTATATAGGAAAAATTCCAATTTTCCAGCATATGAAGTTTTCAAGATATTCGCCAAGTAGTTTATTTAGCTATTATCCCATACACGATAGATGGCACTAATGATGGAACTACAACCAAATTAATCCTATAAGAGTTCATAACAAAATTAGACTCTTGCAGGAAGTATTTAGGAAGAATTATATACAGGCGGTGTGATTATAAATTCTTGAGGACCAAATCTACAAAGCCTTCATTATGCTAAACTGTGGCATGCCTACTCATAGCCTGAAGGAATATGAACAGATAAAATTTGGCTCCAAACAGTTTGGACATAAAGCTCCCGATTGCCCTCTCAAACGACCCACTAGCTGCTATAGATGAATAAATGTAGAAAGATTCTCTAAGTATTTTATAATTTGCTTTTGAGAAGTTCCAAAGTTTACCTACTAAAACACAAAATGTTTTCAACCCAAAGGCTTTCTTAAATCATAAATTACTTTCATAAATCGCAGCTCCACAGTTATAAAATCACCGAAAGCCTCAATATATTCGAGCATTTGTTGATAGGGCCTTCTGCAGGACTTTGTATCAGAAACACAATAAAATTATAATGCGGAGAGATAGACAGAACAAGGTTGTACAAATTATAAAGTATATCTCACCTGTTCATGTAATTTTTCAAAAAGTTTTAAACATTAAAGGTAATCTACTAGAACCACGCATTCATAATAATCGAACTTAATTTCCAAAGTAATTCTCTAGCCGCAAAGTATCTAACAATGGTGCATAGTGGACTCTACCCAAGAGAGAATAATGTAGGTACATAATGTGTAAATGATTAATTGCACTGCATATCATATAACCTTTTCGCCCTGGCGTAGAACACTGCATATATGAATGCACACAGGTGTATGTCATGATAATTATGGTAATTTGTGATCTGATTGTGTATAATTGCTATTTCGTTCAGTGAACGAGTATCGATAAAATTGACTAGTGGTAAGTAAAAACTGCAGTAGTACGTAATTTGAAAATAGAAATGAGATATAAAACACTACAAGAGGCCTATAGTTAAAGGGGATAAGGGAAATGTGTTCCCTCAGACCATTAATAAGGGCTGTTTTAATTTAAGCTTTCTGGATTGCTTTGTTTTCCCTCTGCGGATATATATGGATTTATAATTTTCCAAACCAACAATAACCTGAATTTGTTGCTCGCTCCATTTCAATTGAGAAAATAAGATTAATTTATTTTTTTATTCAGAACAAGATTTACAAGTAAGAGAATGCTGCATAATTGTATAGGATCGCGCAAATGATGTGGTTACATGTTAATTTCTACCGAATCGCTAGAGCATAAACGCCTTCGTACGTTCAACCAAGCAACAGTCTGTTCTGGGGAATAATAATAATAACTATGGATTTTGGGAATTTTGTTGGGTGGGGGGGGGGGGGGGGGGGTCTGATATGATCTATCTGATTTTTTAGCCGGATTCTAAGGCCTTAACTCCTACTAAAATGGTTAAATTTAGCTGGCATAAAAATATTTTTCTGGCAACTCTGTGCTTGTTCTACTGTTTTATATTCTGTCTAGATTCGAGATAGGATTGGTTACTGTTTTATATTCTGTCTAGATTCGAGATAGGATTGGTGGATGATGGGGAACATAGGAAGCCAGTTACATTAGTATTTTTATATAATTTTCGAATTCATTTCATATATGATACAAAAGTACAATTGAAGGGTTGAAAGTCTAAAGGGTCTAAGTGCCAATTTTATTATTTAGAGATATAACAAAAAAACGTAATAAAATAAACAATTCAATGAAATAATTATTTATTTATATTTTTTTATTTTATTTTTTAAATCAATTAAACAGATATCTTATAAATACAGGAAGTCGTTAAAAATCTAAAAGAATAGGAATTCAAGGAAGTAATACAAAATAAACATTCATTATTTAAGAATGTCTTAAGTGCCTTATGACTTAATATCGAAAATGGGCTAAGTGCCTTTATAGCAGATATTAAAAAATTTCTCAGGTTTCGGTTTGATTAATCAAATGTTCGTAGAATGCTTTATTTTCGGTGGGTATATATGGTAGCATGTCCTTGAGATCTCTCAATTTTTCTTTTGATATATTATCTCGAGCTTGTAATGCTGGCAAAGTGTAGTTATTTAATTGGTTTGGAGACTTTCCATTTTTGAAAATGTTGACACTGTCCCACGGTATTGAGTCACTGTGCGATTCCATTAAATCTGCACGAGGTAACTTATCTTTGCTTATACGGATCCAAGAAATAGTTGATATTTTTAATTTTGTAGTATTTAAAAGTCCTTGGAAGTCTTATTGAGGTCTTTAGAATCATTTTGGTCAAAATTAACCACTTCAAATGGATTTTTATGACAAGATTCTCGTATAATTTTTTCCATATCCTTTGGTTCAAAACATTTAACTACTTTCTTTCTTTTTTAAATTTGAGCGAAATCTCGATCGCAGGGCATAAAAGAATGACCACTGACCAAGTATTTATGATCAATAGTATCATAAATGCCATTAACTACTAAATAAACCAAGGTAAAGAGGACCATTCTGTTCTTGTTCTGTGCTATGCAGTTATCACTCCAAATAATTGCATGCTTTTTTAAAGTTTTAGATGACATCATGTTTAGTACTTCAAATTAGGACACTTATCTTTGAAGGTTGAATAGTAATATCTGTAGTTTACAGGAGAATCAAGGTATTTTTCTTTAAATGCCATAAAAAATGGTTAATATTCAAGTCAGGGCTTAGATAGAACTTTTGGGTATCATGCCGACTGTAATGACTTTCCTCATATGGAAATGATTTTAATGTTCTATTACAAGATTTTTTACATCGGGAGTAAATTTTCTCGGCTTGTTTCCTGATCGACGGTTTATAAATATTTTCTCCACTCTTCTTTTTCTCTAACAAAGCTGTACTTTTTTATGGGTTATTGCAAATACTGATTCAAACGTTTTCCTGCATACCTGAACATGAATACCGGTGCCATCAGGCAACGCATACGCTACAGATATCTGTCTGCGACTTTCCGATGGATCGGCATATTTTCCATGACATCGTCGACCTACACGTATTATTTGAATGATTCCGAGTAAATAAGTACCTGAAATAAAATATTAGTATCAAAATTATTATGTTCAATTTAAGTATTTTCCTGTGAAATTAATAACAAAGTATTATTTTAATTTTATCTACCTTGCTTTATAGAGTCTCTTATACTGTAATATTCCTTAAAAATCTCTTTCTTTCTGCTGTGTTTTTAACTGATGGTCACAGTCGCACTACAATAATGCATAGCCAAGTTTTTTTTCCTCCATTCGTGCAAAAGACGAAAATATATGACATTTTTTGTTTCTTTCTAAAAAACACGAAAAATTTTCAATTTTGCTTGGCTGCTTCCTATCTTCTTATTAAGTTATCTTTGAGCTCATCCCGCAGGCAAACAGGCACAGACCCTTTTGAGCGAAAACTCGTTGGCACTTAGACCCAGCCACAACTTTACCTGTGCGTGGATAAATTTTTAAAAGAAAGAACCATTTGGAACCATTTGGATATTAATAGGCTTTGCACTTAGATGGTATTTTTGTAAAAATCTTTTGATTTTTTGGCACCCTTTAGACTTACAACCCTTCAATTTGAAAATGTTGCGGAACTTTTAGTTTAATCAGCTTACAGAGGTTTACAGCCTAAAATTCAATAGACTGTAAATTGATTGGTTGTTTAAGTATAAGCACAAGTCAAAGTATGATGTCAGCAAAGGAGCGTTAAATTTCCGGAAAAAAGACTGAAATGTGAAATATGGTCTGAAAAAATTGTGCAATTTTTGTAATTAGATTTTTTATCGTTTAGTTATGAGTTCAGAAGTCCGTCTTATAGGCGCCGCCTTAAAACTAGCACCCATAGGAAAATTTCCCTTCATGCCCCTCATTGATCCGACCCTGAATAACTACAATTAGATAAATGACCATATGAATAAAAGCCATTTACCTCTAAAATTTCAGAACGAAACAAACTAAA
Source organism: Dioctria rufipes (assembly GCA_963924295.1). Classification (NCBI taxonomy): domain Eukaryota; kingdom Metazoa; phylum Arthropoda; class Insecta; order Diptera; family Asilidae; genus Dioctria; species Dioctria rufipes. The sequence continues at coordinate 57,581,026 of OZ002740.1, forward strand.
GGGTTTTCCAATAAGAGGTGTTATTTTGATATTCAAAGCCAAATGCCATTTTTTGAGATAAATGATCGGATCTTTATTTCATTATAAAGAGGAAGGTATGCCGTTAATAATGGAAAATAACATCAGCCAAATGACCACCACGACCACGCCTACAGGACCATATCCTTTTCATGAAATTTTCCATAACCAAATCGCAAAGTGGCTGCCCTATGTCCTCGATAGCCTCACGAATTCTATCTATGAGGTCTTGAATCGACGCTGGGCTGTTGACGTAGAACTTCTCTTTCACGTGGCCCCAAAGGAAGAAGTCGTAAGGTGTTAAGTCACAAGATCTCGGTGGCCAATTGTGATCACCTCTTCGAGAGATAACACGGTCCGGAAACTTTTCCCGTAAAAGATCAATGGTTTCGTTGCTTGTATGGCAAGTAGCGCCGTCCTGTTGAAAGTAAACGTTGTCCAGATCAATACCATCCAATTCGGGCCATAAAAAATCATTAATCATCTGTCGATATCGCAATCCATTCACCGTAACTGTTGCTCCAGCCTCATTTTCGAAAAAGTATGGTCCAATGACCCCGCGGGACCATAAACCGTATCAAACAGTTACACGTTGAGGATAGAGAGGCTTTTCAACAATAACTCTTGGGTTTTCCGAGCCCCAGATGCGACAATTTTCCTTGTTGACGAAGCCATCGAGGTGGAAATGGGCCTCATCACTCAAGATGAGTTTTCGATGGAATTCCGGATCATTTTCATGCATTTCAAGGACCCAATCAGAAAAAACTCGACGTTTTTGATGATCGGCCGGCTTGAGTTCTTGTGTTAACTGAACTTTATAAGCCTTAAGATCCAAATCTTTATGCAAACTACGGTGTAATGACGTTTGTGGAATGCCTAATTCCAAAGAACGACGAGGAATGGACAAACCTGGGTTTTCTTCAACACTTTCGGCTACAGCAGCATATTCTCGGCTGTTATTGAGCGACGTGCACGGGTTTTATTCTTCACATCACTAACTTGTCCCGACAGCTCGAATTTTTCTACCAATTTCTGTATTGCGGTCCGACAAGTTGCTTCACGACGACCCAAAAATATTCGGGTTTTACGATCCGTCTCTGCCACATTTTCACCATTTTTATAGTGAATTTTAATAATTTCAATGCGTTGTTGAATCGTGTATCGTTCCATTTTTATTAATGGCGTAGTTTCTACTTGTCAAATGTCAAAAAATGACAGCTCTAAAAGTGACATCTACCGAAATAGCGGGCTAATTAAAATAACACCTCTTATTGGAAAACCCTTTATAATCAAAACGAAGAAAGCAGAGTCCTTTGAATACTATCTATACAAAACGTAAAATTATTTAATATAGGAGCTCTGAAGAGTCTCTGTTGATTAGAGATATTTTTTAGAAGTTCAAGGTATATAAGATGGTTCAGAGCTTTTCGGGTAATTACAAATATAAAGTACGAACATATGCGGGTAGATTTCGTTTCAGGATGGCCGCACTGTGGATCTATTGCTTCTCCATAAAACGTGGAAAATGTGCTGATTCCAAATTTACTATCATTACTTCAACCCACGAGCTCAATTACGTACAAGAGCAACTGTGACAAACAAATATTTTATTTAAAATGCATATATGAAAACTAGGAATAACGCTATTGCTGTTGGTTGATTTCACTAACTGTCTTTTCCCCACCCTTCTTACGTTACTATAAAAGCCATCGGAATACATCTAATGATAATCCCTGGTGCATTTGAAACTAAATAAAAAAACAGATTTTTATACCTGATGAAGATCGGCAGAGTATTGGAAAAGTCTCCTAAGTATAAATGATGAGCAACGGAAAATGTTCGGGGCGTTCCAAAGGAAGTCGGTTTGGACCGCTCCCAGTGCGACGGAAGCGTAGTGTCCTTGAGTTGCTGAATTGTATTATTAAATGAGTTTTGGTATGAAAATGAGTGATTCATATATGTGCTCAAACTGTCTCGTAAACTTAACTGTCAAATTTAAGCTTTTTCTACTTATTTGACAATTCGAGAAATACTGATCAGTTCAAATCGTCTAGTTGTGCACTGTGTAGTTGGTGGATTTTCGGTATTCTGAAAAAGTCCTACTATAACCTTACCAAAATCTATTCAAGGGCACTAGTTTTTCTGTATAGTGAATATTCCAAAAAGAGTCTCCTATACGCTTCGAATTGTCTCTCTAAAATCTTTTCAGGAGTACTCCTATGGGAGCTCAAAGGGAGTGCTGACCACTGCGGGTATGCAATGGTATGAAATATATGCAGAGTGATACAGAGAGCGAGCACTCTTTATTTCCGTAGGAGCACTGCTTGGTAGATTTTGAAATGCTCCTTTTCCCATTGGCAAATTAGGATATTAGCCTCCCCTGCAGCTTGTAGCACTAAAAGTGTATCTTCTATTAAAAAAAAAATTATAAATTTTTATTGTATAAAATAACTTCATCAAAAGAGTTAAATGAAGAAGGATTCAATAAATTTCTTTCACTCCGTCACCCACAAAAGTCAAGTATTTCAACTAAGAAGTGAAAACTAACTGCAAACATTTAAAGCATCTACTAAGAACTTTATTCACTTTTTATGTTAGATTATAACTATCGTGCTGTCTGAATTAATTTGTAGTCTAATCTCTTTCTAACCAAAATAATTACATTGAATTGATAGCGATAAATTTCTCATATTTTGAGAATGTCAATACATTGGCACTGTCTGAAGTCTGTGCATGACCCAATCAAATGAAAAAGTTGCAAAAGTTTGGCAACTGCGAGAATTTCGTTGAAATAAGTTTTACTTAATTACGAAAGTTTTTAAGCAAAATAAGAGAAAGAAATGGATTTGTATTTTACCCGTTCCTTCATTAGCTGGAATGATTATAGGGTATCCTAACTTTAAGTCTGTCCATCTGTCATTTTCTCTGATTTCTTTTTTAATATCAAATGGGATAATACGAGCAATTTCGTAGGGTTACCATGCAGATTTCTTGATATGTTGCATTTCTTCTATATACGCAGAAACAATAGAGCTCAGAATCATTACGGGACAAATTTTTAATACTCTGGGTCAAGCGTTCGTAAAAGTACCGTATGAAAATACTCAACAGTGTCATTAGCGGTTATTTTTGCTCATAGGAATTGGCTAAGGAGAAAGCTGTTAGATTTCAGTCATTTACTATAAACAGTAACCATAATAATGATTATGCTGATTATATAAAGTCCATAAGGCGTTAGTATGTTAGATAAATCCCCTCTACCTTATGTGCCTGCAAGACATAAATATTACTAAAAGAGCTTGACCAAAACCATCAAGAAATACTTCCCAAGCCATGAAACAGAAATCTATATGTGTGCATGCTAGTCCAATTCTCTAAAATGTTTTATATTGATTCATATGGAAAAGTCACTAGACATTGATTTTATATATGCCATAAAGCCTAATCTTCTATCCACACAGGAAAATAGTCTTCCAGTAATTTTGAGCTTGGCTCGTTACCTTCCCACAGGATACACTTACTATATACCTTACTTAACAAAATAATAAAAAAGTTTAAGATTAAAAAGTAACCTTACCATTATATAGTTGCAATAGTGTATGTGCGGCCCGAGTTCGAATCTGTAGGCAGATTGATTCAAATTCATCGGACCACGGCACATTCACATATGCAAATATTATTCAGTTGAGAATTTTTGTTTGAGGAGTCGTAGTCATTTGGTTAAGATAAATTTTTTTAAATAATTCTGTTAGTAAAGATATAAGAATTTGATTACGGTTGTGAAGATGAGAAAGTAAGCTTAAGATTATCAGCACAAAATTTTTCTGTATGAACAGTAGTTTACGACGGAGGAGCTATTTAAATCAAATTTTAGTCAGTTATATATAAGAACACTGCAAATATTTTAAAAAGGCTAGGACTATGTTAGGGGTCTCATGTAGTAGTGAGGGATTCTGTATCATGGCTTTGGAAGTTGTTCTCCAGGTTTTCGGCCTGGATGAATAATATTTTGCAGAGAATATGTATTAAGGCTGAAATCCAATGATTACGACATGTAATCATCGACGTCATTTGGAGTCGTTGTTTGTTGCAGGCGTAATACAATAAATATGAAATTGTAATTTCAAAACATTAAGTTAAGTTTTGCATTTTGTGATATCTGCGAAAATTGTTTTTACATATTTTAAGAACAAGTATAGTTGCATATAAAGATTATACGCAGTTAATCTAGATTTAAAAGAAACGTACGCAAAATTTACCAACAACACGAACTATCAAACGCAAATGTCGCACTTCGACACGGCAATTTTAGAAATTCGTCGACAATTATATCGCGTCGGATCATTTGCTTTGGCCTACCTAATGTCGCAACATGTAGTCAAAAATTATTTTGACGTCGACAATTGCGTTTCGCGTTTATTATATTTCTACGCCCTCCGAAATAAAGTTGAACGCGAGGTTACATATATTCAAAAAGATGATATCATTGAACCTGTTAAGTTCAGCAGATGTGTAAGTCCAATTATCGTAGTCGTGAAAAGAATATGTGGTATTCACATTTGCTTTAATTTTAAGGTTTCTTTAAGTGGAGTTGGTCCTTCTATGGTAGCCCAACCAACTACATACTAGTAAATCATATATATATATCACCCTTGGACTGAGGAGAATTCTTTTATCTACTTGACTTTTCTGGGAGTGAGGAATTCAAAGAACTCTAAACCGTTAATACACATATACCTCTTTTTAATTATCTACCGTATTAGCTTAAGACCCAGCAAACATTTTCTCGAATTCTCGCATTTAACGACAAATTTTCGAAGAATCACTCTTCGAGAATTTGTCGTTTCATCGAAAAATACTCGACTTATCAGGTTGTTCGAAAATTAAAAATTAACGTCAAATTTTTAAGGAACCACTCTTCGCGAATTTGCAGTTTTATCGAAGAATACTCGAATTATTAGGCCTCCGCAGCATGAAACAGTAAAGATTTGAAAATTCGTTGCCGGGAGATAATTTTTTCTGAGAAATAACGGAACATCTTACTTTTACTAAAAATTTGCGAGTTACAAGTGCTACCGTCCAACCATTCTGTGTTTGCTTTTGTAAGGAAAAGGTTGTTGGAAAATTGTAGTGAAGTTTTTAAAAAAATAAAAATACGTATTGGAAGTCATATCAACTTGAATTTGGTAAGTATCCTATATCTTTATTTAGATTATTTTTATGTTTCGGTTTTTTTTATAAATTTACCGTCCAACATTTTAAAGGATTTCGTTTTATTACATCATAATAAAATAAGAAAAATATGTCACCAAAGCAATTCTTATATTTGGAAACAAGTTAACTGCATCGCTATGAAGAAATACAAAAGAGTTCGTAGGGAAGCTGAAGATATTGTTAACTCTGTAATGAGTACAAGCAGTGAATCTCCTGTAATGCCTTCTCCTTCCTCATTTTTACATGACTCGGAATATATGGGAATATCTTGCTCTTCACATAACTCTCGTCCTGCTGATGACCATGAACCTATTTCTTCCTGTAGCGATAACTCATTCCCTTATATTTCTGATGGAGATGTCGTCCAATCATCGGAACAGGGTTTATCTTCAGAATTAGGTCAATGGGCTGTCAAACACCGAATAGGGTACAATTGCTTAAAGGACTTGCTGGACATTCTTTCGAAGAAAATTCCTAATCTGATAAAGGATCCGGTGGTAAATGCTAGCCTTTATATTTAAATAATAATATAATTTGTTGCAGCAACAAGCCTTTATGCGTAAGGGGTATGCAGATCCCGTAAAATTTATAAAAAGCAGTTTGAAATTAATCTTCACAGACGAAGTTGCTAAAGAGTTTTGTTGGCTGGGGAAGAAAACCAAAAAATCTGCACGAGCGCTTCGAGTGGTTACTGCAATAAAGAGTGAGTATATTAATTCAGAAGCTTAGATTCCTGTATTTTCATGGTTTATTTTAGATGCGTTTCATCAAAAATTCCCGCAAACTGCAGAAGAGGTGTTTGATAAATTTGCTATGCGTCATTTCCAATATGCAAATGATCGTATGTCCAAAAAATTAAAATATCAATCTAAAAATTAAAAAGGTGTAAAAAGTTCCGGCAAAGGTCAATATATGTAAATGAATTCCTATTAATATTTTGCTCAGGAATATTTTTCCTATTTAAGTTTATTCTATTAACTGAATTAAAATTATTTTTCTTTTTCTTTTTTTACTGTAAGTTTTTATTAATCCTGTAAGCACTTAAGTACTAAAAGTTTCGAGCCTATGTGAAGTGTACAAATGAACTATGCATAAATTTCGTTTTTAGCAATTATTGATTTACGCCTTTAACTGGAAAAAATTTGTTTTGCTGACCGTGTTCTTTTTTCAATTTTTTTAAATAAAATAAAATTTTTCATACAGCTTTAACTTTTTATTGCTTCTCGTAGTTTATACGCTTTTGTAATTCGAAATCGATTCGTATTCTCGAAGAAAATTCGAGTACATAAGGCCCTTATGTATCACACTCACACAAGCAAAATCTTCGAAAAGGTCCCATAAAAGTGATTCGATATCGAGTCGTATTCTGGATTCGATTTAGCGTTCCTTTTTCTTCGTTCTCGAATCGAGATCGATTCGAAAACGACTTCGAGATCGAAGTTAAACTTCGCATAAGCAAATCGCTATCGATTCGAAATCGAATCGTAATGTTTGCTGGGGAGTACCCTATCAATAATTTATTGGCACCACGACTAAGATTTTAAAGAGATTTCCAGGAAGCGCATCCATAATTGACAGCATTCTCTTTTCTTCCGAGTAAAATAAAGAGAATGTGAAGCAATTTTACAGCTCCAAGTCGATTTTACTGCCAAAATCAATGCGAACAAGTGCATTTTATTTTGCAATAAAGTCGAAAATTTTCACCAATTAATTACATCCGAAGGTGTTGTTAAACCAGAGCCTGTCCGGAATATTGCCATTCAAAATACAGCTGTACCCAGAGCTGTAAAATAATCAGTATTTAATGGATTGATTTAATACCTGTTAATTGTGTATTTGAATTCAAAACTTACGGTGTCCTTCCAGGAATTGCAGATAAAATTTTAAAATTCCGGAAACTAATTGAATGTGCAATTCCATTACAAAATACATATAAGTACGCAAAAGTATGTAAAAGGTATTTCCTTTCAATTCTTTTCCAATACTTCAAATACAAATATTTTTTTTTTTTTTTATTATAATGGAAAACTTATTGCTACTGAATATAAGACGAAAACTATCATACTTTTTGGATTTTAGACATTAGACATTACGTGTTAAGACCGATGAAATTTTTTGGTTATAATATTCCTGGTTTCACGGTTATACAGTATCACCGACCCTGTGCATATTGTATACTATGAAGCTTAAATCCTTAACCATATTATAAATAATTATAGGCTTAGTAGTTAAAACATAGATAATAAGTTCTAGTAAGTAGATAACTCATGCGAGTAGATAGGCTATGCGGGTCCGGCGGCAAAATCCCATATTATTTCTTACGAAGATCCAAAATTACAATAATGGTATCAAGAGCTATGCCTACCTACTCATGTGGGTTATTCCGATTTTCCGTACAAGCTCCTGATTATTTTGCTCTTCAGATAAAACACTGTTAAACAACCGAAATGTTTTATAATACAGTGTGAAGTGTCAATATGAGCTTTACATAAAAAGGGCAAGTGCCGCTGTAAAGCATAAGACTGCTGAAGACCAAATTGAGATGTCAATACTTTTATTATTATTGACAATATTGCCTTAAGCTATAAATTCAGCACTTACTTCCTATTCGAAATACTTCACACAAATAATAAAAACAATAAAAAATGAAATTTATAACAAATGAATTTAATCAAATAATAATTCAAAAAAATAATAATAAATGAAAATAATGAAATATGCACCCGAATAATTCAAAATAACCTGGAATAAAAAAAATGTATTAAAATGTATTTTCGAATCTGTTTTTTATTGGGACAGAATGAGCATTATTCACCACTCATATATTATGCCAGGCTAAGGGTGCTGAAATAAAAAAATAATTTAATTATTAAATTTTCTTAGTAATAGTGATAAGGTTCAATTCATTCCTTAACGTTTAGTCAAGTCGGTTTGTCGCTGCCGATCTGTCCTGTTAAACGCTCAAATTGCAAGTGATTTGCAATCAAGCAAAATTCTTTACACGCGATCGACGAAACAAAAGGAATTATGGCGAAATTATAAACTGAACCGATATCCCGGGATATGCGAAAATATTTACGTACAGGCTTTTATTTTGGCCTAGGTTTCACTTATGTCTTTAATACACTTTACACTAACAACTGTTTTTGTTTTTGTCTGTTGTTTTGTAATTATGGGGTGTTTGGGTTTAATGGAATTTGGAAGTTGGATGGGTTTGGGCGGTAGCGGAATGTTAGAAATTTCTCTAACTTATTGTGGGATGATGGCTGGCGTTTCTTCTTACATGATGAGAAATATCCCGAAAGTCCAGAATGGTCCAGCGGTGATAAGTCCCACGATGACCGAGCAGCGCCAGGATGGTGTCCTATCCACGATAGCGACTTCCTGTGCTAGTGAAGAAAGTAAATCTTTCGCCGAGGTAATAAGTGTTTCTTGTTTCCGAATGGATAAGGTGAAGAGGTGATAAATAGTGGAAGTTTTCAATTTGGAGCAAAATCGTTTCTAATTTCTTTTCGTAATTAAATCAATTAATTAGTAAATCAATTTTAATTATCTTCCTATAAAATTCTAAACATCTATTTAATAGCTACTATAAAACCAGTCTTAGCAACTGGCATTACTCCTTCATGCACACAAATCTGTAAACATTTCTTTGTATTGGTAATCATTGTTCAGAATCTCAAATTGTGAAATGAAACAACATGTTCCTTTTTTCTTCTGGTTCAGAATGTCAAGGTGTTAAGACTGTATCGGCAATAAATATTATAACGTAGTTAATCACATTGAGTTTTCATTTTTGAACCCATTAACGTGCTATGGAAGCATATTCATATAACCACCAGTAGTGAGTGCATCAAACCTGATATCTACGAGCTGATATCAAGCAGAGCTAAATTTACCAAAATTCAATTGCACGTATTGTAATCCAAAGGTAACCGAAGGAAGGTTATTTAGGAACATTGTGGTCCACACACAAACATGCTGGTCCTTCAGTGCCGGATTTATCGGATTTATAAGCTGAAAATCTACAATCAAAAACAAAAATACATGAAGATAAGTACTTGGATGCACTTGTAATCTTGCAAAAATATGAAATATTAACGTCAGACTTAATCAGTGCTATGCTAACACAATAAGATTATACACAATCGCTGCAATACCCATTCATGCATATAGATGCATATATAATCAGGAAATTTATGCTAGAAATACGATAAATCATATCAAAATCAATTAAAGCGTGTATCTTAAATTGTTTTATATTTTCTGCATGCAAGTTGCGAAAGTGAAGTCAAACAATTACATTTACAAAGTACGTACATATTTATATTTACATTTATAGAAATAATTTCGTGAACAATTGTGAAGAACAGTTAATGGTGCGGTTCATTCTTCTTTTGTGACATTTTTAGTTGAATAGTTAAATGAAAAACTCTCGTACCATACTATTGAAATTTCGATCATCTCATATATTTTTATCAAGTGCATTCTAAGACATTTAGATTGTGTACTTTGTGTAATTCGTCATTCTCCAATCAACACAAATCCATAATTATTTATCCTAGAGAACAGATAAGTGAGAATTTGCAGATCTGTTGGAAATAATTTTATTATTCGGTCAATACCCTCGCACTCGGAATTTCGAGTCCTATATAATCAATTCAAATCTTTTCAAGATGAATGATACGCGATTCAACAACGCATTGAAATTATTAAAATTCACTATAAAATGGTGAAAATGTGGCAGAGACGGTTCGTAAAACTCGAACATTTTTGGGTCGTCGTGAAGCACCTTGTCGGACCGCAATACAGAAATTGGTAGAAAAATTCGAGCTTTCGGGACAAGTTAGTGATGTGAAGAATAAAACCCGTGCACGTCGCTCAAGAACAGCCGAGAATATTGCTGCTGTAGCCGAAAGTGTTGAAGAAAACCCAGGTTTGTCCGTTCCTCGTCGTTCTTTAGAATTAGGCATTCCACAAACGTCATTACACCGTATTTTGCATAAAGATTTGGGTCTTAACGCTTATAAAGTTCAGTTAACACAAGAACTCAAGCCGGCCGACCGTCAACAACGTCGAGTCTTTGCTGATTGGGTCCTTGAAATGTATGAAAATGATCCGGAATTCCATCGAAAACTCATCTTGAGTGATGAGGCCCATTTCCACCTCAATGGCTTCGTCAACAAGCAAAATTGTCGCATCTGGGGCTCGGAAAACCCGAGAGTTATTGTTGAAAAGCCTCTCTATCCTCAACGTGTGACTGTTTGGTGCGGTTTATGGTCCCGCGGGGTCATTGGACCTCACTTTTTCGAAAATGAGGCTGGAGCAACAGTTACGGTGAATGGATTGCGCTATCGACAGATGATTAATGATTTTTTATGGCCGGAATTGGATGGTATTGATCTGGACAACGTTTACTTTCAACAAGACGGGGCTACGTGCCATACAAGCAACGAAACCATTGATCTTTTACGGGAAAAGTTTCCGGACCGTGTTATCTCTCGAAAAGGCGATCACAATTGGCCACCGAGATCTTGTGACTTAACACCTTGCGATTTCTTCCTTTGGGGCCACGTGAAAGAGAAGGTCTACGCCAACAGCCCAGCGTCGATTCAAGACCTCAAAGATGGAATTCGTGAGGCTATCGAGGACATAGGGCAGCCACTTTGCGATTTGGTTATGGAAAATTTCATGAAAAGGATATGGTCTTGTAGGCGTGGTCGTGGTGGTCATTTGGCTGATGTTATTTTCCATTATTAACGGCATACCTTCCTCTTTATAATGAAATAAATATCCGATCATTTATCTCAAAAAATGGTTCTTTGAATATCCAAATAACTCCTCTTATTGGAAAACCCTTTATCATCGATGGCGGCAGTTTTCCTGGCGAGTAATCTCTGCGGCCGTGAATTCGCTTTATCCAAGCGAATGAATAAAACTATCAGGCGACAAGGCAGCTTTGAATATTGGAGCATAAGTTAAGTCCCATATTTCCTTTATAAGCTCGGTGTTGGATTTGGTCAGCCCAGCATACAAAATAATCGCCACAAATGCATCAAACTCTTTCAGGGTCAATGCTTTCCATTACTTCTGCTTCGTTCCTTGATTCCATGTAGCTGCTATCTGGTTGGCCTTCCGATTCGTTTCACGTATTATTATGTGTGTAATGTCTTCTGTGATCAAAGGTGGAAAGATTGACAGCGGATCATAAAGCATCTTGTTCGATAACCCTGGTTTGCTTTGTTTGTTGTCGATAACGTTATGAGCACGTATACGACTTCTCGGTGGTTGATCCTTGCACCATTTCATGCAATTTTTGGACACGAAGTAAGCAGCAGTGGGGTCAGCCTGTTTAAAAAGCAGCAATAGCAGCAGAAGCTTCTTGACGAATCATATCAAATTTGGTCATCGTCGTCTTCATCGAATTGATCGTCATCGATTTCCACAGTTGCTTCGCCTTCGACATATCATTCCTACATTCTGGCCGATATATAAGGTCAGTATCGTCATCACCATTGTCAAAAGGGTCATCGTTTTCGCTCATTTCAGCCTCCATATAAGCCCGATATTTTCCATCGGCCTTAAGTTTTTCCTTCGCAGACAAATATTGGTAACGCGTTTTATTATTTAGAAATAAGTTCATAACATCCCAATCATCGTCTGCCATTGTCCTGTAGCAAAAATCTGGAAACACAAAATTATACACCGAAAAAATCATAAACCAACAAAATAACCTTTTACACCGGAACAAATGACAAAAAAAAAATTGTATACTCGAAAAAATCAAACACCAAAACTCAGAAGGACTCAAAAATTAGTGTTTAATAATCAAACGGCAGTCTTAAGCTGGCTTGGAGCTAACTCAAATACAATATCAAATGCTACATCGCCTATATTATATACGAGGTCCGCAGGGACCTTGTACCTGCGTTTATCTAGAAAATGCCTTAAAACAAAAAAAAATTCGAACCTGTTCTCGAATAGGCCTGAAATTTATTTGGAAAATTCAGGATACCATTTTTATGGAATACATGTAGCTGAAACGTTTCTTGCGCATGGTACCACAAAATTATGAATACAAAAAAGTTGTAAAAGTTCCGTACGGACCTTCTCACCAATCGGAGGGTTAAAGAAACAAAACTGCTGCCGCTGCACGTTTACCCAAGTTGAATATTCCTTATTTCTCTTGTGAATTTAAGGAATGGATTTCATTCAAAGACCTTTTTGAGGCTTCCGTAGATTGAAATAATTCCTTATCAGGTTCACAGAAACTTCAATTCTTGAGAGGCCTATTGAAAGGGAGTGCTGCTTCTGTGATACGGCATTTAACTATTAGCGATGCGCATTACACCGAAGACTGGAATAAGTTAAAGGGGCGTTTCGACAAAAAATTTCATATCACAACTGCTCTCATTAAAACATTCGTTGAGCACGGGTGTGGTAAATCAAACTTCAGTTATGCAGCTAAGAAGTCTTTACGACACATTCTATGAAGTAACGCGTGATTTAAAGGTGCTCGTTACTAAGGCCGAGAGTAAAGATCCATGGTTCATTTATATTGTTTTAACCAAATTAGACAATGAGATAAGAGAGCTATGGTCCCAGGAAACAGTTAATACGGAATCTCCAAGCTTTCAAATTTTTTTTGGACTTCCTTGGCAGACGCTGCGTTGCCCTGGAAACGTTTAGTGCTATCACAAAACGACACCAAACGGGGAAATCATTACATACTGCAACAACTCAAGGGCAAGTAACATGTCCTAAATGCAGTTCAAATCATCCACATTAGCGGAGTGAAAAATTCAAGGCTGATTCATAACCCTTTCCGCGTTTGTTTTTGTCACTTTTTCTTAAATTATTTAAACAGCTCATTCTTAAAAGAATTGAACTTTTTACATTTTGGATGCAAAGTGTCACACGTCATTTTAAAATGGCAGCTTTTGGAATGCTATGCGAGTTCGGCGGCAAAATAATGAAAGCTCTATGGTTGGGTTGCATGGTTGCTAGGTTAGCGCCCCCGGCATCCTCAGACGTTTGCCCGTGGCTTTATTTACTGCTCGTCTTAAACAGGTGTACATAACACTGCAAAATACCCAAAAGATATCAAAACAAACAGAAATTCACACTCTAAGAATAATTAAGTGCAGCTTCCGACTAAAGCTTTAATTACTTTGTTGCATTCAATGAGATTTTTAATCTTACTTTCACTCTAAGAAAAATTAAGTGCAATGCAATGCAATACAATTTAACCGGCTTCCAACTTATTTACAATCTGCCGGCACATGTTTTCATTCACTACCAATGCATGACGCAATCTCACAATAAATAAATTACTACCAGTTTTCTTTATTTTGTGCTCGAACTTACAGCTTTTGATGCCATTTTGATAATTTAGAACTCCCTTTAAAATAACATGGGATTTTGTGCCCAACTCTCATTGAATACCTACTATAGTTAAAAAAACCGAAATAAAATTTCGAAATTTTAATTTTTGTTGAACCATAACTTCAAAACGGAGAGGAGGAGGAGGAGAAACATTTAATACCATTGGAAAGGTCCAACTATTGTGAATCTAACAAATTTTAATTTATCATTATAGGATGCAAGGTTCACAAGTTACAGGGTGATCTATAAAAACATACCCAAATATCTCCTGTTATTTCGGAACCATTAGGATTTTCCCCCACCACTCACACAATTCTTCGCTTATCTAAGTATGACCAATTTATAGCCTGCAGATGAAAGACCACATACGGGATACCCTGTATAAAAAAAAAGATATTTGTGGGTAGTAATAAATATATTTTGGTGAAACTTTCTTGATTTTGTAATCCTTAATCCTGTTGAGATCCCAAGATAAAATTTTGGTGTGTTTCAGTGGATACGGTACAAAATAAAAAAAAGGGGGAATAAAATTAAAAGTGCGTTTTCCAGAATATTCAAGAATACAGGATAAAATCCTTAGTCTTGATGTCCTTTCTCGCATATATTTTTAAAATACCATTTTCCTTAGATAACTAGAAATAAATTTCAAATAAGCCATATTTCACTATCTTAGAATGAATAGAAAAATATATATGAATTTTTAAAGAAGACCAGGACAGCAGTTTTTCGAAATTATGAAAGTGCCATAACTCGCCAAATACGCAATGTGTAGGGAAAATCTTTAATTTGTGTTTTTATTTTTACAAACCCTCCATGTATGTAAAATTTCCGCAAAATTGGTGATGGTCATTTCACACATGTTACATTTAGTTATGGAATGACCCACCAGTAACTGTAGATCTAAGTTATAAAATAGGCGAAATGAGGCAGATCCTTTATGGGGTTGCCATACAGAAATTTCCTCATTTGCACATTTTTATTAGTAGGTATGTATTTCACTGGCTCAACTCTAGGTATGGAAATATTGTGAGTACAAAATGCTGTGTTATATCACAAAAAAAATTACTTAATAAAATCCACCTTTTGACGTTCTTCTCAATTTTACCAAAATCTCGTCACATTCAATTGCTTGAGACCAGATGGTGTTTAATATTATGTGAGCCTACCTATTTCGCTTCTAAATTCATATGACTAACGTTTGCCTCTAGAGTTATCTATTCCCTTGCAATGTGAAGACAGCAGATATTGATGCCATTTTTCATGAACCCATTGCTAAGAAAGTAAGCTTTCTTTGCACAATAATACTCGTATATACATAGGTACCTATATATGTGAATATATACATGTGTAATATTCAGAAAGGTTTTTCCTATTGTTGGCTTGGATAACATAAAATATAAGGAGCAACCTCACATTCTGTGTTATCAGATAAATTGCTGCGAATGATATTATGCGATTTATCTTCCTGAGAACGGATATTCCACAGCCCGACACATTTGTTTGATCAACGGGAGAGGACGACTGATAGTATTGTTTGTATAATACATAATAGGTTACGGCCAATTGATTTAAATTGTTTTTGCTGTAGAAAGCATTGCACAATGTCTTTAGGAATTCTGTTTGACGGATTTTTAATCTGCTTATGATTTTTATTGAAAAATTCTAAATATTGAGAAATGACAAAAAATTAAATATATTTAGATGGTTTAGGGCATCAAGCCATCATTTTTCCCACTTACGTAAACTCTCCCAGCTGATGTAGCGGGGGAGCTGAATTTAAATTTGCTAATAAAATGTATTGGTGTTATATTGATTAAATTTAGGATGAAATAGTGGATTTTATAGAATATTACCTTTCGGTTTGAGAAGAATTGCTTTTTTTTTTATGATAGTCATATATAGCAATAAAGAATATCCCGTGAATAGGTATATATTTTTTTTTTTAGACACGCGAAAAGTGTAATGGAATAAGAGTATAGATTCCTTTTCGTGAAATCTAGTATCACTCTCTATTTATAAATGGACACATGAATGTGTGTCCTTCAGCAGAAACAAAAAATAAACTAGCAGGAATTGTCTTTTCATAGCATTTGAAAAATAAGTGGGGGAGATATGGCATACTAGCAGTAATATTTAACATATATTTTTATATTTTAGTATTGCAAATACAAGATTTTGTCAACAGATTTTAGAACACTTGCTGCATACCCTGTTACCATTTGAATAATGATAAACATAAATAAAGATCTATAAAATTGCCTCAAAATAACGGGTTTTCCAATAAGAGGTGTTATTTTGATATTCAAAGAAAAATGCCATTTTTTGAGACAAATGATCGGATCTTTATTTCATTATAAAGAGGAAGGTATGCCGTTAATAATGGAAGATAACATCAGCCAAATGACCACCACGACCACACATACAGCACCATATCCTTTTCATGAAATTTTCCATAACCAAATCGCAAAGTGGCTGCCCTATGTCCTCGATAGCCTCACGAATTCCATCTTTGAGGTCTTGAATCGACGCTGGGCTGTTGGCGTAGACCTTCTCTTTCACGTGGCCCCAAAGGAAGAAGTCGCAAGGTGTTAGGTCACAAGATCTCGGTGGCCAATTGCGATCACCTCTTGTATGGCACGTAGCGCCGTCTTGTTGAAAGTAAACGTTGTCCAGATCAATACCATCCAATTCCGGCCATAAAAAATCATTAATCATCTGTCGATAGCGCAATCCATTCACCGTAACTGTTGCTCCAGCCTCATTTTCGAAAAAGTAAGTTCCAATGACCCCGCGGGACCATAAACCGCACCAAACAGTCACACGTTGAGAATAGAGAGGCTTTTCAACAATAACTCTTGGGTTTTCCGAGCCCCAGATGCGAAAATTTTGCTGGCTGACGAAGCCATCGAGGTGGAAATGGGCCTCATCACTCCAGATGAGTTTTCGATGGAATTCCGGATCATTTTCATGCATTTCAAGGACCAAATCAGCAAAGACTCGACGTTGTTGATGATCGGCCGGCTTAAGTTCTTATGTTAACTGAACTTTATAAGCTTTAAGACCCAAATCTTTATGCAAAATACGGTGTAATGACGTTTGTGGAATGCCTAATTCCAAAGAACGACGAGGAATGGACAAACCTGGGTTTTCTTCAACACTTTCGGCTACAGCAGCAATATTCTCGGCTGTTCTTGAGCGACGTGCACGGGTTTTATTCTTCACATCAATAACTTGTCCCGACAGCTCGAATTTTTTTACCAATTTCTGTATTGCGATCCGACAAGGTGCTTCACGACGACCCAAAAATGTTCGAGTTTTACGAACCGTCTCTGCCACATTTTCACCATTTTTATAGTGAATTTTAATAATTTCAATGCGTTGTTGAATCGTGTATCGTTCCATTTTTATTAATGTCGTAGTTTCTACTTGTCAAATGTAAAAAAATGGCAGCTCCAAAAGTGACATCTACCGAAATAGCGGGCTAATTAAAATAACACCTCTTATTGGAAAACCCTTTACTATGATGAAAATGGGAAGGCTGTCTAATCATGTAGTTTGGCATAGTACATGCAACAGCCATACAGCAAACTTGTTGGCAAAAGATGTCGTGGATAAGGATCTCAATATCAAGTTGAGTTCTATTCAAAAAGAATTTAAGCAATCAGACTTGGAAAGGGCCATAATTGATAAGTGAGGGCATCGTGAAAAACTACCGCGTGAAACGCGCTGGTGCTCATATAGAGATTGTTATGCTTATTTCATTTATAATTTACAATCCGTGAAGCTTTGTGCTGCTGATAGAAATTTGAAAAAGCTTAAACCATCTATTGCAAAACTGCTGTTTGAAGAAGAATTTATTGAAGGTGTAAATGAAGCAATAAAAATTTAATAAATAATATAATAATAATAAACACCTGCCAAAGGAAAGATGCCGTGGATATTTGGCTAAAGTTAGAATTACCTGAAAGGTTTAATGATAAATTAGAAAAAATGAAGAAAATGGCTTTTAATGTGTATGCATTGACTGCATTTTATCTACATCCATTTTACGGCAGCAAAAGACTTCAAAGTAAATACATGGACAAAGTTAACAACTTTCTTTTAGAACATCTTAATTCAAAAGTAATCGAAGACTGGGATGCTTATAGAATTTCAAGATGAATTTTTAAAGATTTGTATGATAAGGGAGAGATGAATCCTTTAGTATTCTGGTACATCGCAGAAATTAAGCACCCACAATTGTCATACGTAGCCAAACGGCTTATGAATTTACCTGCTTCAACTCAACAGCTCAAATTGTGAGAATATTTTCAAATTGCGCACACGTGCATTCTCCTATTCGGAATATGATAATTTTCGAGCGTTCCAAAAAACTTTTGAACATATATTATTCACTGCGATTGGCTGATAATGTTGATGATACAGAAGATGATGAAAATTCAAGACAATGAAAAATTTTTTTTTATAAAAAATATAATAAAATAAAAATATGTTATAATTTAACCTTGTGACTTAATTTTTCCTATGATTTTCCTTAGTTTCATCATCTTTTACGTAATCTGCTTGTCTACGTAGACTAAAGGCCATGTAGATTACATAGTTCTCTACGCGTAAAGAACGACGTAAATTATATTACGTAGATTACGCGCCTATCCCTGTATAGGTATCAACCGTTTCGGAGTTGCAGGGTGATTAAGAAAATATTCTAGGTTTTCACAAGACACCCTGTATAGGGTATACGGTCACCGTCAAGAGGTTATTATATGCAGAACTTCCAGCAACTGCTTAAAAAGCCGCATACCTCTCTCTAGTTTAAACTGCAAATTTCGGATTGTCTTACTTTTTTTTATTTCGACCCCTATGTTTTTTGCGAAAAAAAACTCTCCTCTTTAATTTGACCTACTACACCCTATATGCTAACTGCAGCCGTTAAAAAATTATTAGCTCACTTAGAACTTGAACTTAGAAAAGAAAAAAAAATAGTATTCAAATTAGACGAAGCAAATTTGATATCCTGGCGAATACACATTACATGTGCCGTAATCAAAGCTATCTACGAAACCCACAAAAAAAGACAATCTCTTCTGATTTCCATCCTCACCACTATCATGATCTATAATTTTAAATCACTAAGATCTCCTTCTCCGTCAGCCTGAGTTTAGCGAAGAAAATATTATAGAACAATAAGTAAAATAAAAAAGAATTAGGGATTTGACAAGCTTTTTCGAACTTGGATTGCAAACAGTTTTGAAACTAAACATAGACTTTTTCGTAATCCATATATATATTTCTGGCTGGTAAATAGAGAGAATCGATTTTATTTTTGTAAACTGCAAGCATATAGTTTTGTCAGGATTTAAATGCAATTCATATTACGGATAGACTAGCTATAAATACGTTATACATCATTCTTTAATCAGCATATGCAGTCCTCAAGTAAGCCTATGGGTGTGGTTAAGTATATTTGTACACAGGGCCGAACTGAGTCTTCGAACTGGTCCGGGCATATGACTCCAAACCAGGACCTTTGCGTCTTCATAAACGACTTCCTTCTAAGGCAAACAATCCAAGTTATTAAGCTAATTTCCCACTGATCTGAATACAAGCAGAGCAAGACGGAGTTTTCTGATAGATCTTTCCTACTGAACTGAGCAAAAGAAAATTTGGACTTTCTTTGCCAACTGAAAAAAAGTCGTCTCATTTGCCAGACCCTATATTCCAAACAGAATTCTACATTCTGTGCTAAACACCGAACCACTAATAATAAATAATACATAAAATAGGCTTTTCTTCCAGAATTTGCCAGATTTAATAAAGAAGGGGAAGCAAGAAATTTATGCAGGTAATATTTACGCACAAAACTACAAACGCACAAATTAACAGCGGTTGGATTTTTCACCCTTACAATTATAATTAAAACAAGGTTTCTCTTTGAAAACAGGTTTCGAGAGACTAACAATTTTACTCGTGAAGGAAGTAAGGAAAGAAGTGAACTGCCTCCCTAGTCCCCTACTGTTTTTTTATGGCCTGCTATAGTAACAAAAATAATGCCACTGCTTCATCGAATATAGAAACTTCCAACTTTTTATAATATTTGAGTACTTTCTTTAGTTACGCTAAACTTTCATCAACTTATTCTTAACAGTACCTACTGTTATTCTGATTTCTGCCAGAATTTTAAAGTTGTGACCTTCACTGATAGTAATACCGTATGATGTTAATAAAAGTGGAAATTTGTAATAAGTAAAGGTTGACTGTAATACTCTTGCAGAAAAGAAAAAATCGAAGTTTTCGACCCAGCGATCAGAGAGGTCTCATCAGTATGGTTATCTCTAATCGCCTACCATAGAAGTTCGATGGTGGAGTCATCGAACTTGTTTGGTACGTGATCAGATATAACCATAATGATGAAACCTCTCTGATCGCTGGGTCGAAAAGTTCGATTTTTCTGCATCTTAATGCATTTTAGAAATTAACTGAAATTATTTTCAATGAATTTTAGTCAGCTGTAGACGGGAAATAATCCACCTGCAATACTTTGCTGAGCATGTGTCCTCTACTTCAAAATTGATTTACATGAAATAAAATAACTTGCTTTTTTAAACATTAGGAAATAAAAACGAAATTTAAATTTCAAAATTTAATTTAAATAAATCATGGTAAAGAAAAATACTAAAATATAGCATAATAAGAAATTACAGCAAGCCTAGAAAGTACACAGATGACATAGGTATAGCAACGATTGGAAATCCTTGTTGAAACTTTTGATAAAAACAAGCATTTTTCCATGCACTTTTCGAAATAAAAGTGATATGATACTAAAAATAATGCTGAATGCATTTAAAAATACTTTTGAGACCACGAGAGAGCCAGATTTTCCATATTATCTAGTACTATCTTGGCAACACTCACAAGCTACCTTTGCTTCGCTAGCGTCCGATCGCCCGTCCTACCAGCCCGGATCTGTATGTACATCATCAGCATACATATGAAAAATGCATCAACGAAGGCATCAGAAACATCATTTATGTAAAGACTGAATAATGATAGGCCTAATATAGATCCTTGAGGGAGAACCTAGTGTATGAATTCTATATCTGAGAACTGGTCATGGGCTCTTACAACCATGGCTGCGACCATTTAAAAAGGTACGAATAAGTTTAACTGATGAAGATGAAAAAGTTTTGGCACTTACATTAATATATGGGATGTACTTGGGAAGAAAAATGTATAAAAAAAATACTTGGACTTTGCTATATACATACATTCAAATTTCTTCAAGTCATTCGTAAAACTAAATTTGATGAATCAAAATGAAATTTTTGTATAGTTGAAAGAGTAGCCCCATTTCCAATTCTGATATATACGCGGCGATTATCTGGAGCATTATGGAGAAATTGACTGAATTTGGGAATATATGGCAGAGATCAGTCCAAGTGCAACCTAGATCCTGATAATTTAAATAGGTTTTTCACTTGAATCCAAAGTCAAGTTGTTGCCCCAATACAACAGTTACCTGATCTTGTGCCGCTAAGTCAAGTCAACACCCATAATTCTGAATTTGCTTTTAGGTGCATAGATGCAGACGTTATATATGCGTTTAGTAGCATTAAATCTTCAGCCACAGGGCCAGACAAAATCTCTCCACGATTCGTAAAAATAATCTTACCGCATATAGTCCACATTCTCGTCCATATATCTAGTGCTTGCCTCACTACTTCTCACTTTCTCTTGATGTGGAAAAAAGAGAATGCCTAGCCTATCCCTAAGTCTCGTAAATCCTCCGAACTGGCTGATTATAGACCCATTAGCTTGCTCTGATTCCTTGGTAAGGTTCTCGAAAAGCTGATGCACGTCCAAGTGCAATCTTATCTAAAATAAAACGACCTCTTATCACGTTGGCAGTTAGGCTTTAGAGCGCGTCATAGTTCCAAAATTCTACCTTTACGCTGATAACGTGCAGATATATTTTGACTGACCAATAGGGCTTGTCGAGGACTGCGTCTCTCGACTAAGCGACGATTTGCAAAGAATATCTGGGCGAACCGTACCTTCCTAACGTTAAGTTCGCTCAAGTCAAACTGTATAGCATTTTACAGAAGAAATCTAGGTCTTAGTGAATTGCCTCCCATAATAATCAACGGTCTTACTATACCATACTCAAACTCAGTTAAAAGTTTAGACATAGAAATATATCAGCGGCTTTCATGCTGCAACCACGTCTCCTCTCTTCTAAGAAAGGATGCCTTCATCAGTTAGGAACATCGGCAAGTATACTATCGAGTCATATGCGTATGAAACTTGCATAATCTTTGGTATTACCTCACTTAACTTTTGGCAGTTTAATCTTTTCCAAACTCTATTCTGGTTTCCAAAGAAAGTTAAATGTCGCTTTCAACGAGACTATTAGATTTATTCACGGGTTGCGTAGATTTCCTCATATCTCTCCCTATGTTGAGCCCTTTGTGGGATGTTCACTTAAAGTATATTTGTCACGAAGACGCTTACTATTTCTGTATTCTCTAATCCACGTAAAGGAGCCAAGTTACTTACTTGATCGAATACAATTTTTAGGATCGGCCCGGCATCAAAACATTCTTTCGCCAAGCTTCAGAACCTTATCAGGTGAGCGCTCTTACTTTGTGCTGGAATTCTCTAGCGCCCAATATTTAGTGCGCGGGATCTTAGCATGCATTTAAAAGGTTGCTGATAACAGATCACATAACGTAAATTCGCAAACTAATAGTTTAATCATTTCACTGGCAGAATATGCTTTAGATCTTATATATTCAATATTTATGTAGACTTTATAGGTGTACAGTTAGTTTATTAAATTTTAATGTATGTTTATATATCTCTATTTAACAAATAAATTTTCCCTACCGATTAAGCAAGTACAATTATAAGATTTGTAATCTTGTGTACTAATTAAGCAGTAAAAATAAAATAAATAAATAAATAAATTGCACGTGTCAGAAGAGCTGACGAACAGTATTAATTTTGTCTGTTAATTTTACTGGCCAAAAGCACTTTGCGTTCATTCAACTGACTAGTCAGTTCATTATAAAATGTCATCAAGCAGTGCAAACATTCCTCATTTCTAATGATTTCTTCTTTATTCCGTCATTATTTTCTGGAAAATAAAAATTACATTGTATATTCAACTCTTATCCCACTCAAAAGAGAGAAGATTAGAAATTTTTTTAATGTTTTTGATCGGGGTTTATTAATATTAGCAACGATGTGGCCTTTTTGGGGATCTCCGATAAGTGAGATAAAAAACTATAAAATTTGTGTTCGTGATGTATTCAATTTTCCCGACGTTTGGACTCTGAGTTTTTGTGTCCTCTTCAAGGGGTCTGTGAAATTACATTGATGACTTATGTCAGGAAAATCGTTGCTCATAAGAATAAGTAATATAAACACAAATTTCCACTACCTACAACCTTTTATTTTTATTTTCCGACTTCTTAATTTTACGTTTAACAATTTATTGACTAGTTAGTACTGATTTGACAGAAATTTTGTCAGTACTGACTAGCCAGTAAAACAGACTAGTCAGTAGGGATTTACACAAGCCTGTGTCAGACGCTGCCAGTTCGACTGATTCGTGTAATCCCCGGTGTAGTTTCTGTGACAGTAATTTCAACTAGTTAAATGTATTTTTGCGTATGGCAACTCTAAAAAGAAGCAGGTCAAATATTCTTCTTCTTCTTCTTCTTCCACTATTGATTATGCTCCAGAACTGTGGGCTCGACTAGAGAGCTGGAGTTGATTCACAATGGCCTGACCCTATGGGGTATATAGCCAAAAAAGTGTGCTGTGTCCGGCTATATGTTGATTGCCGTGTCCGGCTAAATGTTGTATGTATTTTATGTGTGGTTGTATTATTTTAATGTTGAGATTTGTTGTATAGTTATATAGTTGTGTTTTGTTTCATAATTCTTATAATTTGTTTAAATACTTGTGATTGTATTATTATTTATGACTGCATTTGCTTTATTTGTCTTGATATTATGTATAGGTCGACGGAACACAAGTAAGTTTCATGAAATTGAAACTACCGTTACCGATGCCACGCTTAATTCACTGTTACAGTTGATGAGATCAACTGGTAAGTAAAAAACTTTAATGACAAACACCACACTCTACACTCTCACACAAAAATGTATCCGAGAGATTGCAAATCCGATGATGCATTGATGGCATCACCAGGGAAAAAGAATCTCTCGCAAAACCCCTAATCTAGTCCAAGCGTCGAAGCGAGCGAATTTGGAAACGTCCGACCGCGTTGATGTACAATTTGGAAAGGAACTGGGTCAAATATTCAGTTTGTGTACTTTTACAAATTTCTTCAAATGTCAGCTCACAGCAGTTTCTTCAGTGCTCGTATAAGTTAATAAATTTTATTTTACCAAAACTAAAAATAATCAATGCAAATTACAACTGAACTTTACTTAAAATCTAAAAATTTATTTTCTGGGAATATTCTGGGAACAAAAATTTGGCTGATTAACATAAATTGCCTGGAAATAAAGTGTTGTGGGCTTTGCAACGTGTCGCCAGTATGTTGCCGTGTGTTAAATATGATTCTGCATTTTGTTTTGGGAGTTAACATAAAAGTAATTTGTCTTAACTTATATACCTACTAATTGAAAAATGTAACATGAAAACAGATATAGACAGTCGGACACACACACCTAAACCCACCCCCCATACACACACAATCCAAAATTAGAATGTCTCTTGATTTAAGTCAAGTTCGCAATTTATTTATTTACAAATACTCCATTCCTTGTAATAAAGCTGACATGGATCAGTGCACAAAAGGAAAACGGTTTATCAATGTTATTTACATAGGTTCTTTGTAGAACTCCGTCTGCACGAAATTTTTTATTTGTTCTTTTAAAGTTTTGAATGAAATTTCTGATTTTGCTCTGAACAATCCCTAAGTATAGGGATTTTTTTTCCTATTCGACCTATAATATTAGGACTTCAAAGAAAGTTGTACAAATCCAAGTCATTGACCAGGCTTTAATCAATAGACATCGTTGTTTAGGATTTTATCATCTTTAAAATACTCAAAAACACCCTGTAGTCGTTTTCATAACTAAGTCAATTCGGGTCGTTGCAAATGTATTATTTTACTACTCAAAGTCAAGTGTATATAATCCACACAATGTATTAATTCTAAGTGTATATAATTATCACAGTCATAGCATCGTAGCAGTTGAAATTATTACAGACAAATGTACAATTACGGTCAATTAAAGTCAGTCAGGTTCAAGCGGTATCACCAGCAACGAATCAGAGCATTTGTAATTTAAACGAGAATAAAGTTGATAAAAGTTCAAACAACACATCACGGCACCAGCATTTTTTTTTATTTTATTGCCTTTACTATGTTTTAGTATAAGGCAATGGGACTAACTTTACTTTTCATATATTTAGTCTGGTATTAGGAGTTTTTCCTATTTATGTTTCCTAAAGTTCGCAAAAGTCTCTGTACACTATAGCCATATACTTTACTACATTCTTATTATGTCGAAATCTTTACTTAAAAGAAATTTTACAAAACTTTAAACACGACGGAGTCCTTCTATTGGAAACCTGTATATGTTCGGAAGTTCTTCAAACAAATTAGTCGGAGCCCATATTTACAATTGAATAAATCCTTTCATATGTAGTGTGTGTAGATGTATATAATTTCACAAATAAAAAAAAAAAGGTTAAATGAGTAAATATGTGAAAAATTTCCTTTGCTAATAAAAGCACAGGGTGGGTACGAAAAATCTTTAATTTAAATATATTTCAACTCCATCCCATAAGCGATGATATAAAAGGAAATTCTTTTGAAACATTTTTTCTTAAGTCAAAGTATAATAAATATATGTATATGGGATGGGAAATACTGCCTCAAGCCAAGCTGAAGACATTACTTTAGATACGGAGTTAAAGTTATTTCTTTCTTCATTTTGTCGTGAAATCAAAAGGACTACATAGATACTTATCTCCCAATTCTGTCGAAATATTTTCGTTATGAAATTTGTGCTTTCAATTTAGTCTGCATGAAATGCCTTGCTTGTATCATAAGTAAACGAATTTTTATTGTGGAAGTTGTATCTATTACCGACGTAGATACGAAAATCGTTTTTGTATTTTTCTAACTCAATTTTTTTAGGCGGCTGTTATAAGGGGGTTTATTGCACAAAAATATATGTAAGTATATAGATTCAAATTCACCAAATTTTCATTGCACGAACTATAGGAAATTTCCCATCGCTTAATGAAATAAATTGTAGAAAAGTTAAATTAAATTATGTATCTATTGTAATTGGGACTTTGTAAGGTTTACAAAAATATTTATAAACTTAAGGAAAGCAAAGACCCTGTCTGTAACGCGTTCGAAAAAATTGAATTAAACTAATTAACACCAATGGATTTAGATGAAATTTTTTACATGTTCTGTACCGCAATCTGCAAAGGCTACGAAATTGGTTGGTATGACATATTTAACAAAAAAATTTTAATAATTTGATCGAATCTCGCAATTTTTGAGAAGGAATTAAAGTCCAACCGATACAGTTAATTGCTGAACCAAGGGGTCTGTTTAGGTAATACGTGCAATGAAAAAGGGAAATCATATTCATATAGTGATATATAATTCGCTTCGATTAGGGGAATGGTTTTATCCTGAATATTCCCTGAAATTCTCCACTCATTTTTAAAAATGCATGCAAGGAACTCCTCCCTAAGGAAGCATTCAGTCTGATTAATTTCAAAATAATTTTTAGAAAATATCAACGTATGTGAAGCGTCGTATTTTTCTGCATGATAATTGTGATGATGGAAATCAGAAGCGATTGCCCGTTATGGTGGGTTTTGTATATAGCTTTGGCTTTTCAATTCTGAATCAAGACTTGTATATACCTATCACAAAGCTTAACACCAAACAGTTAGGAAGGACTAAGTGCAGGAGTTAACCAATGAAAATTATTACTGCACATGTAATGTGTATTCGCCAGGATATCAAATTTGATTCATCTAATTTGAATACTATTATTTTTCTCTTTTTTAAGTTCAAGTTCTAAATGAGCTAATAATTCCTTAACGGCTACAGTTAGCACATAGGGTGTAATCGGCCAAATTAAAGAGGAGAGTCCACAATTAATACTTCTAAAAAAAAAGCTATGTTAACTACCTTTTCGCAAAAAACATAGAGGTCAAAGTAAAGAAAAAAAGGTAAGATAATCTCAAATTCTGTACTATGCTTTATATACAAATTAGCTCGAGATAATCATATTTCTCCATGCGTAACTTCTTTGCTTAATTATTAGAAGCCTAATCAATTTAGGCTAAAGTTTTCACATGGACACATATTCAGCTAGCAGCAAGTTTACCAATTCAAAAATCTCAATTTCTTACATTCAATTGACAGAAAAATCTAATCTTCTAATTCCGCGATGTATAGATCCCAATATGAGCAGAGCGTTCCTACTTTATCCAGTGTGTTCGCAAATGGAATATTTCATCACATTATGTACAACTTACTAAGATCACAGGGAGCTTTGGTAAACTTTTAAAATCAATTGACATACTGTAACGCTGGATATTAGGCCAACACTATTTCCACTAATATTCCGCAAAAAACCTAACTAATATAGACATGATATACATATTTGTAAGATTTAAGAGCAACTGCAATCTCCAATATGAAATATATGAAATTAGCTAATATTAAAATTCATCTCTTGATTATTCTCTTTATTAGATAATAGATTATTTTAACTAACATACAAAATATTAATAATAAGCACAGCCTTAACATAAATTAAGTAAATACTAAGTTAAAAAATAAAAATAAAAATAAAAAATAAATAAATATATAAATACAAATAACCCTCTCAATTTAAACAATAAGACGATGAATTAGTGGAACATAAATATAAGTAGAAGACATCAAAGAAGATCTACTTGATGCAGTATACAAAACTCAATGACATGTAAATATTATGTGGATTATAGACGGGTTGTTCTTCCTTTCGGCCATTTTGCGTGAGGTACTTTTTCTTCTGGTTGTCTGGTCGGCCAACTTTGCTGATGAAGTTAAGGATTGAAATAACGCGAAAAAGAACAAGTATTTTGTTTGGCCTCAAAAGCATCGACTATCTTCAAGGAGAACCCAGTCTCATTGCATTAATTACCGATATCAATAGCTTAATGAAGGACCAAAGGAAAAAGAAACCCAACGAAAAAATCAGCGAGCTTACTAACAGACCACGAGGGATTTCAATAATCGCAAATATTCAGGGAAGTAAACGCCTCATGGGCTCCAAAGATTCTCCCCACTAACTTTAATCTAGGAATAACAAAAAAAGGGAGGGAAACTAATTTAACCTATACTAACCAATTTTTAATTATTTTTATTGGCCGACTAGGGAAATCACTTACCATGATTAATGTTTCAACAAATTAAAATCAAGAACATGAATTTATTTAAAATCTTTTCTTGCTTATAACCTCAACTTAACATTCGTGAAATTTCGACCTTACAGAACTAAAGAATCAAATCGGCGAATTATTATTTATTAGTTAAGATTTCATTGGTGAATATTATTTCATTACCTTCATTTATTTTCCACATTCATCATTATTTTAACTTTAATTATGGGTAATATAACTATTAGTTTTCTTAGTCTTCTTTAATTTTTTTCATTTTAATTGTTGAGTCTTTTATTTTCGAGTTTCCTGTTTGCATGCCTAAGTCCCATGTAAAATTAAAGACCAATTCTTATGATACCCTAGATAAATCTCCGTATGTAATTTTGTACGGCCATCTCTCTGTGCAAGTATGATTCTTGAAAACGTTTTTGCATATATTTTTAAAGCGGTTTGTCGGACAGAAAAAATGATTATGACCAATTTCATAGGATTTTACATTCTGAAGAAATTTTCAGTACATTAAAACGTTCTAGGACTAATTATTGCCACAGTATATGTAAAAATCCTAAATTTTTGTATGGCAACATCAAGAAACGGTTGCCCGATTTAGTCCATTTTCTAAATTTTCCTTACTATTACTATAAGGCCACAATGTACCAAATTTCAGATCTCTACGTTAAGGCGTTCTCAGGCAATGCCCAAATATATAGTTAAAAACAATTTCCACTGTACTGAAAAATCGTAACTCAAATTCAAATAATTTATAAAAATAATAACCATAAAATGATTTGGTTTCCTATCAACAACGTCATAAAGGGTTTTCCAATAAGAGGTGTTATTTTAATTAGCCCGCTATTTCGGTAGATGTCACTTTTGGAGCTGTCATTTTTTGACATTTGACAAGTAGAAACTACGTCATTAATAAAAATGGAACGATACACGATTCAACAACGCATTGAAATTATTAAAATTAACTATAAAAATGGTGAAAATGTGGCAGAGACGGTTCGTAAAACTCGAACATTTTTGAGTCGTCGTGAAGCAACTTGTCGGACCGCAATACAGAAATTGGTAGAAAAATTCGAACTGTCGTGACAAGTTAGTGATGTGAAGAATAAAGCCCTCAAGTCAACCAGCACTCGGGCGCTCGAGGTTCTCTTCAACATACACCCTGTGCAGATATACGTTAACAAGGGGGGCATCAATCGCAGTGTTGAGGTTACATCTCAATCTGGATTCACGCTGGAGCAAGAATTTCACATAAATCCATCTTTGAAATTGTGCAATCCATCGCTCCTGAAATCAGCAGGGACAGCGATCTTCTTCT
Source organism: Dioctria rufipes (assembly GCA_963924295.1). Lineage (NCBI taxonomy): Eukaryota > Metazoa > Arthropoda > Insecta > Diptera > Asilidae > Dioctria > Dioctria rufipes. The sequence goes on from OZ002740.1 coordinate 57,610,412, forward strand.
AGAAAGAATCGCTCAAGAACAGCCGAGAATATTGCTGGTGTAGCCGAAAGTGTTGAAGAAAACCCAGGTTTGTCCATTCCTCGTCGTTCTTTGGAATTAGGCATTCCACAAACGTCATTACACCGTATTTTGCATAAAGATTTGGTCTTAAGGCTTATAAAGTTCAGTTAACACAAGAATTCAAGCCGGCCGATCATCAACAACGTCGAGTCTTTGCTGATTGGGTCCTTGAAATGCATGAAAATGTCCGGAATTCCATCGAAAATTCATCTTGAATGATGAGGCCCATTTCCACCTCGATGGCTTTGTCAACAAGCAAAATTGTCGCATCTGGGGCTCGGAAAACTCAACAGTTATTGTTGAAAAGTGTTACGTGCTCAGTGGAGACGGCGTGCGGTCCCTCGTGGGGTATATGGGCGCCACTTGATTTTTCCTTGTTTTCCTCTACCCTCGAACAGGTGTTCACTGAGAATCAAGAAACTCGAGTGATCTATAGATTTACGATTAGATTATGCTAGGATCGGTACACTTTTTTTCTACCCCAGAGGAGTGCGTATGGAAATTTCCACGTAAATAAAAATGATACTTAGCTTTATTCCGTTTATTATGCACTTGTGCGTAATCAGCTATTATTCCAAAAAGGAAAGATTCTCCAAACGAGGAAATACTGCTACCAAAAAAAAAAGAAAACCAGATATATTACTTTTCCCACGATTAGACACTTCTTATCACTTTCAGAGCCAAAACTAGAAGAAGGAAACTGTGGCTCGCTTTCCTCTTTTCTATTTTTCCAGCGCTCCCCAATCTGCCGCGGGATTCTTTTTCGCAGTTTACTTCGAACTCCACTGCACTCTAATTTAGAATTTTATTTAACCCGCGGGATTTCAAAAGCGAGCGAATACGATTATGGAAAAATTGCAGCAGTAAATAAATGGTTTCATACGACTTTAGGCGGATCTGATTTTAGGTATTTCCGAGCCATAACAAAAGCCTCTCTATCCTCAACATGTGACTGTTTGGTGCGGTTTGTGGTCCCGCGGGGTCATTGGACCTTACTTTTTCGAAAATGAGGCTGGAGCAACAGTTACGGTGAATGGATTGCGCTATCGACAGATGATTAATGATTTTTTATGGCCGGAATTGGATGGTATTGATCTGAACAACGTTTACTTTCAACAAGACGGCGCTACGTGCCATACAAGCAACGAAACCATTGATCTTTTACGGGAAAAGTTTCCGGACCGTGTTATCTCTCGAAGAGGTGATCACAATTGGCCACCGAGATCTTGTGACTTAACAGAGAAGGTCTACGCCAACAGCTCAGCGTCGATTCAAGACCTCAAAGATGGAATTCGTGAGGCTATCGAGGACATAGGGCAGCCACTTTGCGATTTGGTTATGGAAAATTTCATGAAAAGTATATGGTCTTGTAGGCGTGGTCGTGGTGGTCATTTGGCTGATGTTATTTTCCATTATTAACGGCATACCTTCCTCTTTATAATGAAATATGTAAAGATCCGATCATTTAGCTCAAAAAATGGTATTTTTCTTTGAATATCAAAATAACACCTCTTATTGGAAAACCCTTTATATGAATTTGTGACATATTTTAAAATCAATTTATGTGGCCATAACTTCACAAGTACGAATGAAACTTGTTTCATTGTATAAATATACCCAACATATTTGTGAAAAGTATTTAAGTACTTCATAAATTACAACTATGGATTAATCTACTAAAATAAACAAAACGCGTTTGCTGGAAAGTATTTGGTACCTGAAAGTGAGTGAATCGAAACTTTAAATTGGGTTTTTTTTTTACGAATTCCTGATGTTAAATTTGTTTTCAAACACACACTTCTTTATCTTTCCTTTAATTGCTAGATATTGCCTAAGTTTTGTAAAAAATGTTTGACTATTACGATCTTCTACATAAAAGCTAGTAACATGTTTGGAAAATTTATCAATAAAATTTATGAAGCAATATTTGCTATTTACATAAGTGTCCACATGGATGACTTCGTTAGTCGTCGAAAGAGTTTCTGTTAGATGGAACTTCTTTTTAATTGGGTTCCTGTCATATTTACCTACAGCATAAATGTCACAGATATAAATTATTATATGGACTTTTGGTTTTAGGTCTGGGTTATAAATTCTATTTTTAATTCCCTCATAGGTTTCTAATATTCCTGAATGCATTAGCTCGTTCTTGTGAAAAAGCGATATTTCCTTGTTGAGTGCCTCGTCGTCTTCCATGTCTGTCGCGAAAAAGCAACTCTTAACGAATTTTATATCACTGCTTCGCGGAAAGAGAGTATTATATCAACCTTGCCTTTTTCTATATACCTTCGTAAGATGTTATTAATGTTTCCATTTTCAGTGGCCCATGAATCGACAAAAATTCTTCTATTTCTAAATATGTTTTCAAATTCCTTTTCTTTAGATTTTTTAAGTATAATTTCCGTTCTAAATTTATTGATGATTGTTTCTAATATTGGTAAAAGATCGTCAGAATTTTCCTCTTGAGAGTGTATGGTTTGGTTTTCTAACGATTCGTTTAAAGCGTTTATCTCGTTGTTGTTTAAATTATTTTTTCTACGGTCGTGTACACGAAACATGTTGTTTAAATTGAAACTCAAATAGTTCCTGGTGTTAACTTTAGATAGATAGATTTCGTTAAATAAAACACAATATGCACTGTACTGAACAATCGTAAATAGTATATATTCACAAAAAAACTATGTCTGTACACTTTTATATAATAATCTTTACTACAAAATTTTGTTCCTCTTCAGAGTAAACCAACACAGTACACAAATATATGAGCTTTAATATTTCCAAGCGTTCCTAATTAGCAGGGCTCGAAAATAATCGGTATTTTCTAATTTTCAAACAAAAACGTCACATACAAAATAGGAAATACAACAAAAAATATTTTAATGGTTTGTACATTTTTGAAAGCTCTTTCAACTCGGGACATGACCACGAAAAATTTGACTTTTTTTTATAAAAGTAAATAAATAAAAGTAAAAATAAACTTTTACAATAAAAGTTTTTAATAACCGGTAATTTTTAATGTATATTTTTCAGTCAAATAATAAAAGTAAGATGACTTTTATTTTTTGATCAAATATTTAAAAGTCAAAATCCGACTTTTATTTTTCGGTCAAATAATAAAAGTCATTCCTTTACTTTTATTTTTCAATCAAACAATAAAAGCATTTTCTTTGACTTTTATTTTCTTTAGCCAGATATTTGTTAAAGAATTTTTCATTTTATGTTATGTCTGGAATATAAGTGCGTATTGCTTCATGCTGAAAATATTCAATAAACAAACAATAAAAATCAAGACAATTTTACATTAAATTTTTTTTTCAATTTAGAGAAGTTTTTTCATTGCGTCTACTCTGCAGATGAAGAAGTATAAGTTTGTTCGCTGAAGTTTTCATTATTTGAATATATGGAATTTTTTTTCTCTGCTAATATACATGTTAATTAGTATAGTAGTTGCATTACATTACACCTATTAAGTGTTCGTTAATAAATTATGTTTTTTTTTTTAAATTTCAATAATGTACATATTACTAAACAAACACAATATAATCTTAAATGTTTTCTATTTTTGTTCAATCACATTCTGCTTGTAAAAGCAAACGACTTTACCATGATAATGCTTTCGAAGATCTACTATGTACAGTTGCAGTATAAGTAAATTTTATATTTCAATTAATGTAAAATTGTCTTGATTTTTAGTGTTTGTTTATTGAATATTTTCAGCATGAAGAAATACGCACTTATTTTCCAGACATAACATGTTTTGAACAATATTTCTTTCACATTCCGCATAAATTTTACTGTGAGTTTCTACTTTCAGTAATACCCCAAAATGAAATTTCTTTAACAAGAGACTTAAATATCTGGCTGAAGAAAATAAAAGTCAAAGAAAATGCTTTTATTGTTTGATTGAAAAATAAAAATAAAGGAATGACATTTTTATTTGACCGAAAAATAAAAGTCGGTTTTTGACTGAAAAATAATCGTTAAAAATTACCGGTTATTAAAAACTTTTATAATAAAAGTTAAAGATATATCTGAAGTCTATTTTGAATATGGTAAAAGCACGAGCAATAAGAAAGTGTAGAGAAAGTTAATAGTGACATACCAACAGTGCAGTATACAGATCTTTTAAATTAAACGGATAAACAATTTCGTTTTAAAATATTAAATGGTGAAGAAATAAAAAATATTTGTAGTTAATAAACCAAAAGAGAGACTATAACAATTTAAGTGCTAAAATGGTAATAGAGCATTGGTCGGAACTGGGTGCAACCTTAATTCGTATCTTTAATGAGTCATTAATAACTGGAGAATTTCCCGACGCTTGGAAGGAATCAGTAGTAATACCAATTCATAAGATAAAAAATGCGAAGACATATGAAGAATTCAGACCAATTAATATGGTACCACTATCTGAGAAGATTTTGGAAAAAAGAGTACAAATCCAACTAGAAAAATACCTAGAGGAAAATGGTTTTATAGCTAAGGAACAATCAGGGAAAAAGAGTACAAATCCAACTAGAAAAATACCTATAGGAAAATGGTTTTATAGCTAAAGAACAATCAGGGTTTAGAAAGCAACACAATTGCGAGACAGCATTAAATTGAGTAGTGACGGAATGGAAAGAAGAAATGGAGGAAGGTAACGCTATTCTAGCAGTATTCTTAGATTTTAAGAGAGCATTCGAGACTATAGAGTATAGACAGACAAATTCTTCTATCAAAGCTTCAAAAATATGGTATACAGGGCAAGGAGTACAGTTGGTTTAGGAACTATTTAGAGGGAAAAAGACAGAGAACAAGACTTAATGGCATGCTTTCCGAAGCAATTGAAATAAAATTGGGAGTACCACAAGGATCAGTGCTGGATACATTATTATTCTTGGTATATATAAACGACATTAAGAGTGCGTTGAGGTATTCAAAAATTAGACTTTTTGTTGATGATGCGTTGGTGTTTGTAACTGGTAAAGATGTAGAAAGAATTAGTAACGATTTAAGAATGGATTTAAAGGAATTAAGGGAATGGCTGAGAAAGAATAAACTGAAATTAAATGTTAAAAAAACTAAATTTATGGCAATAGTACGTATAATGATGACTTAGAACTTTATTGTGAAAAAATTGAGTGCGTGAGTGAAATTAAGTGTCTGGGGATTATTATTGACAACAAATTAAGCTTTAATGGACACATTGATTATATTTGTAAAAAAATTGGAAAAAAAGTCGCCTATTTTAGAAGAATTCGAAACAATCTATCGACATTGAGTGCAATTAAGATATATAATGTTTTAATAAAACCTCATTTTGAGTATTGCTCTTCAATACTATTTCTGTGCACAAAGACAAAGTTAGAGCTAATTCAAAAGCTTCAAAATAGAGCTATGCGCATAATACTAAGGTATAATAGACTCACACCAATAAGAATTATGCTAGAAACCTTAAAATGGATCAGTTGCAGCCAAAGAATACATCTTAATGTACTTCTTTTCATTTTTAAAATTATAAAGGGATGTCTACCAATATATCTACAGGAGAGAATTAGGATGGTATCAGATGTTCAGCCATATAACTTGAGAGGAGCAGATGTAAATATTCGATTAGGCTTATTTAATATAAATAGGACTCAAAATTCACTAATATATAAAGGATTCAAAAAAATTTAACGATTTACCATTAGAAATAAAAAGAGAAAGTAATTTTAAGATTTTTAAGAGAAAATGTGTACAATTTGTAAAGGATAGAGCTGTTTAAGGAATTGGTATTTAACTTAGGAACTATGTTTATAAAAGTATTATTTGTACCAATAAATAATTATCTTATCTTATCTTATCTTAAAATGAAACGGTTATATAATGACTGTTTTTTTTAAGTCGTACAATTACCGGTTATTTTAAAAGTCATAAAAGGTACTTGCCCTGCTAATTAGTTCCGAATGAATTCACGTCGGTCTTAAGACTGAATTCTGGTTTCTTTAATTCTAAAATTCTCATAATAAAACCTACTTACCTAATCATTGTTCTCACGTTAAGTTTTGATAAGCTTTTTATTAATTTGTCTTTTTCTGTTTATTTTACAGGTAAGTCTGGGAATGTGGGAAAATGTGGAAAATGTAGCTTAGAGGAATGGATCAGGTTCGTATTGGTATTTTATATATGCCGAGACTGTCTATATTTGTAATTGAATATCGGGTTCCCGTATTAAGTTGCTCTTCCATCATTATTTCCAGGTGTTACAAACGGAATGACAAACTTAGTGTTCTCTATAGATTTCATCTAGGGTATATTAAAAACATTGGAAACATTTGGAAATATATAATATATAATTACTTGACAAAGGCCTATGTTATGCTCCATATTTAGGGATTTATAATAAAGATTTGATAGACTTAGATGGTCATGTGGATGCTGCTGTTCCAGGTTAATAAAAGAAAATAGCTTGCCTCAGCAGTAGATCTAACGAAAAAATAGTTTAGCGCAATTTAACAAAGGAGATCAATTGTAATGAAAGGCGATAAGGGTAATTCAATTTGCATATTAGAAATTGGGAAAAAAATTTAATTCACTACTACCACAACTAATAAAATTTAATAATAAATACTCAATAAAAAATACAACTGACCTAGTAAACAAAATTAATTGCATTACTTTACCACCTAATGCCAAGCTCATATAATTAGATTTATGTAACCTATTTTCTTCGATCCCAGTAAATAAGTTAAAAACGGTTTTATACAGCCGAATTCGAGATAAAATTGTAAATAAAGAAAAATTCTCGCAAGTTATAAAATCTTTGAATACATGCTTAAATCAAAATTATTTCTACTTTAATGAAAAGTTCTACACCCAAGCAGAAGGCTTTGCTATGGGTACTTCTCTATCGCCTTTTTAGGCTGATTTCTACATGGACTTCATAGAACAGAACATTTTTAATAAAAACTGTGATTTAGTTAATAAGATTTTATCTTGGTATCGTTATTTTGCCGATATGTTCTGTTCTCTGAGCCACAACTTTATGTATTTTGAAGTAGTATTTCAAATAAATTAGACGACAATAATAAATTTGCACTATAATATGGAGGTACAAAATTAAACTTTCTAGATATCACGATATCAATAAAATATAAAAAATTTGACTACGAAATATAGTGCAAACCAACTTTTACTGACACAGTAATTCCATTTTCTTCTAATCATCCTCATATTATTAAGAGATCTGCATTCCATTCTATGATTGATCGATTAGTTAATATTCCTCTAAGTGTGATCAACTTTAAGAAAGAACTTATTTAATTTTTTAAATAGCATCCTGTATACTGGTTTTTTCCAAAAGTTTCATTTATAAGCTATTAAAACAAAAACCTAGAACATCTGCTCTTAGTTTTACATACCCTATGATCCAAAACAAAAGTAGTAAGATTTGGAAAAAGGTCTCTTATGTTGTAGGAGTTTCAGATAAAATGCACAGAACACTATTTAATTACAATATTCAACCGGATTATTTCACTAATACAACACTGCGTAAGTGGGGTATATAGCATAAGTTGCAATGACTGTGATGCGATATATACATATACGAAAAACTAAGATGTCACTAAAACCCAGATTTTCTGAACAGCTTTCTACAGCGACAAACAATAGGGCAACTTCTGGTTTATGTAAACACTTAATTGAGCTAGGGCATACTACATCAATGGACAATGTAAAATTATTACGTAATCTATATGGAGGTAAAGTTCTAGACAGGTATAAGATACTAGAAATTAAGGAAGATAAAGGCTCATTTTTGGTTAATGATCACTTAAATTTCCGTAACAATAGTCCTTTAATTAAAACAAATTTTGTAAACAAATAAAAATTACGGTACGACACTGACTTATAAAGACACTCTAATAATGTATTTGTATATGTATAAATGATAATTGTCGGTTTTAATTTTAATTTCAGTTTCATAATTATTGCGAGTGCTGGAGGATGCCTAAATAGGGCGAAACATGCCGCATAACTTTAATTAATTATTAAAAATTAAAAAATAATTGTGGAACGGAAACAGGTGTTTTATTTTTGAGCATGTCTAATGTTATTTGAGTTTTAATTCAATTTTATTTTATGAACTCATATGGGGATACTCCAAAATTTCATTGGACGTACAAAACAATGTCAGACAAAAAGGAGAGGGTGGATTGGAAAGGAGAGGGTGATTTGGAAACAGATTTTAATGCTAATTTGAAACTAGCATTCCCAGGAACTTTCTGTATTATGTTAGTAGTACTCGATGAATCAAACATTAAAGACAAAACTTGTAACTCGACAAAAAATTGCCTTTGCTATGAATCTCTGCTTAAATTTCTAAAATCCTTGTTAAAGGGGAAAGGGGAAATTAAAAGTTGAATAAAACTAACATTATTCCGACTCTAGCCAGCATTGAAAAAATTCCAACCGAAACTAAAGTACCTACGGGCATAGACTTCTGAACTTAAGGATAACTGGTATATAAATGAACTTAGTATTAGGAGACAATCTGATGCGAATTTAATGCGAAATTTAATTTTTTCTCCATGTTAATAATAATGCCTGTCTGTCTATAAAGTTAAAGTGAATAACGATAATTAGGATAGCATACATATGTACATTTCAAGAACGATCCTAGCCAGTTCAGCTACTCCAGAAATTAGATTCCATGGACGAATGTGGCTGTGGCAAGATTAACAACATCTCTTTCTTTCGGTGAGTGTTCCTTCTGAATCGATTTTTAATATACATTTGGCAACTGTTCTTGGAGATAAATTCAAGATGGAAATTTTGCATAGGGATTAATTTCCAGAATTAGTACACATTATTGTAGAAATTACAAAAGTATACTCGTACACTATTCCTCTTATAATCCTAAATCCTAAAGAGTAATCTCTACTTTTATCACTTATATGAGAATGAGGCAGTGGCGGATCCAGCTAAATCCTATAGAGGAAACAGGAAGTGCTGATACCTGTAAAATTCATGTACATATGTATTTGAGTGTGGCCTTTCTCGGGGTGTTTGAAGCTGGACAGAGCTTATTCGGGTAAAAGCGATGGAAGGTTTGTTTTAATTGAAAACAGCTGCCAATTGACGAGTCTTCGATGTAAAACAATTACAACTCTTGGAAAAATTCAGCGAAACGACACAAATGTAAAAAAATCATTGTATATTGGTGTAGTGAGTTATTACATTTAAAGCAAATGATTTACTTTGGAAATTTTTTGTTTTATTTGATAAAATGGAATAGTTTTACTAGAATAGTTAGCTCGACACGTTAAATAAAAGAAAATATAAATGGTGATTGGGATATTTTCAATCAGCAATGTTGATGAATGCATATTAGAACTTAGTGACATTTTAATTTTAAGCATGCATGAATATATTCCTTATTCCTACAGCAGGGCTCAAGAACAGCAAAGTTGCTTTTGCTTTAACGATAAGTTCAACAAAGTAATAAAAATAATAGAGTGTGCTTTTCCCGCGTATCAATTGCATTCATGTCCAGAATTGAAGCAATTCGACAAGACTGCATAGAACACCTCCAACTCCATTATCCGGAGAGAAAAATTTCTTTTTAACAGAAATGTTAGACTGAGAATCTTGGAATCAAGGATAGCAAAGGCTTCTAGACTAAGAATCTTGGAATCAAGGATAGCAAAGGCTTCTGTTTCCTGGTCAAAACCATCCGGAGCAACTCCACCAATTCCTCTATACCTTCACTACTTAAGAATGGTGAAGTGGTTGTTGACTCCCTGGATGAAGCTAATGTTTTGGTTGGTAGATTTGTCTCAAATTCTCGTTTGCTATTCACTTCACAGACACCTACTTTGCACCTCCCGTGTAGATGTATACAAGAGCCAATACACATCCTTAGGAGAAGTGTGTTCAAGATCCTTAAGGGGATAAGCGTCTCTAATGCCATATGTACTGATGGTTTCTCACCCCTTTTAATTAAAAGGTGTGCCTCATCCTTGGCGAACCCTCTGCGCAAACTATTCTACTTTTCTTATTCGACAAGAAAATTTCCAACTGGTTGGAAAGTAGCTCACGTTTAACTTATTCCCAAGAAAGAAGAGGGTAGCGATCCCTGAAATTATCGTCGAAGTGCAATTACTTCGATTCTTTCAAAGATTTATCAATCTTTTATTAACTCAAAATTAATGGAGTATCTGGAAACCAAACAACACATCACTGATCGCTGATATGGCTTCCGAACTGGCAGCTCGTTTGGAGACTTTCTAGCTTTTCTTACAGAATGTTGGAACCCTAGTCTTCACAATCGTGGTGATCCAAAATCATTACCCAAGATATATCAAAGGTCTTTGATAGAGTCTAGCATCCAGCCCTTTTAGTTGAAGTTACAGGACCTGATCTCTCCCTCTTCTTCTATTATAGATTTAAAGTTTTTTATCTGATAGCCTAATACCGGTCGCACTAGATAGCTTTTCACCAGAACCTCACCCTATAAATGCCGATGTCCCCAGGGCTCTATTATCTCTCCACCCCTGTTCTTAATTTTCATTAATGATCTGATTTTCCTTACTTTTAAGCCTATCCATAGTTTTGGCTATCACAGTACCCTTGATTGCCCTTACTGCTTTAACACTCTTAGACTCTCCATAGGGAGCTCCACAATTGTCAATCGAGTTGGCATGATTAAATCATTGATTAACGACCTTGATACTATCATCGCTTAAGGTAAAGCGAATCGCGTAGGCATCTAAGTTCCAAAGCTGTTCCATGTCTTTAAAACAAAATCATAACTTTAACACTCTCATTTATTTTGATTGAGCACTGATTTACGGTACGCCGTCTTTATACATTCGTGTAAATTTACCTGGGCAGATCGCATCTTCTCTGTTGCTAAATAAGCATCGAAATGTCTTGAATTTCTGGAAATGTATAAGAAATATTTCATCCCATCAAATCTAGCACTCCTCTACAAGTGGTACATCAGATCTAGAATGGAATACAATTCCCATATCTGAGCCGGGGCTGGTCGCACAGTTTTAGCTTTTAGAGCCTTCAAGCGAATTTGCGATTTGGCAATAACTTGTTATATAGACTCACTGTTGGATGCCTACCTCTCCTTTCCTTATGTGTTTCCTACCATGCTATGCTTTGCATCATAGCGTATCTTCAGAGCTTAGCTTATTTGTCAAACTTTCTTAACTTTTCCATGGAGTTACATATATAATTACAAGATCTGTATTACATCTGTTCTGTGACTGCTATTTTAAATAGACGCAAAGTACGTAGCGCTTTAATTCCTGTATTTCGCAAAGTTACATGTTATGATGAATTCGTGAATTTGAATAAAATGAATTACGCTATTTTTACTAACCGAAATAGATGATTCGGAAGCTTTACACTTACACCATTCACAAACTAAAACAAAATAAATAATTTATCACCTCGTGTGACTTTCTAGAGTGGCAAAAGTTGAACGTTGAGCATCTCTCTTCGTTGACAGTGGTAGCTTATGTGTTCGACCCAGATCTTTTAAATGATAAATTTTGTGTATTTATATTTGCGAGTGGTGGCAAGTGCCGTAGAGCTTTGACATGTTTCCATAGTCGCGCCATCTCCTCACAAGAATCCTGGATTTGCCCCTGGAATGAGGGTATCATTGTATTATAGATTTAAGGTTATGTCACACGAGTACAGAGGGCAGTCTCATCTCGTTACTCAACTAGTTAGGAAGTTCAGGGCGGACGTTTATTATAAATAAAATATGAAAGCAATGATTATCTTGTTTTAATCAACATATATTAAACATAGTACATGGTATCAACGCTTAAAGTTAGATAACTAAGACAACATTGAATTGAATGATGCGAAGCAACATAGAGTAGCATGCAAGTAAACTAAAGTACTAACCTAAACTAGGGTGAAATGGAATGCAGTACTATTGAGTGAAATGAAATCAGGTAAAACAGAGTGTCTTAGAATAGCTACTGAAGGTAGAATAACAGGCCGAAAATAGCAGAATACAAATCCTAGCTAGTGAAGAAAAGGGAGAAAGGAGTGGGAGAAGCTCAAGGGTTGGTGAGATACAACAGAGCAACATCCTTAAACTCTGTCGTCAAGTGCGTTCTCCTGATGGACTCTGATGGACTCATTGAATTCCAAAGGAAGGATCCGCGATCACACACTCCACTGGACCTGAATCGGGTAATCGTTCGGTGGAGGACAAGTCTGGAGCTGATGAGACTACTCTAAGACAGCATTTCACTGAGCCGGTAATTTATTTCCATCTACAATGCAAACATATTTCCGTCACGCAATTACGCCACCGCATTCGCTTAGAAACCATAGTTTTAGTGCACGCGTTCTCGAGTAATCCTGATGATAGATAGAGAAACAAACAGACAGACGGATAGTCAGATGGACAGACAGATGGACAGACAGACGGACATGCGAAAATCAAATTTCAACTAACATGTATAACAACTGATTGCTCACTAATAAAATGAGAGCTTGGTGAATTTATTTCGTTACCACAGTTGCTACAATTATTATTATTATTTCCGTGGTAGCTTGAACATAGACAATTTCCACGATTCTACCGTAGAGGGCACATTGCTGCGGAAAAATTGATTTTCCCATTACTAAACATATTCACTTCTCAGTTCTCATGGTGACAAATTTAACAATTTTATTTCGTTCTATATTTGATATGGCTTTTGAAAGAATTCCTGAAACATTTATAATACTTAAAATCTTATTTTACCGCAAGAATCCAATTAAATCATGCCTCAATTAACCTATGTAGGCAATACGTAAATCATAGGCCTTTGAATGTATTCAGAAATAGTTGTTAAGACCTCCAGGTCCTTCATAGAAAGAACGAAGTATAATTAATATGATAAAGTAGACCCGAATTAAAACACAGAAAACGAATGTAATCGAGACAATCATTGATGGGAGACGATGCTACGCAAGGGATCCAAGGAAGATGTAATTTCTTGAAGAATAAATAATCAGAAAATCAGAAGAAAAATGTATATTAAAACTCTTTAGCGTTACTACAGTACACTCCAGCCAGATAGACAGCTATTGCTATTCTGATGGTATTGAATTCTCTACTCAAATCATACTCACCCTCCTCTGACGAAATTATGAAAACAAAGTTGTTTATTTATGCAAAAAAAATCATATTGTCCAAGAAATCCCTGTTCGAAGTTTAAGTACATGTATACTACCAACCTTAAATTAATATTATCTTTAGCTCGTGTAGCTTTTCATATTTATTGACAGATGTTGAAATTCGCTATTTATTGATGCATTCTTGCTCCTTTCGAGTTTATTCGATTGTTGTTGCACGTTTTTCGATTTAAGTTTGTTTTTGTTGTGGAGATGAAATTGAATAAATTTATTTGCGTGATTTCATACGTTTGTTGAGAATCTTTTATAAAACTATAATCTGAATGGCACACCCAATTCACCATAATCCAAGGCTGTTCACTTAAGTCCACAACTGAAATAAGCGCACAATAATTCGTGACATTTTTTATTTGTATGAAATCAAGTTATTGTATATGGAAAAAGAGTATGAAATGTAAAATTATATTTATTAAATTGCTTGTGAAAATTATGTTCGAAGTACAGTTTCAACAAGCTGAGAGGTTTGCATTTATGTAAATTGCATTAAAATGCGTAAGTATTGCACGGGTATGCAAATAAATTCTTTAATTCAAACTTTTACTCTGATTTCGAAGGTACAAAAAAAATTTGGTTCCCGAAAAATACTGGATGTTTTAAATGATACGATATCACCTGTAATTAAAATAACTTTTCAAATAAAAAATCAAATGTAATTTTTTACTTATAGATTTATTTATTTATGGAATATGACTCCTTTTGAATGGTCATCACTTTTTCCATTGTATTTCAAATTACTTTTTTCCACTTTTCTGAAGTTTTCTTTTAGGTGATGAATAATTTGCGGTTTATCTCTATATAGATAAAGAGTTGGCGACCAAAAAAATTATGGCATTTCATAAACAAAATTTTCCGTCTTATCATACTCTCATAGAATCATTAATAACTTATTTGGAAGTCTACCTGGTTTTCAGTGGTATAGGGTGCTGCGAGATGGCCTCGAAGGCCTTAAAAAGACCGGTTAACTTACGTGATTTCATAAAGGCTGATTTTTAGTGTGGCAGGGGAGATTATATTTCATTATCAATGGTAAGAATGGCAGACACATTGGATGGTGGGAAATTGGTGGCAAACGGCAACAAAACGCGAAAAAATGTGTATAACTCACGTCATCCCACGATATCTCAAGAACGCTTTCCCATAGGCATTGACAGCAAGAGAATCACTTTTCCTTGACACTATTTCATCTCGTGGTCTCAGCCAAATCAGTAATGTTAAGAATGACATGGATAGACAGTTAGATCTGGTATTTTCTACTGATGCAGGTAACTTATTAGTTGAACCTAGCTCCGTTTTAATTTCTACTCTTGACAAACACCACCCGCCTATACTAAGAAAGTATTCCTATGAGTCCGAAAACTTGAATAATTGTGATGAAACACAATACTTTCTCAATTTTAGAAAAGTTGACTTCCCGGAACTTACTAGTAGACTTACCGATATTGGTTTCAACACATTACTCTCTTGCAATAGTGTTGATGAAGATTCTTTTTTGATCTATTCTCTTCTCATGTTCCCCGCGAGCGCCAGCGGTTGCATAAAACATCACCGCCCTGGTTCAATAAAGAACTGAAACGTATTAAAAATAGAAAGAATAAATTGTGGAAAAGTTAATGAGGGACAAAAATATTATAATTCATAACAACTTCCTCACATCCTATAATGAGTTCAAAGATCTTTCTTCTACACTTTATGATGAGTACGTCCAAAGCATGCGAACGAAATTATTTAGTGACGCATGCATCTTTTTTAAGTTTATTAATATGAAGAAATAAAACCGACAACTACCCCAATACCAGGAAGTACAAAGATACTGCTAGTGATGATTCGTCTGAAATTTATAATATGTTTGCTTCATTTTTTGACAACGCATTTGCCTCGTCAAATTTTCAACCTCTAAATAGCAACTTCAGTTATATGAACGACTCCTATAACGTTTCATTCACTGTCCCTTCCATTTCACATGAGGATATACTCGATCATGTTTATGAGCTTCCTAATGACTTCACAACGGGTCCAGATGGGACTCCTCCAGCCTTTTTTAAATCTTGCTGCCTTGCCCTGGAAGCTCCACTAAGAATTATTTTCCAAAACTCGCTCGATACCGGTTGTTTCCCGCAGCTATGGAAAGTTTCTTTATCATACCTATCTACAAAAAAGCTAGTAAAAATGAAATTTCTAACTATAGGTCTATTGAAAAATTATCCTGTATGCCTAAGTTATTCGAATACATTATTTACTCTGAGCTATCAATTTCCTGCAAGAATTTGCTTTCTTCTAACCAACATGGGTTTATTTCGGGCAGACCTACAACCACTAACTTGTTGAAATTTGTCTCGGATACCATTGGCGGATTTGCAAAACGCTACCAGACGGATTGTATTTATACGGACTTTAGTAAAGCCTTAGACAAGTTACCTCACTCCGTGATACTCTTTAAAATGGAAAAGTATGGGTTTCCCCCAACATTTCTAAAGTGGACGTGGTCTTAACAGAACATACCAAATCTTATTCCACCATTCCATCTCTAAAATCTTAGTGGTTCCGTCTGGCGTGCCTCAAGGTAGTCACTTGGGCACCTTGTTCTTTATTATATCTATTGACGACATTGTCTCTATTGTGAGGCACTGTAAAGTCTTGATATATGCTAACGACATCAATCTTATCGCTCAGATTAAATCTGTTAGCGATCGCGAACAGGTACAAGCTGACCTTCACAAATTTTACGATGGGTGCAAAAGTAATAATTTGGTAGTCAATATAAACAAATGTGAGGCTATGACTTTCCACAGAAATCAGAAACCAATCACTTATGATTACGAGTTCTCGCATTCCTCGATTCGCCGTGTTGACTCTGTCTGTCACTTGGGAGTCAAATGTGATCAAAGATTGAATTTTATGTCCCATATAAACTACATGGTATCAAAGAGTAGTTCTATGCTGGGTTTTATAAAACGTTGGTCCCGCGAGTTTTCGAATTCTACCATAACTTTGCGTTTGTACACTTGCTTTGTGAGACCATTGCTTGAATACGCTAGCCAGGTCTGGTCTCCATTTTACGGTACACACATCGACCGTATCGAGTCTGTTCAACGGAACTTCCTACGTTTTGCTCTCAGGCACCTACCCTGGAATAATTCATTAATTTTCCCACCCTATGAGGATCGCTTGAAGCTGCTAAATATGCACTCACGTGTGAAACGTCGCATGATTGCCGATGTAACTTTTGTGTACCAACTCTTAAACGCGAATATTGACTCTCCGCTGTTAATTAACAAAATCTGTTTTCGCGATAGTAGGCACAATTTGAAAAGGCTACCTCTGTTGCATGTTAACCCCTCAAGGTCTACCTTTAGCAGGTACGAACCTATTAATCGCATGTGCATTACTGTTGTTAATAATATGGCTGAGAAATTTGTTTTAAAAAATTATCTAAATAATATTTAATTGTTTGTTACATTTAAAATTTTTTTTAAATTTTTGTTGTTATGTTGCATGTCATTTTATCCGGTGGTCGGTTTATGTTTAGTTTAATATATCTTCTAATACTAACACCGACTAAATGATGAAAAGCATGTATTGTTGACCGTTTATCTATCAAACGTGTCACTGCAGCGAGCTTGTGTTAAGCTATACAAAAAAGAAAAAAAATTTTTTGCACATGGACTTTTTTAGAAAAAGTAAATTTAGTTTCGAAAATGGGACCAATTGGGCAACTCTTTCGTAGAGTCTACATACAAAAATTTTATTTTTTACTATATATGAGGGCACTACCTAAGAACTCTCCGTCTCTTTCAAGTAATACCATAAAAAAAAAGTTGTCCATTAAATGCGGTCAGGATAACTTGATCAGTAGGCATTTCATTGAGAATATTAATTATGGCAGTATATACTGTCGCTGCATCTTGCTGGAACAACTTGTCTTCAAATCCCAAATCATTAAATTTTGGTGCCACAAAATGCCCAACGATTGAATCATTTTGGACAATTATAATTTTCGAGGAAGTAATAGGTTTCCAATAAGAGTGATGTAACTGTAAACTCTTACAGCCGCCAAGCTTTTATAACCTGGCTGAATTCTAAGTCTTAGTCTTAGTTATTCCGTTTGTAATGCATAGAAACAATGCTGGTAGAATAAATGGATCGCATAGCAAATCTTAATATTGAAAGTCATCTAGATTTTTATATGGATGTCGGCCTATCTGTTCGTCTGTCTGTCCAGCCCGATAACTCGAGCGCGAGTTTATTGAGAGTTGAAATTTTGCACACGGTCTTTTAAAAAAAAAAATTACACTTAAATTCGTAAACGGGACAAATCAGTAATCAGCTAACTCCTTCGTAGGGTTGTCATACAAAGATTACATTTTTCACCGTTTCTGGTGTTGGATTCTCACTATATATTGGCTACACTGAGAACTTGGTCGACGTACAGCTGAAATTTTGTAGACGGTGTTTTCATAAAAATAGTAAATATAATTTCAACAATTAGAAAAACTAGAATTTGTCTAAGACCAATTCTTATGATATCGTAGATGAATCTGATGAAATATCTTATGGTACCCTTCTGTTTAAGTTTGATTTTTGCAGTGTTTTTTCGCATATTAAATCTGGAACGCTTCGTCAGACAGAAAAAAAATTATTATAACCAATTGTAGGTGGATATCTGAAGAAGTTTTCAGTACAATAAAATGTCTACGATTGATTATTTTAACAGTAGACATACTTAAAAATACAAAATTTTTGTATGGCAACACCAAGAAGGTTTTGCCCGATTTAGCCCATACTTGAAATTATGTTTAATATTTAAATTCCAACATTTCAGCCAGGCCAATAGCTAGAACCAAATTAAAGGTAGGGCATCAGAAATTTGAAGTATGGTGCAAATTTTCGGTGCTTTTGGGATACATCTGTTTAGGTGAAAGGACATCTTTTTGAAAAAGTAAGCTTCTAGAATCTTCATTTTATTACATTTTCTTTTATACGTGAACTAAAACAGATATATACAATAAAAAGGAATAAATGGATCACACAATAACCACAACATGGTTTACGATTTATGGAATAGTTGCAGGATTTGGTCAATATCTTTGTGTTTGTTCTTTTCCATTAAAATGAAAGAAACACCAAACCTGCCATTATCTCGTGAGCTATTGACATTTTTTGAGGCTTATTGACAGCAATTAGTTTCGAAAGGTAGATTCGTACGAATCAGGACTAAATTTGACTGATGCAAAGAGCTCACATGTATCTCTAAAGGATTCTCTTTGTCTGTATAGAACTACTAATATGTGTTCGCTGTGATCTCCTCGACAATTTAACTCATTCAAGTAACTTTTTACAGTAGCATTCTCTTCTTTGGAAGGAATTTAAATACCTGAAAATAATTGTAAGTACGGATTTGTTTTTGTTTTTTCATTATTTTCCTCACAATAATTATATATTTAAATGTTGAACGGACTGAAACTTTGTCCAACTCATCAAGATAAAAAATTTAAACCAGTGGATACGCATTGTCTTCAAATCTTCTATTCATCTCAGCTGTTATTATGTCTACAGTTTCATAACGTACCGCTTTAAACGGCGGAGCTTAAATTATGCCTGCAGTGTTTTGACGAGAAGGTAATGGACCATATAACATTTAATCCTCCAAATGTCTTGCCCTTACTTGTCTCTTCTGTGCTGGGAACTATTTTGAGATTCTTTTCTACAATATGGTATTCTCAGCTACTTCCAAAATTATCACATACATCTTTTCTGACCTCAATTTCGTCCAGGACACATTTTATTATTGAGATGGCATCCTTCATTCCCGCGATTCGACCTTGTAAAGCCTCTAAAACCGCATCAGCCGGTTGCAGAGCATATAATATTTGTTTTTTTGTTTTTTGTCTTTAAAATCAGAGAATAATTTTCATATACGACTTTTGTAACAGCCAAATGTCCTGACCAAAGCTGTTCAAGTAGTCGACCAATCGTCTTGCCATCATACAAGTCAGGAAGAGGAAGAGGTAAGCAACGAAAACATGGCCGAGTGTTGGTTGACTGGTCAGTGTTGCTGATCACACAGACTCGCAGCGGTGACTTTTATGCCGTCGGCGTAGAATACGGAATAAATTGGAAATTTTTAAGGCAGGGCATTGTCCCTCTATGCCATCCCCTAACTACGGTCCTGTTTTTAGCTCTCTACGTTGACGCCTTCTCAGGCAGTGTCCAAATAAATAGTGAAAATCGAAATTTTTGTATGCCAACCCTACGAAGGGAGTTAAAGCAAGCACATACCGACGCGGTGGCGGTAGCGGTAAAGACGGTGGTGGCGATGGGATCCGCAATATTGAAATGATTGCGAGCGTTCACACCAAACGCGGTGGCAGTGACAAAAGCGGTGGCGGTGAAATTCATTTCAGTTGAAACAGTGCAGTCATCGCAAAGAGCGAAGAACTGATTTCAGTAGTAAAATTAAGCAAAATTCTTTATGAATCGTCACGTCTAGAATACCGGGATATTAGAATTTTTTTTTTTTTTTTTTTTTCAAAACTAACTTCATTCTGTGTATGTCAACAGTACCACCGCGTCGGGGTGTGCTTACATTTACTGCACCGCCATCATCACCGCCACCCCTACCGCTACCGCCACGGCGTCGATGTGTGCTTGTCTTTAACCGATTTGTCTCATTTTCGAAAATAATTTTACTCTTTTTTATCCCGTGTGCAAAATTAGAAGGCTGACTAGATACACGCGTTCTTGAGTTATCGTGCGGACGGACGGACGAACGGACAGACTGACGGACATGTATAAATCAAAATATTTATGGGTTGATGTCCAATCCCTTTTGCACGCCATCATTATTTCTATGTGTAACAAACGAAATGATAAAAATTATTATACCTATTCCAGGATTACATTTGGAATATCAAAATATACGCTTGGTGTTGCCATACAAAAGTTTTGGTTTTTTCCGTATACAGTTCTAGACGTTTTTTTTTTGTATCGAAAAGTTCTTCAGAATATAAACCTCTATGAAATTGGTTACAATCACTTTAACTATCCGATGAACCATTCTACAAATACATTCGAAAGACATCTTTAACAAACAAACTTGGCACAGAGGGATTACCAGACGAAATTACATACTGGCATTCATCTAGGGTACCGTAAGAATTGGTCTTAGACCAATTCTAGCTTTTTGCTTGTATTATTGAATTTTAAAAGTCATGTGAATTTTCCATTTCATTTTGCTGAAACTATCGTTTGACCCACATCGAAGTTCAATAACAAGATTATATCGAGATTCTACGATTTGACGCCATTAGATTTATTTTTTTTAGGACGATGTTAAAGCGCTGTAGCCACTTTCTCTTCTTATAAGTGCATTCTTCTACTGGGTATTATTTACCTCATTATCTGAAGATTTGAATTTACTACATAATTTAAAGCGGAACATTCTTTTCACTTTGTGAAATATCTTGCGATGATCGACAAAATTCACACTACAGCTACATTGGTTAAGATGGGTCGAACGTTGCGCCACACAGAGGATGGCATTCGAAGCATCGGAAATGTTTTCTTTTCAATTGTTTTGGACTACATACCGAAGCCCTTCAAGCTTATCCCGCCCATTTTACAGGTTATCCTTTAATCTCAAACACATGAATCTAAGGGGGGCAGGTTCACTTCTAGAGTTATTTCTTTCCATTGACAAAAATTTGCCATCGGTCTTTAGACGGTCAGTATACTGCTTTTGCTTTGCCGCACAAAATCTGTATAGGTAGTATGATTTTTCATCCCTGCCACCAACATCATCTAACCAAGAAGTTTTCGTGCCGCAGAGGCAGCACACTGACCCATCTAAACTCGGACTTTGTCGGATGCCATTTTGCAGGAGAGTGCAGAGTATTATATGGAAACTACATATTACAAGGGTCACTAGGCACATCTGTAAGGCATAGTTGTTTCTATTATTTCTAGGTGGGTGCTAGCAGAAGATCTTCCATAATGTGAACCCGTAATAAAGGTGAATAGATACCTTCTTGAGAATTATTGCCTGAAAGTGATATGGTATACCGTTCAAATACCGCTATTATTTCGGTACATCTTTTTAAGCTACCGAAAGTTATATCAGTATTTTGACTTACACCTGTTTAAAAATCGAAAGAAATATCGGTTTATTTTAGCCTAGCGACTGAATATCAGTATTGTTTGGTATTAATTATACCAAAATCAAACACCGATATAGGGAGAACCTCAACCCACAAAACCGCCGGTACCGATTAATAACGATACCAATATTATTTATACAAGGTGGTGAATGACAAATATAAATTTATTAAAGTTCGTGCCATTTTGCTCTTGGATTTTCAAACATAGAAGCATTATTAATCACTCTCACGAGTACTAGATCAGTATGTTTATTAAACCATGTTATGGATTAAGTTTAGAATTATATATCTGTAATGAGTACCGGTTTGGAAATATCGATACGATCATTATCGATATTAAGCACCGGTATCGTTATTAGTTAATTGGTTTTATGGATAAAGGTTCCAATCTATAGCGGTATATACTCATATCGGTTTAAGTAATATGAATATTCAAAGAATACCGATATTCAGTCCCTGTTGAGGAATGCTCCTTCGAATATAATTCAAAAACACTTTTCTACTCCACAACCAAGGATATTTCCAAATAAAATTATATTAAAAGGTCACAAATTATTCTTCCTTTATTTTCTAAAATCCGAAATCTTACTTTCTGGTAATAGTTCCGCGAAAACCACTTTTTATTATATTTTTCTGCATGAAAACTAACTTTTCTGTAGTTTTCCTCTAGAACAATGAATAGTGTCTGATGCTGATGTAAAATGAAAAAATGAATAATTTCCGAGTATTGACATAATTTTAATTGGAAGTATTCACGATAGCAGGGTAGAAGGGCGTAATTCTCCGTACAACGTTCTTGTTTTTTATGACCAAATGGCGTAACGGCAGAGAATTAGAAGGAAGCCTTTTATAGTTTGAAGGAACTCATCTATACAATACAATATAGCGTATCATATCGTCGGAGCAATATCTATTGCTATATATAAAAATTCATTTTGAAGTTAAAAGCAGACGGGACTGAAATTCATGATATTTTTTGAAGATAGTGTGGTTCTTTTGAATGAATTCAAGCATGTGACAAATGCACCAATAGAAAACGATTCTTTTATGACCGTCTATAATTCAAGGAGAGCATATACACATGTACATGTAAAGTTTGGGTGAACGACTATTACGAAAACAATTTAAAGCAAAATATCAGAACAGAATTGAATTGACAAGATGCAGCATATAAAGGGAATCAAAAGTCTTGAATTTCCGATGGACACGGTCCCTGACAGTAATTCAACTTCAAATAGTGCATATTGATTTTTCAAAGCCCTTTACTTGCAAATACCAAAGAGTAGTAGTTCATAAAAGGACATGAAATATATTTACGTCTCTTGAAAAGTAGGTACAAGTAGGTACTTCCTTGCTTCCAGAATATTTGCTGATAGTTATACATCAAGAGCAAATAATCATGTTATTCGAAGTGGTGGGAATAGTTCCGGAGTCAAAATAAAATATTTCAATCAAGTATATACTCAAATAATTACATCGCAATTATAAACAGCAATACAAAAAGGAGAAATATTTTCCAACTTCTCTTAGAAAATGCATGGTAGAAGAAACAGATGATAAAAGTACCATGCTTAAATGAAAGCAGCTAAAGAAAAAAATGCATTTGTTTCAAAGCATAAAAAAAATCTAGAGAGCTATAAAAGAAGAGACCTAAAGAATAATAAAATCCGGACAGCAAATTTTCATAGAAATTGAGAGACAAATTTCTGGCTCAAAGCTTAGATGATACGATACAAAAGATTTAAAGGGAGAGAAAATAAATACGGATAAGGAAAATTAATAAAAGAACATTAGAGAGGAAGCTTAGCAGCTAGATGAGTTGAAACAATATTAGCAGGTTATACAAATATAATTAGGGCTCAGAGATTAAGCGAGTTAAGCTGCTACAAGAAAAAATCTGCAAATAGAATTTACCATAAACCCTCGACTTATTGATTTAAAACAAAGATCAATGCCACACAGGTGATACTACAGAGCTGAAAAGCAAATGTGGTATCAAAGTTAAGAATGTTATTGAAGAAAAAAATAATCATAAAGCTAAATAAGTATTAATAAATCACTTCATAATAGAGTGTAAGATAGAAAAATTAAACCAATCGATTTCCAACTATAATTATAAAATAATCTTTAAAATGGAATACTGTCCTAATTATAGCTTTCATTGACTTCAGCACGCATTTATTTTTATAGATTCTAATTAAAGTCTTAACAAAAAGGAGTCTCCTCGACCGAATTTTGAAGTCGCGAATTTTCACTTTCCGGACAACTGTTCTTACTATTGAGCTAACGAGAATTTCACAATTTTCTAGCCTTTTAAGCCCCATATACCTTCAGCTGGTTTTTACCAGGAACGATGAAAGCGCACAAAAAGTGTGTGTTATCTTGGAATGGGTGATGCCAATTAGTTCAATAATGCGATAAGCAATAATCACAAGACAAGAAATATTTTAGGGACAAAGGTTTCAATTGAATGCTGGTTACGTCAGTTAAATATGCCAAAAAACTTCATTACAGCACCCGCAAGAAATATGTAATAGTGCACTGAATACTTTTTACCACAGACCACCACAAAAACATTGTTTAAACATTTTAATTTTGAATAGACTAAAATAAAAAGAAAAAAGTCTTTCATTACCAAAAAAGATGTCGACAAAATAATTTTGCACTTTTTAAATTTCGTGGAATGACCAACAATCGAATCGATCGTCGCTTCTTTTTTAATAATAGTTATTTAGTTAGTTAGTTTTGATAGATTTCATATCAGTTAACTGTATGATCAGTCAGTTTTAACACTTATAATATAAAGTAAGCCAATGAAATCAAAAATACGTTTAAACCAACTGTACACATCTCTACAAAATATTAATCCATAAAGAAACAAATTTCAATCGATATCTACAGCCAGCCATGGAAACCTTACTAAACCTTCCATCTGTACATTTACAGGGAAAAATGAAGCGATCTTCAATGCTTTTAGAGAGAAACAGTTAAAGCCAGGGGATCTGTTTGGTCATTTAAGTATCTTAAAACAAATATGTTTCGAGCAAATGACGACCAAATCTGATATGATCACTCCCAGGGTAGATTTATTAAGACCAGTCCAAGTTATTCTGGGAGACCGACAGCAATGACGTATACAGGCGGTTCAAAAACGAACAATGGAGCCGGACTGGGCATATACGGTCCCAAATGCCATATATCAAAGGCTCTGGGCTCTACTCCTACCGTATTCCAAGCCGAGGTATTGGCCATAATAGAATGTGCCAATACCTGCATTAAAAGTGCCATAAATGGCTCAACCATTAATATCCTCTCGGACAGTTAAGCTACCCTCTAGGCCTTAAAGTCCTACACTGTCAAGTCAGGAATAGTCTGGAAATGTCTACAAACCCTCAAAAACTTATCAAGGAAAAGCAAAGTTATGCTCATGTGGGTACCTGGACATGATGCTCACAAAGGCAATGAAATTGCTGATGGTCTAGCCAAAATAGAAGCGGAAACTCAGTTTGTTGGACCAGAGTCTCTTTGTGGCACTTCAAAGTGTTACCTCAGAGCTGCCCTAAATGACTGGGAGAATAGACAAAAATCACTGTATTGGGAAAGGTTAGCGGGAAAACATATCTGTCAGGATGCTCAAGAAACCTCGGAGCTCTTGCTCTACAACTACGAAGCATTGGCCAGGCGGAGACTTCTCCACCTCGAACATGCTTTTCCTCCACCAACCTACGTGTGGAATCTCAATTCCAAAATGTTTCTAGACGTTATTAACAGTCTGAACTTAGAAAAGGATTAAATTCAACGGGGACTCACAATAGATCTTTCAGGTCGCAGTCTTAGCGATACTAACGCCTATACACCCCTTCAAAAATCTAATCTAAATCTATATTATCTGGTAGTTAACCTTAAATGAACAATTTATAATATTTTGTTCCATGTTCTGCCCGTAGTCAAAGCGAACACGTAATAAATTATTAATACGTTCATAATTATAACTGATTTAAACTGAGTGGCTTAACTTCTTGGATTTCACTACTATACTTATATTAACCAATATTACGCCTGATTAACCTTTTGGTTCACTAAATTATATTACCTAATTCCAATAGAATGCGTAATTAGTTAGATAATCAAAAATGATATCAATACTAAACTCAATAAACAAAAATATAAAATTATTAAAAGTATAGAAAATATTGTTATAATTTGACTTGCACTTATCAGCTCGACGTTTGGCACTTGATTCAATTGGTTTTCTATTTCTTTGGGATGGGAATTGGGATATCTCTATTTCAGTCAATAACCACAATAAAGTGCTTGTTAATAATATTCTTATAGTAATCGATACCCATGATATGAACCATTCCAGTTGCTAAAGTCGTACCGGTACCCAGAATAATTTCCTGAATCTCAATTCGCAACCAAAAAAAAGTGTTTAGTTTTTAGTATTAAGTATATTCTTGTTACAGTAGATACCCGAAATAAGAATCCTTGTGTTAATTGCTATCGAAGAGAAAGGCTTTATTCTAGTCGATACCCAGAGTAAGAATCTTTAATTTCAATCCATAACTAAAACAAAGTGTTTGATTTTGTTAGTACTAAAATATTCGTACTGCAGTCGATACCCACAGTAAGAATCTTTCTTCTAGTTGCAATCGAAAGTCAGGCCTTTATTCTAGTCGATACCAAGAACAAAATTCTTTAATATGAATCCGTAACTAGAACAAAGTGTTTGACTTTATTAGTACTAAAATATTAGTACTGCAGTCGATACCTATAGTAAGAATCTTTATTCTAGTTGCTATCGAAAAGAAAGCCCTTATTCTAGTCGATTCCCAGAATAAAAATCTGTAATTCCAAACCTCAACCAGAATAGAGTATTATTTATTTTTATCGCAACTCAAAATAAAGTCGTTATTCTAGTCGATACCCAAAATAAAGATGCCCATTTTAATCGTCAACCAAGAATAAAGTGAAGTTTGTTAATAGAAAAAGTGATTTACCAGGAACAGAATCTACCAAGTTGAGCGCTATGCTGCCAAACTGAAAAAGAGATCGAGTCAAGGCAGATTGTGGTTTATATTCAGAGGTCCATGGCAACAGTAATGGCAATAACTTAACATTGCAGCTGCATCTCGTCATATTCTTTAGAAGTGTTGCCAGTTTTTATGGTGTTATTAACACATCGTTCCTACCTAATTATTTTATGAGCATTTGACTAAAATTTTAATTTCGTTAATTAAATAAGTTTGCGGAAACTACTTATTTTCACTTTACTCTAATATAAGTCCCTTTTATACTGAATTAAATACTAATAATAGTATACAATGTAATACTGCCGTATAAATGGTGCTGCTGTTTCGTTCCAGCAGTTGTGTCCATATCTGCACCTAGTACGTTTTATCTCTTGATGTTGTTACACTTGCGTGGAATGCTCGTATTGACTACTGTAGTTGACAAAGTTCAATTGTTTGAGGCCTGTGCAATCTTTGAAAAATTCCACTAACCGACTTACAGATTTGTCTGGCTATTCTACATGAAAGTTTACTGTTTGAGAGCATTAACTAGTACAAAATGTCTTTACGCCTCTGTCTAAAACTACAAAAAGAAGAATACCGTTACTTCCGGCATACTTATCTCCTGTATTTGTCATTTCACATCAATTGGATAATTCAGAATTTTCATCGGGATCCATTGAATTAACATTCGGTAATATTTTGTTAAAATTTCTTTCTTAAGAATCGATTCTTGGTAGTTATTTCTCTCCCTTTCTGGATTGAGGAGCCGACATCAGTAAATAACAGATCACAATCAGACATGCAAGATGTGTAAGTATTCTGAGAAGGTGGAAATCAGATACTCTCAATAACTTCATTAATATTAAGTACGAGCCTAAATGATATCTGCCTCTAATTTATAGATGCTTCATTTTAATATTTTATTTTAGCTAATCTGCAATCCTGAACAGTCAATGAGATCTTGATCGTTCATAGTTATTAACAGAAGAGACAATTCAAATATTATGGACTAGACCAGATTTTCACAGCAAAGCAATAACTCGTGTTGAATACCTTAATAATTTTCAATTGTTTCATTTTTATTATCTCATCAATGTATTATAAATACATGTATGTATATTATATGCAATGAATAGTGAAAAAAAAAAACTGCAGTTTAATAATAAACTTTAAATGTGACTCCATACATAAACTCTGCAATGGATGTTGGGGAAAAGGCATGTGATGTGCTGTATATTTCTTGATATAAAGAAGGTTTTCGACACAATCAATGACAAAATTTTATTGGAAATTTTATCTAGCACACAAATCAATAATACGGCGCTTTCTTTA
Organism: Dioctria rufipes; assembly: GCA_963924295.1. Classification (NCBI taxonomy): domain Eukaryota; kingdom Metazoa; phylum Arthropoda; class Insecta; order Diptera; family Asilidae; genus Dioctria; species Dioctria rufipes. Next base: position 57,638,151 of record OZ002740.1, read on the forward strand.
TTTGAATCTTATCTCTACGGTAGAGTGCAACATGTTAGAATAGGGAATATAGTAAGTAAACCAATAATTCTTGGATATGGTGTTCCACAGGGTACGTTATTAGGCCACGTATTGGTCCTAATTTACAGAGATGTAAAAGACTCAAATTTTGATTCAATTCATCGCTCAACTCAAGCAGTGAGTCCGCCCAATCATTGCGTACGCTCAACAGTTGAGCGGAGGTTCATCGCTCGAAATTTGAGCGGACTCAATCTTGAGCGAACTCAATCTTGAGCAGGCTCACTGCTTGAGTGGACTTGAGTGGACTCACTGCTTGAGCGGACTCATCATTTTAGTTGATCGGACTCAAATCATATTTTAAATAACATAAGGAAAATCTGATTTAATTAAAATTGAAACTGAAACTGAAAATTCAATCAAATAAGAAAAGCTCACAAAAACGTCATTCATTATATTATATTTATTTAGCTTTTGCTTATTTTTTAAGCCAACATTCCTCTTCCTTCCAATATAATGTACAAATTCAACAACTTGTAAGGCCTGTAAGGATAAAAAGGCCATACTTGAAAATGTTGTAATTCAATTCAAGGAAATTGTACTTACATTTTTCCATAGAATCACAGTGTTGCTTCATATTTTTTCCACTGATATGTAACGTCACTTGCATTTCAAAATTTTCGCCATTTAGACGACATATACATATTTGGAGTTTACGTTAGTTTTCCTATGCTAAATAATGTTTCTTCCGAAGCACTACTAGGCAGTGCTTTGTTGTATTCGATTATAAGACTTTTTATCACCGACAAACGTTTGTTTTCAAATACGCTCGAGGTATTGTCTGTGGAAAAATTATACTCCAAGAACAGTTCTCGACCTTCCATTAAATTTTGGTCATCTTCACAATCGGAATCCCAAAATGGCGTAGCGTAGAAGAAATGTTGGCTAAAAAAATTAGGAACAGCAAAATTAATATAATATAATGAATGACTTTTTTGTGAGCTTTCCTTATTTGATTGAAATTTTAATTTCAATTTTAATTAAATCAGATTCCCTTAAAACATGATTTGAGTCCGCTCAACTCAAAGTAGTGAGTCCACTCAAGATTTGAGTCTGCTCAAACCGCTCAAGCAAAGAGTCCGCTCAACCAGTGACTCCGCTCAAGTTTCGAGGGATAAGCCAACGCTCAACTGTTAAGCGGACTCAATGATTCAGCGGATTAAAGTCCTGAGTTGAGCGATGAGTTGATATGACAAATGAGGCCGCACATTTACAACCCTGCTAATGTATATAATCAGTTGGAACAAGACAGCACTCAGTATCATCAGCAAAACACTCAGTAGACTTCACGAAGGTTCTGCAAAGTTTGTACATTATCAATACAGCAGCTCTCACCGCCATGGGCCGGATTCACTTCACTAACGCGAAGAGTTGTGGAGATGAGAGTTCTTTTGACAAAATTCTGAACTCAGGGAATTTGAATTGAGAATTACCAAACTCTCTATTCCACTCGACAAATCTATCGGCTGTTTTAGTTGTGGAGAAGTAGGAAGAATATTTCTCAACTGACTGTTTTTGTTGTGTTTATTGAAGGTACCTAGACAAATGGGATATTCAAATTGAATTATGGACTCACTGCATATCCTGGGTATGTTTACAAAAAAAATTATGGAAATCCTTGCAAAGCTAACAGAGAAATATGGATTTTTGTGTTTCAAGGTACGCGCTAAAAATTGTTATTCACGTGAAAATGGTCAATTTGGTCGCCTTTAAGTACAGAAGAGATGCTATAAAAAATTTAAATATGCACGTTCCCTAATTAGATATGTAATGAGTTTTTGAGTGCAGTAAATAGTTTTGGAGATAACTGCAAAAGAAGTGAATCAGTCCTTCTTAAGATGAAAAATGGCCGTTTTTTTGGTACAAAAATGGAAATATTTTCAACTCATCATTATGAAGAACTGGTAAGTCGTGGAAATTCACTTTCAATGAGAAAAATGTTCATAACAGAGCACTAATGGATGTGAAATAAGGAACGAAAGAAATATATCCGAAATATAGGAACTGGAGTGTATATGACCCAAGTTCAGAAAATCAGTCTTTCTGCGGTAAAAAGTCAGTTATGATGTTAAAATCATCAAAACAAAAACTAAACCACTCGATTATCCGCTTCTCCCCCTTTAATTTGATACCAAGCATGACGTGTTTTGGACAACCCCCAATGAGGGGTGGTACGCGCCCCATCGCCAAAAGCCGCTCTCCCAAATTTGTTCATCCATACTTTTGTACTCTTGACCCTAAATCCGAGGGAAAAACCCCAATAATCTATGATCCTCCCACATAGAGTTAACCATCCTTCCCCAAGTATGTTAGAGAATCACAAATCACTCATATCCCAAACTCGCCGAATTACAGAATTCGGCCCCAGGAGTGAGTCTTACCTTGGAAAGTGCAGTGTTTACAAGTCAGAGTATATAACAGGCGAAAGTGTTCTAATTAGATAGTTTGAAATATAATACTAGCGATAATTAAAGTAGAGCTGATTGGTAATTGTTTGTGAACTTTATAAATGTAAATAGTAGAGTGAAATAAATAACTTGTGATTTATATCTGAAAGAATGTGTTTTGAAGGTCGGCTTAACCTCGCAACAAGAGCTATGTAAAAAACTAACAAAGGCGCTGTACAAAGTAAGAATCTTATGTAATATACTTAAAGTTAATCATATGGGAACTATATACTTTGCTGTTTTACAATCATTAATATAGTACAGTGTATTGGATTGGAACGCATCTCATTCGACAGTTATTATACCTTTAGATAATTTGCACAGCTAGATCGTTAAAGCTTGTTTTTTTATTATGAAGTCTGGCTTTTTCCGAATTCGAAGTTATGAAAGTTCGACAAATCTACACATACTTTCTGATTCTACTCAAATTGATTTATGTAAATTTTGGTTTTGAATTGCACTCGATAAGATATCAAACTAGAAGGGAGGCTAATTGCCTTTTGTTACAACAAGATGCAAAAAATAGGTTAGAAAATGCCTCTAAAATACGATTTTTCCAGGTTAATTTTCAAAAAAATTCTAGAAGTCTATAGATCCTACATATTGCTCTGTTTGCAAGTAAAATAACATTTTATCGAGGCTGTTCTACAATGGACCAAAACTATATTCAACCTATTAATTTCGAATACTTTTAGTCCACATGCTTAGGAACTGCCGGAAATAGGTTAAAAAGAGCATATAAATATTAAAATCTTAAAATTTTTAAATAAAGACATTTTCCTTAATGGACAAATAGTCAAGAATTTAAAGATGTTTGTTTATTATGGATCTTTTCCATAATAATGAGAAATATTTTATATTTTTTTAAATTCATAAAAACTGTTTTTCAAATTTCCGAAAAGCCAACATATCCGAAATGAAGAAAGAAACATTAACATAGGTATATTGAGAATAGCATGAAATCTTGCCGTTTTTCCTAATAAATTCACTATATTCCAAGTGGAGATCCATGACAAGTGAAACCACCTTATAATAAGAAACGACATCATCCATCACTTTCCTCAAGTAGAGATAATTTTATAAATTGCGTATAATAAAGTACTGCGTTCGAGCAAAGAAAACAGCTCTTTCCTGTGACAAATTATCATGGATAAGACAGGATTGAATTTTATACACAAAAAGTTAATTTGACCTAGTTGACAACATGAACTTGTGTAACCATCCCACATGGCTGTCAAGATATATAGATAATAACAAATCCCTGCATGTACAGTTACATATGGGTAATGTAAAGAAATATTGAGTTTAACGATGTGGTCCATGGAGAAAATGTTTCTATTGAATTGCCTCCTTGATGTTGCAGCTAATAAATTTTCCCTGCTATTGTAACTCTTTAAGAACTCCCAAGTTGTAGGAAATGAATTGAATATGAGCGTAGGATCGACCCGTTTCGTTAGAAATTTATACGGCTAAAAATTCTGTGCTATTTCAAACTTTATACTCTTGTAGAATGCATATATATACATACAACGGCGTACCAAGGATCAGAGCAAGTGGCAGGGGGCAGCTCATGCAATATTAAAAGGGGGGGGGGGGGTGTAGTTGCAGCGAGTTGTAACTCTACAACATGTATGTGAAAAGTGTCCACAAATGAACGAACTAACATTTTAAATTTTAAATAAAACATATTCGTTTTTAGAAAATTGGCGATACAAGCTATAATACAGACACGCAGGTTATTTGTGAACGATAATATCTGCCAAATGAGTGTCTCAGCTTTTTTGGTAAATATTCACTCTGTTTATTGATATATGTACACCTTATTTTAAGAAATCCCAAAGAAATAAGTCCAATGGCGATTTGATATGATCTTGCTAGCCAATCCACATCACCACGGCTGGAGATAACACAATGATTAAATTTTGTTTGACGTAATTGGAAGGTTTCAGGTGCGATATAATATGTGACGCCGTCTTGTTGAAACCACTTGTCTTCCAGATTCATACCATTTAGTGATGCCATAAAGGTTAGTAATCATTTCACTGTAACGAACGCCATTGACGGTAACAATATTTTCATTTTCATTTTGGAAGAAGTACGCTCCAATCAATCCCCCAGCCCAAAATCCACACTAACCCGTTGATGATACATCGCATTTTTTTCAAACACTGTTGGATTGTTGCGGCCGATCTCTCGTGCTTCCTTGAAGAAGAGATCGGAGAGGGAGTTAGGATATTGATTATGGCGATTAATTACACTCGATACTGATTTTAGTGAGAAATAAAATTTACTTTATTGGAACTGTACTAGGTTCTAACACAATTTTTTTTGAAGTTTTACACAATTAGCTGATTTCAACGCAATTTTTTGGTTTTTGTTTTTTTTTTACAATTTTAGGGTTTAACCCAATTTTTTCAATTTTTACACAATTTTTGTTTTTCACAAGTTTTGAATATTTTCACTATTTTTTTTTTTATTTCAACACAATAATAATTATTTTTTTTAATTTGAGGTAAACTTAGTTACCACAATTATTCGTAGACACAAAAAAAAAGTAAGAATTTCGCGTGTTATCTCGCCGGCGGGTTGAAAAAGCACTCCCTAAGGTTTGGGCAAATTGCACCCAGGTACCCACGATCGCTTCAAAAAGCTTTTTTTGTTATTTTATTCTTTTTACTTTCTCACGACGATGAAAGATCGTACGTGAGAATATGCGATTTGTCTCAAATGCCTTCAATTAGCGCGACCAAAAAATGATATCCGATCACACGGTATGTAGGTAGGTACACCGTGCGAGTGGAGTGCATGTCTGATAACGAAATGCAATTTATGCTAAATTGCATTTTGTTACGACATGCAAATGCATTTTTAAATGCATTTGAAATTTTTTGAAGGCAAATGAGAAATTTAAATTATTTAAATGGAAATTTAAATTAAATTGATTTTTCGTTTTCAGGGTCATTTCTGCGATACATCAATATATTGCATAGGGTAATATATTGATGTATTCACCTTATGGTTGTGATTCGGGACGTTGGGCACCTGAGTCACAACAACACTCCTGGAATTTCTGATTTCTAAATGCGGAAATTTTGCTTATTAACGTAGCCATTAAGATTGAAATGTGCTTCATCTCCGAAGATTATTTTCTTTGAAAATTCGCTACCGGTTTGTTGACTTTTCAGAAAGAAATTTGCAGATGTATGGCGTTTTAGATGATGTGGTGACTTCAATTCCTTCAGCTTAATATTGTAAGCCTGCAAATGTAAATCTTTGATCAAAATTCGTTGAACATATGTAGTTTCTTAAAACGCCCAGCTGTTGACTACGATGACGAGTGATGTCCAAGGATCTTCCTCAAAACTTTCCTTTACTTGAGCTATCTTTGCATTTGATTGAGCAGTACAAACACGGCCAGTGCTTTGCTTGTTTACAATTGTATCGTTATCTTATACTTACTGATCAAATTAAATTCAATTGAATTAACGGGGAAGGTGCACTATTATGATAAAAAAAGTGCTGCATATACGACCCATTTTCGCAAAAGTTTTCGCTATTTTTAAAGTGTATTTTAACAATTTCTATATGTTGCTCGCTTGTGTATCCTTCTACTAAGAAACTTCGATATGTACTGAGGAAAGCCGTTACAGCATTACAACTAGACCTTTCTGAAAATAAGAAAAATGCGCAATTTAAAATGTCAGTTTATTTTCTTATAAAAAAAAAGACACAAGAGTTTGGAAAAACAAATTTATTAGTCACAATAAACATTATTGCCTTATTATTTTTTCTTATCTAAAAAGAGTTTAATTTTAACACTAATAACAATTTACTCGGGTTGGCTTTTCTAGAACTCCTTTTCTCCCTTCTCCCTATTTTCTTTAACAACATTTCGATTATGAGGAACTGAGATATAAGGAAATACCAAAACAACGAGTCACTGTGGGATTTTGAAATAATGTTTTTTTTTTTTTTAAATAATTGGGGGTCATAAAAACAATATCCTATAGCGAAAAATTCTCGGAGCGCGCGATGAGCTCACCGTCACTTACTAAGATGCACAAATGCTATACACGGAAATATATATATATAAATGCAGCACCTTGGAACACACGCTGAGCTCACCACCACTCACTAGGATGTGCAAATGCTGAAATAAATTCAGCGCCTTGAAGAAGTTGCAGTATGGTGTAGGTATCGCAAATTAAAGGTAAAATAAATTTCAAAGATTTAAGTGCTCGAATTTCTTTAAACGCATTTTTCTCGAAAGTACTTTTTTCAAACCGAGAAGACGGATTACTTGAACAACTTTGTTGGAATAGATTTGAAATTTTAACAGTAGCTTCACAATTATATTCACTATGGGCTTTTGAAGACATGTAATCTTTTTTCATTATAAACAAGTAAGGGAGCCCGCCTGCGTTACCAGGCGATAATATAGCTGCTTAAATAGGTGGGTCTGGCTGCTGAAAGGGTGCGGTGGTAAGTGATGCATAATAACTAAGCTTTCATCTGTCTATCGCGCGATTCTGTACTCTAGGGTTTCACTCGGTGTGTGTGTGTGCATGCATACGTTCATATGCGGAAGAGTGTAGCCCTCTACGTAGATGCGTTCTCAGGGAGTGCTCATATATGAAATAAAAATCGCAATTTTTGCAAACCTAAGAAGGAGTTGCCAGATTGGTCCCATTTTCAAACTTAAATTTTCCTTTTTTTTTTAACGAAAGCCCGTGTACAAAATTTCAGATCTATACGTCGACGGGTGAGGCAGTGACTAAATATATAGTGAAAAATTAAAGTTTTATATGGCAACACCAAGAAACGGTTGCCCTATTTGCACATTTTAGACCTGTATTTGCAATTTTTATGAAAACGCCGTGTACAAAATATGAGCTCTCCATGTCGACGTAAGTAAGTATATAGTGAAAAACCCAAAGTTTTGTATTGCATCACTAAGAATGAGTTGCCGATTCCAATTTTTCTTTCCCTACAAACCTTGTCGTTAGAATTACAAACAGAAAAACAGAAAAATGAGCCAAATCGGTCAAACCGTTCTCCAGTGAAGATGTAACATACATGCAACATTTGATTTTTATTTATATAGATAGATTTACTGCTTATTTTGTGGACAAAAATCGATTTATTTCGTCAAAATTGCACCATTTTTTTCAAAATTAGATAAAAAGATAAAACTCTTACGAAGTCCCATAGCTAATAATATGTATGTTATAATTTTTTTTTTGTTTTTTTTTTTGTTCCAGGTCTTATACCTTACGAGAAAACCGTCCTCCCGTGAAGCTATTTGTAAAAAATATGATCTGCAGGATAAGCTCTGTGGCCGCCATTTTGTATGAAAATTGTAATAAAACTTTAAGAACCTCAACCTGATAAGTTACAACTCACACTGCGAGCTTTGACAACTTCTGTATGATAGCAGTTAATTTGGCTGTTGGCTTAAAAATTAAAATTGTTTTTATAATAATTTACTACAGCAGGAATAAATTTTCACGTTAAATATGTTTCCCAAACTTTTTTTCAATAAATTTCACGTACACATTTTCTCGTAAACAATACTGGAATCAAATGATTACAAAAATTAGCTGTCAAAGTTCCAGCAGAGTAGAAAGTAGACCTACTCGAGTTCAACCTCAACTTGGTCGGCCTCACCAACTTTCCCATTGGGAGCTTGATAACCTGATCTCATATATTCGACAGAACTGTCAAAGTTGGTGAGGCCGGCCAGGTTGGAAAAGCCAGCACTGTGTTTCACGCTTTATTTTTTTCATTTGAGAGTTGGCGTCACGTGAAAAATAATGCTATCATTTGAAAAAAAATGCCTACTTATGATAATAATAATGAATGAGAATAAAACGAGGAAAAACATGCCGAAAAAATCACTCTGTGTTGTTATATCGTCAATAGAAATACACAGTCTGTGAAAATTTCAACTTTATACCTATTACGGTTCATAAGATACAACCTGGTGACGGACGGACGGACAGCGACTTATTAATAGGGTTCCCGTTGTTACCCTTTGTGAACAAAAACCCAAAATTCATATCAAGAGAACAAGCAAATCAATTAAAACTGAAAATATTGATAATAATGTGTGTAAAGTAAGAACGCGTCATGCTGGTGGGGAGGCGCGTTGGAGCGGCGCTTTCTCGCGTTGGGGCGGCGCGTTTTCGCACTGATATTTGATTTAAAAAAAGAACGCGTCGTGCAGCCAGGCAGGTAGGGAGCGGCGGCAATGGGTACAGGGCGCCCGCGTATTGATACATATTTGATTTAAAGTAAGAACACGTCGCGCGACATCTTCTTACTTTAAATCAAATATCAATGCGAAAACGCGCCTCTGAACGAAAGGAAGCGCCGCTCCAACACTTTTCCCCTACCGGCAAGACGCGTTCTTATTTTATATACAGAGATGTAAAATATTTCCTTCATTTTCTGAAATAATTTTTGGGCATCATTTCATCAGGATTTTGGATTTTATATCATTATGAAATAACGCTCAAAACCGATAAGTTAAATAAAATCCAAAAGTGTGAAATAACACCCAAATATTTTTGACATTATTTCACATTTGACATGTTGCAATTTATATGGAACTTTTGGGTCTTATTTCACTTATCGCTTTTGGGCGTTATTTCCCAGAGCCATATTCATCTAGAGGCTCCTTAAAGTTGGTCTTCGAGAAATTATAACTTTTTTGCTAATCTGAACCCAGGTTGATAGCTACCCCCCACCCCACCTCATTTTTAGCAAGGTACGCTAATGTATACATATTATTGTATGTATATGTTAATAGAATCATAATACCGTTGCTTCTAATATGAAATCTCAGATGGTCTACTTTTAATCCATGTTCTTACACGAAAAAATTATATAATATGCATTCAGTGTTATAGGTAAGCCTTGGCATCAGAAATTATCGCATTTCATATTATCTACACATATATATATTTAGTTGCAAGTATTTTACGGTTAACAAGACCTTTGGATTTATTTATAGAACTTGTCTGGTAATGTAATAAAATATTCCCGTACTGTTATCTCTAGCCCTGCAGCAAGTCGTACGTGGAACGCCGAGATACAAGCTATAAATACTGAGACTGTGTGATTTATGATAGGCGGTAGACTAATATAGAAAAACAATAAATCAATTTTTTTTACTTTAATACCGAAAGCTTTTCACCACAACAAAATCATAGTAGGTATACGAATCAGTGATAAGGTATTCATCTCGCAAAAGTCAATGAACTTCATTGGAATGAAAACAAGAGTACGAAATATAATTGAAAACGCACCTACTTCTAAAATGTTGATGAAAATGTCGTTATTTTATAGAAGTAATTCTATCCAGTAATTTCACACAACAACAAAAAGTATAAAAACTTCAATAAAAAAATAAAGAAAATGAGAAAGACTGCAGGCACAGTAACTACATACCATGCAATACTATCAACCTTAATCCATCAATTAGTGAAATATGATATGCTCATCCCAAGCTAAATCATATCATTTCGTCGGGTGATACAATGGAGAACACATTTCGTCATGGTTCTGTGGGTCTGGAGTGGGTTTGGTCGAACTGCATGAGGAATTATGGTGTGGAACGAAAGAATAGATCACAGCCTGATGAAGAAAAAAGGCCTAACTGAAAATACAGTTTTGATTCCGTCTATCGGCTAATAGGGAAGTTTCTATCTATAGGGACAATTTTTTATAAAATTCTTTTATGTTCAATCACAGACAATATATTGATATGTAGACTGTAAAAGAAAAAAAATTGCCAATAACGGTGAAAGGCAATGGATATATGTATTCATGTGGTGGTAACTTGAGGGCGAATACGAATCATTAATTCTTATCAATGGAAGACCCCATATAGCTCAACCCCAGCATACATCAGGGTCGGATCTAGCATTAAAATTAGAAGGAGGGAGGGGGTTAATCTCACTGCAACTAAATTTAGCAAAAAAACATCAAATCACTTGTCCAGTGCCGAAAATCGCTTGGTTTAGCCACCGCTGTACTGTAGAGAGATACTAGGAAGTTTTCCGCATTAAGTGGTGTGGATGATGTGTCACTTTTTAGTATACTTTTTTTCATAAAACGTCCTTTTTTAATAGAATTAATTAAATATTTTTTACTTTCATTTTTTAGGGGAGGGCCTTCTTCTGAAAAAGTTGTCAATGGTCTTATCAGTCTTCCGCGTTACACTTTCGCTAACTGATATATCAAGTTTATCCTTCCTCTATAAATTAAAAGTTAACGTGAATTTAAATTAAACCACACTACCTACTTGAATTAATATGAAAGTACAAGCAATGCAACGCCAAATACCGCAGAGAAAAGCGAATGGCTTTTCTTTTTATAGTTTTGCCGTAAAAATTCTGTATAAAAATTTGAAAGAAAAATTTCCAAGTAAATTTCCAACAACAAAATGTATGATAGCCAACGCTCATAAATAGCTTTCGCGACCAACACCAGCCAAGACACCTGAATCAATATAACTATTTGGAACCACCAGTAGTGCATGGAAAATCTAAAGAAAAAATGTCAAATCTTTCTAAGAAAACTGAATGCTTGTGCCCTTGTCCGGAAGAGTTAACCACCAGAATTAATCCACCAATTCGTTTGAACTGTTGTCGGTGAATAGTTATTCATTAAAACTCTTAAGAACAATTTGCAAGTATATTTCTAAGAAAATTTTAATGCTTCCGTACGAACGTAAAACATTTGAACTACTTAGGCCAGTGTCGCCATGAAAAATTATCGGGTGGCTAGACGTTGATTGCATGGAACTAGGGTTCTACTGGAAGAACCCTAATTTAAAATTTCATTAAGTCAGTTTTTATGCTTCTGTTGCAAGGTATTCTAAAAGTTTTTCTGTTACCGATTTTATGTCGGAAAATCAGATAGGTTAAAAGAAAACTTATGATCAATGACCAATTTATTAGAAACAATAACACTTTCAAATCTCGAAATTGTGTTATTTTTCATCTATAGGAGTAATCGGTGCAACAAAAATATAAAGGCAACATAATAACCGCGGTGCTAAGCATTGCGTGCCTTTTTCTAAACAATCTAATAGTAAAATAAATATGTAGTATTTATTCCAAAATTACTTACCACCCTGTGATAGGTGCGATAAATGACTTTTCGGCACTACATAAAACACAAGAAAATTCTAAGAAAATCGTACACGTTGCAAAGACGAAAAGCTACGAGCGAATGACTATTATACCCACTCCAGACTACACTATTACTATTCCAAAGAAGGAAAATATACACCCAACCCAGCGCTAACTGTCGCCGCAGATTGGAAAAGTGTGTTACAGCACCAGCATTAATCGCTGGCGACAACTACACATTGTGTCCGTACCAGCACCACATTCAATTCATCGCGGAGGTGAAGTGGCGCTTTTGGGGTGGTCATGACCTCCGGGACCGTCCCCCTGTATACGTGCATGGTTGCATAATAGTTGGGAGAAGTATTAGTTTTATGTAAGTACACATCTCGGCAATAATATTACAAATGTATTATTCAATTACTAAACAGCTGTTTGAAAGTTCGTTCATAAAGATGTCATTTCCAGTGTTATGCGCAAAAATGATGTAATAATGTTTGTGACAGTTTGACAGTTCTACCAAGCCGAATAGCATGGAAATTGGAACAAATTGTTATTAGCTTTTCTTCTTGCAAAAATAGTTTTGATTGTCATTTTGCTCCTTTCATCTAGTATAAGTTTGTGCATGCTGTAAGTTCTCTTTTGCCCACTTTGGATTTACATAGGAACCTTGTATTAAAAATTGACTAGTATGTTAGTTAAAAATGTTGAAGGAGAACTCAATTTGTAGAAGCATCCGACTCATGTGACAGTTTTGACAGAGCTGTTCTATTATATGAATATACTGTTGCTCAACTTACAACTGTAAAACAGAATGGTATGACAGAATTTTGGTCTACAAGTTATGTAGGAACTGATTATATTTGGCTATATAATGCTGGAGCAGTGCTATCGTTCACTGGCTGAAGAAAATCCGCAACTTTCATTTGATTTACCGTTAAAAATCTGCATATTTCAAATATTATATTTCTGTATATGTTATGTTATTATTCCCTATATAACAAAAAAAAACAAAACATTACGTAAGTTCAAAGTACTAATATTTATTTTAAACAAAAAACAAAACAAACTAAACATAACAAAATTTCTCATTGCATCTAAAATTCTTTAGTTGGCACAAGTGTTAGACAATTTTCATTTCTATCGTTAAAGGGTAATCTTACTATATTTTGTTCAAGAAAGAATTTTTTGGAATTCTCTAAAAAATGTTCTAATTTGTTATTTCATCACACAACCCATTAATTTTTGGTGACAAGTTTCAAGTCTTGGTTTGACTCATAAACAGGTCCCAAATAGCGAAATTGGGTGATTTGAAAAACAAATGTCAGAAATAAAAAAAAAAGTAGAAAGAAGGAAAGGTTTGAGAAAAATAGAAAAAAACAATTTTTTTAATTATTAAAAAAAAATTTAAAATTTTTTTTTAAAGAAACAGATTCATTCGAAGCGAATCGAACCTGTATACGCCACGCAGTGGGCTGAAAAATAAAGAAGAAAAGGAAGAAGAAGAAGCGTTTCGTGTCAGCGTCTGCAGCAGGCAGAAAACCAAGCTGCACCGATGAGTGTAAGGTTTTCTGCTGACACGAAACCCTTCTTCTTCTTCCTTTTCTTCTTCATTTTTCAGCCCACTGCGTGGCGTATACAGGTTCGATTCGCTTCGAATGAATCTGTTTCTTTAGAAAATTTTTTTTAAATTTTTTTAATGAATAAAAAAAAATTGTTTTTTCTATTTTTCTCAAACTTTTCATTTCTTTCTTCTTTTTTCATTTTTTCATTTGTTTTTTCAAATCGCTAGTTGGGACCTGTCGATGAGTCAAACCAAGACTTGAAACTTGTCACCAAAAATTAATGGGTTGTGTGATGAAATAACAAATTAGAACATTTTTTAGCTTTTGCTATATACCGGAGAATCACAAAAAATTCTTTCTTGAACAAAATTAAGTCTAACCCGGTTAAAAGTCCAAGAGAGTAATCTTTTTATTTAATCTTACTATAGTTATTGCATTTAAAGTTGTATTGGACATTTTTTTCAATTTTTCTTTCTTTTTATTTAACATCTGTTACGATGCTAAACATACGCTTGGATTCCTCATTTGAATGCAACAGTTTATATCAATTTGCAAATATTAAATTATCCTCAAAATTTGTTCATTTCTTTTATGATGTATCAAAATATTTCATTGGGCTTCTTCATTAATTCGAGTTTCACTAAAATGAATTGGCAAAACTTTCCACTCGTTTTCAGTGTCGAATATATTTAAGAATATTAGTGACATTAGGTATCAATATAATTAAGGAGGGCCGCAGGGTTATGAGTTTATTCAATTTATAAATAAAATATTAAAGTATTATCCCAGGTCAGTGTCTAATAAATAAAACTGCTTAAGCGAATTAAGATAAATTTTCAGCGCAATGCAAGTGTAAGCCAAGACCTTCCCTAGACTTTTGGCTTACAATTTAGCAGTCTATTTATGCAATGTTGAATACAAAGCCAACGAGTTATGCTTAATTTTAGCATTTTTTTAACGTTCATGTTAAAAGAATTTTGAAATTCTTCCAACTGAATACATCTTTACCTATTGAGTAAGAGCAGACAGATCTTAGAGGGAATGAATTTTAAGGCAGCGCTTGCTCCTAGTGCTCCGATATGATAAATGCAATTAATAACAACAAACACATCTGTATCTGTTTGTAACCTAGACCTGAAGGAATTATGTTTTCCCAGCATAACATTAGCGTTGTCTTACGAAAATCCGATTACGTTTTCTAAAACTTTATCAATTATTTCAGTATACAGGGGAGGGTCCCTACTCGTCATCACCGATTTCGTTCAAATTCACAGTATATGTTGGGCTTGACTAGAAATGAAAGTGTTGCAAGTCGCAGCTCCAGATGGCCAAGCGAAACCGAAATAATGCACAATATATAATGTACATAGTACATAATGTACAATCGCTATTTTTTTGTAGGTTTACCCCTTGAAAAATGCTCAAATTTGCAAATTTTTGTGGGAGTTGTTGTGGTAAAATATTTGTAGATTTTGAATAAAACCGCCAAACTCATTCCGGTAAATTTTCAACGACAGAGGAGATATGTAGGTTTCAGATCCTGGAAGTACCATGCCCATGGGTTTCCAGAAATAGCCGGTAGATGGCGAAAAGTGGGCACGTAAAATTCTTATATATTTATTTTTTTTTTATAAGTAAATGACACCCGATCTTCCTGAAATTTTGTACAGATAATTTTCTGATAAGGGTGCATCCTCAAAAAAATCGAAAATTGTATTAAACGATAATTCGTGGAGCAAAGTTCCGAAATGAATTTTTCAGACAGAAAATTTGCCCGTCGAAAATTAAATTTCGCAATTTAATCGGAAGGGGAGGGAAAATATGCTCAAAAAATCAGAAAAAAATCACAAAACAATTAGCAAAAAGAATTTTGCAAATCGGATAATATTTAACCGAGATATGGGGTTGGGGTGGATTTGTACATTATGTACTATGTACATTATATATTATGCATTATTTCGGTTTCGCTTGGCCATCTGGAGCTGCGACTTGCAACACTTTCATTTCTAGTCAAGCCCAACATATACTGTGAATTTGAACGAAATCGGTGATGACGAGTAGGGACCCTCCCTTGTTAGTCCTATATAGTTTTATATCTCTAATTACTTTAGGTTCCAATGATTTAATTAGCGGCACCAAGTAATCGATCACTGATATAGCCGACCATATTAGGCTATGAAGGCACTAAGCTTAAGTTCACTTTCATTAATTTTTTCCAACCGCGTCTTTTCTCTGGTGCGAGAAAAAGTGCTTTTACACTTGTTTGTTGTTTTGTTACTTTGCTATTTATTTGGTGCTTTTTACAGGTAGAGTGTTTGGCAAGATACTTTTCGTCAGCTTCTTATGAGAAATTACATACCACACATCTATATTTTAAACTATTTCCAGAAAACTCCCAAAGCCATCCACGAAATAATTCATCTTCCATGCAATCGTTTTTGAATTTTTATTGGTATTTTCTGGCTTCTTTTACAAGCGGAAACGGACTATTTTCTGCTGCTAGAACTCGATCTGTGTAAACATTTCGAATTTTATGTGTAAAATTTATATTTTTCCATATTCAATTTCTTTCTTTCATAATTTAAGAACATCATACAAAAGTTTAAGAACAGCAAACAAACTTCATTAAGTGCCAAGTTCTGTCAATCAAAAGTATAACTTTTGTAGCAGATGCAGTTTCCACCAATTAAGGTATAAACACAATTGGATTGCTCCAGTAGTTGAATTCTTTTATAAGATGTAAAAGAATTCTCAGTGAAATCTTCAATAAATCATTTAATTATTTATTTACGTCCTTATAAAATTCCGTAAATATGAATCTAAAATCCGTAGATTCCGGAAAAATGTGGAAACAGTTTGCTGGACGTACGTCAATAGCACGGATATATCGCCTGTGTATTTAGCCCTCAGATCATGACATACTGATTTGTTGTTGCATTACTTAGATTAAAGCTATGAACGACGAAATTTTTTTTAGAAATAAAATGCGATATTGCTAGAAAATAAATTTTGTGATTTAAGGTAATCGAAATTGAATTGAAATGACGGTATTTTCACGATTTTCACACCTATATACAATCCGTCTATCCATCCGTCAGTATTCATAGATGGCTGCTTCCTTTAGTTATTTATTCAATGTTTGGTGGTTCTAATAGGACCGTGTATGTATACTTGCCAGACCTGTAAAATTCCAAGTACAAGTACCAGTACAGTACCAGTACCTGGACTTAAAATATCCAGGTACTGGTACAGATACCAATGTACTTACGTACTTTACAGGTCTGATATTTTCTATACAAAAAGATTAGTTCGACCATTATTTTGTGGAAAATAGAAAGTCGGATATCTACTGCTATTCATTTGTACCTATTTACAAAGTTAAAATTTCCATATTATTTTGTATGCTCTTGTACTCATGTTTTTAGTTTCTGTTTTGACGCTGAGCTAATTTTCCAGACCGATAGTTGGATATGGTCGTTTTCCAACTTGTTCTTATTATTACCATAATTATGAAATCCAAAATGCGTGTGCGACGTTCATCACTCACATTGACTTTCAAATTATACCAAATTTTTTTATTATCGAGACACTTGCTCCTCATTGTGCTTCAAAAATCGGAGATTTTGCGTTCATTTGCAAGATATTGATAGAATGGCGAATTACAAGTAGCAGTAATATATTTTCAAGAAAGATTAATGCCTTCTCTTTTAAAATCCGGAGCGGGTTCAGCGCGCTCATAGGTGGTCCCCTTGCATTTAAATATTTGAGGTAGGAGTGAAACTTACTTCTGTTGAACTTGTCTTTCAACATAATTTTTTGCGGCTTTTGTTTTGTCAAATGAAGGAAATGTTGGCTATCTCTTTGAACACCTATATCCAGTATTGCAATTGTATTCCTATTCAAGGGTTTCGTACCTAATATGCCTCTTCTGAAAATTAACTTGGCAAATAGGTATGATTCCTAATGCCGTGCCAGATATTTACCATATATGTGCAACAGCCCATTTAATCTTCATAGTCAGTCGAACAAATTTTCGGAAATGTGAAAATTTTTCTATTGGGAAATCAATTTTGGACCAATTTGTATACTTTGGTTTCCTACGAAAGCGCTAGAAAAGATCAGGGTTGCCTTAATTCAGAAAAGTTCTAATAATCTCCTGACCAAATTCGTTACCACCTTTCGCTCCAAGCATATAAGTTTATACATTTATAGGAACAGTATACTTGTTCACAAATTCTCTGTATTTATCCCTTATTTTATTTCAATGGTAATTTTAATGAAGGCATGCAAGACGAAACTATTTTCTGACCAGTACTATATCACTCTCTATAGTTCTACCTTACCGGAAAGAAACACCCACAGAAATACATCACGAGGGCGTCTTGAGGAAATAGGTTAACGACGGGAATAGAAACACTCACAGGAATACATCCGGAGAAGTTCGAAACGGAAAGAAATCACTCTCAGAAATACATGACGAGAGTGTACGGAACGGAAAACACCTACAGAAATACATCGCGAAGGCGTACGAAGGTTAAGAAAGTAAACACTCAGAGAAATACATCACGAGAGTGTGCGGAACGGAAACAAGTCACTCACGGAAATACTTCACGAGAGAGACAAGAAAGGATCCACTCTTAGTAATATATCACGAGAGTGTACGAAACAGAAAGCACCTAGAAAAGGGTGTACGGAGGATAGGACCTGTGTCAAACAAGGAAGGACGCCCCAGAAATACATCATGGTAGCTCCTATCTTGTCGGCAGCCAGCCACCGACTGAACTCTCGAATGAATGGCGTGCAAACTTTTATACTTTTTCTAGCGGCAGTTACTAGAACATTTCTGTAATGTGTACATTGTAATGGCCGTCGGCGTAGTCGTCGCTTTATGTCAAAAATATTTAGAGACAGTACTGCATGTATGAAATGCATTACATTACCCACGCCGGCGTCGTCGTCGTCGTCGTGGTCGTCGACCCATCTCTAATCCTAATTTTAAAGCTGGCGCTCCATTACTGCCAATATGCAAGATCTAAATCTAGTATGAAAAAACATGAAAAAATGAAACAATATTTGAATTTTTAAAATAAATGATTTTGTATTAAAAAAATCTCACTTGAAGGAAAAGGAAATATCTTTTTTATTGTTATATAAAATTTTATTGCAAACCGGCAGAGATTACAAGTAAATAACTCAAATGTATGGGAAATTAATGTATGGCGGTGTCACCCAGTGTTAATGTAACTTGGCCTGCGTTTTGTTCGGCGTTTGACGACGACGACGAGGACGACGACCACGCCGGCGTCGACGTTGTTAATGTAATCCATAATAATAGAGTAGGGACAGAAATTGGAAGATTAAAGTCCATTATGAATTTATGAGTGATTAAAATCAACTACAGTCAGGTCTAAAATTAAATATTTAAGTTACTTTGGTCAAGAAAAGAGGTGACTTTGAAATGGTTCGTTACAGCAGAACCAATGACGAGCTTACTAGAATCTCGCCATGGACAGTGGAAAATCGCCTTTTACACAATCCGACTAAATCACAAAGTATGATTTTTTATTGCATTTCCTAACTATGCATAAATGAGCTCTTTCCTATAGTCCTTAATAATAATTTCCACCTTTTGTAAGTGCCGTCAATAGCGTGGGAGTAACGTTCAATTGTTTCTTAAAATGTTATGATAATGTCAATGCAACTTTCCAAAGGTACATGGCGGCTCGAGGAGACTCAACTGCTTACCTGTCACTTTATATGAGCTTAGAACTGGTCAGAATTCTCCTTATTCCTTATTTCATATATGGGAGTATAGTTTTTCCCAAACTTGACTCTGTTTACAAATGCAGACTCAACGTTGCGTTCAATGATTTTACTCGCTCGATCGGCTCATACAACATTTGCTCGGATGTACCTGCATATCTCATTAATGAAATATTCTTCTTGCAGTCTAGGAGCAGTAGAAGACTTCTAATTACAAGTTATTTGTCTGTGGTCAATTAAACATTTTACTTTGTGGAACTTTCCGGTTTGTGGAATTCGCTTCCTATAACTGCTCAGAGTACTACTTCTATCGATGTGTTTAGATGCTAACTTTCCCTGTATATTTGTCTTGTTAACTAGGGGTTGCGTAATTAAATTAGTTGTTATACATAATTTGAATTTGCTTGATAATTAACTTTTTATTTTTCTATTTTTATTTTTTATTTTTTTTTTTTTTTATATATATACTCAATATTCTTATTTTCTTTATTTTAATGCATCACCTAGTAATTGAGCTAACATTCGTTATAATTAATATAATAACTTATTATCTAATGTCTATTATTTTTATGATACTTTTCAAGTTCTTGTAACTTGAGTATAAATTATAACAACGAATAAATGAAATGAAATGAAAATTAAATGAAATATAGTCAAATTAAAATAAAAAATGTCCTCTAATAAAATAAAAGTATATTTATCCAAAATTTGAACTCTTCCTATACTCTAAATCAGAGTTGGGCAGTATATCGATCGTGATCTAACGGTGAATCGTGAACGGAATTTTAATCGATCGCCAGGGTATTTCTGGTTGAACCAGAAACAGACAGGTTATAAAATTATTGTCGATCGTAGTAGACCCAAAAATATTTCAACAAACCATCGTAACTTGTATAAACAACCATTTAGTCACTACCAAATTTTAGTAAGTTTATCGAATCGTCGCCTTGCAATTCTGAGTGCAAGAAAATATAAGTCGAAATTCATCGGTTCGTCGTTTAGTTTTGTTAATATTGGAAACATTTATTAGCTTTCCTAAAAGGAAGTCATCCTTTTTATTAATACTACCGCTGTGAATGAATGTAAGCATACCTTCTTTCAATGTTTCAGCTAATATTTGTTTATTTGTATAAATATTTTTTTAATACAACTTTAAATGAGTATTGAGCCAGAAAAATTGAAGAATTAACATTTTCATGAAGAAAGGGAGCTTCAGTACTTTTTTTTATCATCATGAATGATAAATGTTGTTTCTTAATATATGTACAATGCCTCTGTAGCTGTTGCTAAAAAGTCTTGGAATACATTACTTATCTTTGCATAGCAAATATCGAATAGATTACCCACTAAATAGTGATATGCAAATCAAGGACATTGCTATCCTTTCGGATAGTCAGGCAGCATTCATTGCTCTGAGTGGCCTTCGGATAACATCTAAGTTACTGAGGGATTGCAAGTCGTCTGAGGATAAACTGAGTATCCACAACAAGGTGTCCCTTCAGGTGGTTTCTGTTAACATGGGGTTCCTTAGGAACAAAATGGCTGGCCTTCTAGCTAGGGCTGACTTTTTAATTAGGAATGGCTCCGATTCTCCGTTCCTCGAAGCCGAACCCGCCGTGGGCGTTGCCACCTCGAGAATTGAGTCTCTCATCAAAGCGGATTTTCATAGGAAGCATCAGCAGAGATGAACGACCCTGAGTTTTTGCAGGTGCACAAAACTATTTCTTGATAGGCCCAATAGGAATATCTCTGATTTTCTCATGTGGCGCAGAAGGAAATAATGTAGAACTGTGCTTGGCATCATCACCGGCCACAGCTTGCTTCACGCTCATCTAACAAGGATGGAAAGTGTTAACAGCCGTGAGTGCCTGTCCTGCCTGGAAGGAATAGCCTGAGACAACAGAACACTTTTGGTGTGTGTGTGTCCAGCTTACGCCCGGGGCAGGCTGGATACTTTAGGGTCTGCCTTTATTTCTGTTGATAACCTGAGAAACCTTTATCACCAAGAACTGATGCGCTTCATTAAGAGAACCGGAAGGGTTTGGTGAAGGGGCTTCTAGCAGAACAGCACAATTGGCTGCTCTGTCCTCCATGCTTGCGATGGAATCTCCTGTTCCCCCAACTTAAAAATAAAAAATTGTGAATTTGGAAAGGTCAGATTCACAAAACTGCAACATCAGTGCCATTAAATATCTTTAATTAATTGCATTTAATTGTATTGAATGAACTGAATCTAATTGACATTCGCATTAGGACGAGAATTTTATTATATCTTATGTGAGTCAGTATAGAAACGAAGTTCCACTCAGTCTTGGACCAACGAAAAAATATCTTTCCAATCAAAAAGTCATTCAAAATTATTTACATTACAAAAATTAGTGGTAATTGTTATTTGTAAATTGTTTCGAGAACAAATCAACTTATAAACCAACACAAATTTGAACGAATCATCAAGGATTTTTATCAAAGTGAAAATAAAATGTTCGTTAATTTTATTTACATGCCTGTTTGAAATTTGTTGTCATAGATATTCCCCGAAGAATAAAAAAGAACTTCCGTTTCGATGAAGAAAAAAGCTCGCCTAATTGAAAGGAAGGAGATTTATTTCCCGCTGAGATGAAATTCTTTTGTAAAATTTCATATTTTTTTTTATCGCAATCGGAAGCGTCTTTTTGATTCATTTGAAGTAATTCATAAAAATTTGCAAAAGGAACTTTCTACCTAATGACAATTTTTAGGTTTTACTCTTCTATATTAAATTTCTCTTCAGCTTTAATCCTTCTATTGCCTTAGAAAGAAAAACGTAGTAGATGTTCGTGAATAATCTTAAAATTATACGCATGGTAGGGGGAAGAAATCAGCCAATACATGCCACGATGTAACTATCTCTATTATTATTCTATTTATAAATTGCTGGGAAAGGTAGTTTTTCTTATTTTTAAGCCTTTTTAGATAAAACTATTTCTAAAATTGTTTTTATCCTTCTTTTGAGAGTACCTGACCTGGTGAAAAAGTAAAACAATGAAAATTTGTTTGCAACTTGGTGCAAATTCGTAGCTCAGATGAGAAACTAGATCAATTCTTGAACTATTTTTACCCCTCCCCTCTTTTTCAGGTCGAATTTACGTTTATTTGATGTAAATTTGTGCAGCGACTAATTGTGGTTAGGTTGAGATTACGTAATATTTACGTCCGATTTACGTAAGTGGAAAATAAGAGGACGCCGTAAATTAGGGAATATTTCGCTATAGGGCAGAGGACATATTTCCTTTATTTGATAAATTTAATGTAAATTTCACATCGAATTCACATAAATTTTCCTTAATCTCGACCTATTTTCTACCTAGTTTAACTTATGTTAACGTATGTGTTAATTATTGAATAAATAACTAATAAGGAAGCAGGGTATCATTGTCTAAGCAATTCAATGACAGTCAGACCCTATAATCAGGGGGGATGACCATAGGGCTGGGCATTATTTGAGAATTCTGCTTGATTTCTGACATATGAGATGTTTGAAAAGAAAGTTCGGGTAGTGAAATATTATTTTCTGAACAGGATTTTTTATAATCGAGTCTCCGGAGTCTTGAATTATGGTGTTGAAGTTCTCTGTGCTGTGCTACAGAAACAACCGGAGTTTGTGTCGAGGGAAAGGATTTTCAAAGCAAGTTTAATAGTTTTACTAATAAATTCTAGTGTTTTAGCAAAATAAAAGTGAAATATTTATAAAAATGAACAGCCATGGCCAATAACTTAACATTTTCCAATGCCGGCTTGTTTGGTAACAATTGAATTGCCACATGGGGCCATTAAATTATCTTAGCCATACACAGGCAACGCCAAGAAATATTATCTGAAAATAATGGGGCGCTATAAGGGAGCGCAAAATATTTGTTTATTTTAAATTGCAATTTGGATTATAAAAAGTGTCTCCCTTCAAAATGTCACGATTTCATTACTGCCATGATGAAACGAATACAAACACAGAGCGTAATACATTTCGCCGAGTGGCTTAGGTTTTCATCCCATAAGCCGTTTCCTTATTAGTTATTTATTCAATGATATTAATGTAGAAGGAATTTCATTTTATAAGAATTGTGTGTTTATATTTTCTTTAGTAGGTAATATAAATATGATTGAATAGAAGTGCTTTAATAAAATATATAGATATTATCTGCTTATTCAAAATTAATTCCTTAGCTTCTAAGCGCTCAATTTAAAACGGCAAAAATTTTATTGATAAATATGGAAATAATTTTTCGATTAACACCAACGCGCATTAAAAAATAGTAATTTTAAAGTTTTTTTACATTATTCTTTGGTTTGCCATTTAGAAGACTGAAATTGATTTAAATATTCTTAAATCATTCATTCAAAAAAATATTCGTTTATTTGGGTGTTTTTTTTTTCTCAGTAACTGTGGAAAATTTTAAATTAAGGTATCATGCAATTTTCCTATTTATTCCTTCAATATATGGCAGCCTTGTTAAATAAATATGGCGCATTTTACATCCATCGACCTGAAAGCTAGTTTGACTTAAAAAGTTTCCTTCTTAGACGGGCTGGATGGCAAGGTAAAATAACCAAAATTTCTGACTTTGACAGCTAAAATTCCTGTTTAGGCAATTTTGTGTTCAAAGGCAACCATAATTTTTTCCTATAAAGAAATTTCGACTTAAAATATGGAATTTCGCCCTAAATTATGAAATTTCGACTTAAATATATAAAACAGATTTGATAATTGAAATAATTGAATTGATTGTCAAACAGAGAGACGGTAAGGATATCTTGATATTACTAACTCCTATATTTTTATCTACATCTTAAAAATAGAAAACCATGTCATTATCATCATCATTTGGATACAAGATTTGTTAAAAAGCTGTTGAATATGCGTGTATCCCGCTTGGTTGAGAAGCAAATAATTAAGTGTAGGTATTGGCCCAAATCAAGTGTAGCATCTTTGATAAAAAGTGTAAATGGTATTCTAGAGCCTGACTGGTTCCGATATAAATGTGTGTAAAATGAAGCAACATTTGTTATCTTAATGAAGAGATTCAATGGGAGAAACAATTCCAATGAAACTAAAGCGAAACGAAAGTAAATGAACTTTAATTTAGTCCAATTTACCCTGAGAACTTTTTTGGGAATTCTGACTTTGAGGGCAAACACAATCGAAAAGGGAACCTTTTAACCTTTCGGAAGTGGCACCTCCTGGCAGGACACGAACAGTGGCATGCATTCTACGGTTCCGTAAGTATATATAACAGTATTCAAAAGAGCAAATAAGAATTTCATTTTCTAACTTTTTATTATCAAAAAATCGACATCTTAACTTTTCATGCAAATAAGAAAAACTCAAATATTCATGCTAACAATACTCCTTAATAATTATTGATAGCAGCCTTTCTTTTTCTTTGTTCGCTTTGGAAAAAAAAGCATTTTTCTACTGTACGTGTGCGGTCTATGGGGCCGCAAACTAAGGACACAAACACATGTAGGAGAGTTGGCGGCCGAGTGACGTATACGTCTACTCTTTTTCAAACAAGTAAAAAAGCTAGAATTGGTCTAAGACCAATTCTTATAATACCCTAGATGAATGCCCGTATGAAATTTCGTATGGTCACTTCAGCAATTTCGATTTTTGCAGTGGTTTTTAGCATTTATTTATTTATTTTGAAAAAGTTTTTAGTACAATAATAATGTTTCCACAGTATCCGTATAAAAACTGAATTTGTATATGGCAACACCAAGAAGGGGTTACTCGATTTATTCCATTTTTGAAATTTTTTTTGCTATTACTATGAGAATACCATATACCAAATTTCTGATCTCTACGCCAACGCGTTCTCAGGCAATGATCCATATATATAGTGGAAAACGAAATTTTTGTATGGCAACGCCACTAAGGAGTTGCCCGATTTTTTCTTCCTTTTTTTTTAAAGTACGCGTACAAAGTTTCAGCTCTCTAAATACATGCGGAGGGTTGAATAATTTTTACGTTATCGTGCTTTAAGCGTGGGCATAAATCCAACAAAGTCCATACATATCCTTAAATTTGACCTCAAAGTTAAGTAAAATTTTTGGTGAAAGGTAAGGAAATTTTACGAAATTTTCCTTATTTATTTCCATACACTTTAAAAAAAGTAGGACATTTCGCTAAATTTAATTTTTTTCCTAAAAGTAAATGTCATTTTCTCTAATATAAAGGAAAAATTAGTTTAATTTCCCCAAATCAATGGAACATTCAATGGATGTTACGTAAAATTCCCGAAGTGTTAAGCGTTCTTGGATAAAAGGAAGAGAACATTCAAAATACATTAAGTATTATTTTACGTGAATTGTTGCCACTAACTTTAAGAAAAAATTTGTTTCTGTGTATTTTTCCACATTATTATGAGGTAAACTAAAAAGGAATTATTATGTTATTTTTCCGAAATAATTAACTACAAACTCAAGATTATTTTGAAACCCTGGAATTTCTAAGTAAAATTTCCTCCCTGATTTAATTTAAGGGAGAGCAGGCATTAATGTTAAATTTCTAAATTTAGTTTACGTAATTTTAACCAAAATAGTCGATTTTCCCTCGATGATTGGAAATTCAAACTCCAATCTTATTTTGGGAGTGTGCTTGAGGTTTTTCGCAAATCAACCCAGTAGAAGCCAGTCAAAAATAAATTTGAAATTATAAGGCGCCTACAGTAGAGAACGTTTTCAGGGACGTAGCTAGGTAAGGGCATTGGTGGGCTCGGCCCCCAGTAACTGTGATGCCACCCCCAGAAAAAAACGATCCAAAATTTATAAATCCAATTAATCATAATTAGTTATATTCATATTAAATATATTTAATTTTCAGCCAAGCAAGCATGAGGAAATGCTTTAAAAATGTAACGGAAATATTTAATAGTGAGACTTTTAAACGGGCTCGAAAATTTGTATATGCACCTGGAGTGCATTTCAAAACATAGCCACAGTTGACTAGCTGACTTCATAATGCACAAAAGTCAACTCAGCTAACATAATCCAGTTGACTAATGGGTTTTGAAACGATTGAAGTCAGCTGAAGTCAACTGTAGCTATGTTTTGGAACGCAGTCCTGGTCATCTTGCGAGCTTGCAAAAATTAGAAAACACTATCGGAATCCATACCAGTCGTGAAATGTGAAGTCTAAGTATACTACCAGATGGAGTTGTCGCTGCCAAAACTACAAGGCAGTAGTGACAAATCATGAGGAAATTAAATTGATTTTGGGTGATAAGCACACAGTGGAAGTTACCGATTATTACGAAACAAGAGCTCGTCGTTTCCTTACACACAACTCACTCAGTTTTCTTAGTCAGGCTAATGACCTCATTGCAAGTACAATAGTTACATATTTGTACAAAGTCGACTGTGGACAAAAGAAATACAATAGATTTGCTAGCCGTTGCACAACCAGATGAATACTGGAAGATCAAGTAATTGATAATATCATGGTAAATCTGAAACGCCGATTTCGTAATGTGCCGTTAGCTCGCACTGTGGATGAGAATTTATACATCAGCCTTTGAAGCTGTCATGAAAAACATGCTTCAATTAAAAATTTTTAGATGAGTGCCGAAAATTTGAAAAATCATTAAAAAATACAAGTGCCCTAATTTATATAAACTTTTCCAAGCAGGAATAGTACTCCCAGTGAGCTCCACCGGTTGTGGGAGGATTTTTCTGCTATGATGCAGAAAACGTGGCTTACAAGACAATGCTTTAAGAACGATTCACTCGTCAACATAGAGAACGCCATGTCGACATTGAAAATGCCATAGTTAAAAAACAAATATTACAGCTAAAAAAGTTCAACAAAAAAGTAGAAAACTAAAGCTTATTTAATTAGCTACCTACTGAGTTTGGTGTTAAGGGGGGTTACCACAAATATCTTAAAAAACACGAGAAGTTAATACAACTTTGCGTCAATTATGTGCGTATTATCGTGAACACAATTGCACATAGTTCGAGAAAACAAGATAAACTTAGGTAATGAAGTGTCAAAATAAAAATTTCGGGCTTTATGTATCGAATTCATGAAATTTGCAAAGTTTGGTGCAAAACAACGAAATAATGGTATATCAAATAACTTTGTACTTTATTATGGAAGATCTTGAAGTGGAAGAAGAAGTGACGGAGAGAAACTATAGTAAAAAAGTCTTGGTTACTAATATATTTGAAAGTTCCTATTTTCAGAGATGAATAACTATCAAAATTATGATATTATTGCAAAGAAAGTTCAATTTGTAACAGATATCTTACGTTTTCCTGTTTATTTTGAAAAACTCAAATTGTTTAATGTAATGATAAAGGAAATGAAGTCAATAGTCATTTTCGTGTTTTGAAAGATTTTGCATACTATTTGGCGTTTTTAATTCATTTCATCACCGTCAGATGGAATCATGGGCTTTTGGAAAGCATTTACTGGTTTTGAAAGCTCTGCGGTTTGTAAATGCTCGAAAAATGTATGCCGCCATTTTCTGTTTTTGTTTGCAGTTCTTTTATAATCTATTTGTTTGTAATTGTGAGTAACTATTATTTAATCATGGGACGTATTAGTAGAATTCGGTTCAATAATATTATGGAATAAAGAAGATAAAACTAAATATTGCTAGGTATGCAAATTTGTATATATGAAAAGGAAATAATCCTATAAGGCCGTTACAAAGAAAAACGACGAATTCTGTGTAAATTTGTGAATGATTTTAATAAAATTTTACAGTAAAGTTGGCAATATTGAAAACAGAAATTTTCTTTTGCCATCCATTCATGACCGAGGTACGGTCTTTTGAAATTTTACAAATTTGGCAAATTTTGTTTAGTAGGTGCAACTTTAAAAATTTATATCTCAGAATGTAATCATCGCATATCCGCGAAATAAACGTTATTTATTTTGGGAAGCTTTCAGGTTTCCGAAAAAAAATGAATAAGGATCATTTTTCTGAAAATTTGTGTCAATATTTTTTATTTTTTTGTATTTTAATTCCTAATGGGTTTTAGTGAAGCTGTAGAAAGGCGAAAATGGAACTACTCAAAGTTCGGATGCAGTTATTTTTTAAATGAATGTATGTATGTAATTTAGAAAACTGTAAACGAAAATTGATGAGGTGTGGTGCGTTGTCAGATTATATACAGTGTGTTCGGTAAATAAGTAGGAGGAAGTGTGCTAATATATTCATTGGAGTGTCCAGATAACACTTTTCTTCCGACTTGTATCCCTAAATTCACTGATTACTCTTAAATGTAAGATATCGGATCAAACTTGAGTACTAATTTCCAAGATGATCCTTTATCCTATATAACTATAATTAAAATGGTACATGTAACAAGTAAAACTGTTTAATTTGATTTATACATATATAATGAACATTAGGGTGACCCAAAAATGAATGAATTTCCAATAGTGATATTTTTGGGAGTTTTGGACTTTCGGGAAAACTGTTTTAACATTTTCTTTCATAGCCGTGTAATTTGACAATATTTATTCTTGATTCTTTTTTGGATTTGAGGGAACTTAGTTACAAACTTATTGCAGTGAAAGCTGTTTCAGAAAATTTGGTTTTTCTAATTTTCATAAATTTGTTTAAATCGAAAATTGTAAGAAAATGGGGCGCGCGTATATATTTTTTCTACTATATCCTAATCTAATCGATTATCTTACTAGCGACTAACTAAGGGGTCGTTTTGTATATAACCTGTTCTCAAAATGTGATTTCCGAAGGTGAAGCACTTTTACAAAGAATTTGTGCCGAACCATAAAATTATCGCCATTGTATCAATGACATTTCTTTTTAATATTTCTTTTTAATCCTCTTTTATATAAGAGAATCTGCGAAATGTTTTATTTGAGGTCATTGCACGAAAATTATTATTTGTCTACAGAATAATAAAATACATAACCGGAATATAAGCAGTGGGTTTAAATATAGACATAATATATACAGGTGTCCCAGAAATCAACGTCAAGCCGGAAAATCGGGCAATAGACCAAGTCATTACAATTATCAGAAAAATATGAAAAAACATCTTGGTCATGTACTTTTCAAATTATAAGGATTCAAAAATAAATCTTAAAACCTGATGATCTTTCAAGTCCTGTCACTGGAAATATTAACTTTTCGTCAGTTTTTTTCTGCAATTTAATCATGAATAGCCCTTCTGTAAAATACAGTTAAAAGTTAAAACATAATTACATCAGTTTCAAATAAAAAGTTAGATTTTTGCCCAACATTGTATTCAAAATAATTACATTACCCAACTTTAACCGACTGTACTGTAAAACAAAATGTAATACACAATTTTGGCAAGTAACATTGATAGATTGTGCGTTTAATAAGGATTCCAAAATAGTATGACACTTACTAATTACTACTTCTAAATTGAGGAAAAAAAATTGTTTGATGAAGTCGGATTTCATACAATTTCGATTGAGACGAAGAGTGACGTTATCTTGATTGGTGTGAGCGAGACGCTACTTTATTCAGTATACAATACTCCAGTACGTTACGTTGAATGGTTATGTTATTGGTCCAATCGAGCTGCCGGAGAAATGCCCAGGCTTATTTGGACTTCTTACAGAACCAATTACCAGATTTATTGGAAGAAGTGCTACTGAACATTTACGGCAGCATGTGGTATCAACAAGATGGCTGCCCAGCGCATTATGCTCTCACAGTATTAGGGTTTCTCAATCGAGAAAACCCCGATAGGTGAATTGGACGGGGCGGTACAATTTCGTGACCTGCCCGCTCCTACGACTTAAACCCCATAGATTTCTTTTACTGAGGTACCCTGTATGTTTTTTTTTTTCATGTATTTAAATCTTTTAAGTATTACTACTGTCTTACTTTTATTGTTCATATTTTTATTCTTTACGAAATTATATAATTTCATACTATTTCTTTCAAATTCTAGCACAACTTTAGATGGGGATATACGTCAAATCGATGCACAACCTTATCTTTGCTTTATTGCTAAGCTTACACAAAAATTATGTGTCTCCCTCAGAACTTGCCAGTTACATTAACTCCGACTATGCTAATTTTGTTGAATTACGTTCCTTGAAACATGTAAAATTTTATACTAACAAAATTGAGTAATTAGATAGAGATGGAAATTGTGTTGCTGGTAAATTCAAATCTAACTCTCTAAAGTAGTTCTTTGGTTATATAGTTAATAAAATGGTAAAACTGACTAAGTGTAAACATTGCCAAAATTATATAGTACATTATAACTCAGAATTCTGGTAAGAGTTTTATTTCATGACCGGCTTCAGTAAAATAAAATTTTCCCAAGAAATAAATGGTGCCAGATAAATTACAAGGAAAAGTGTCTGGCCAGCAGCACAGAGCGCATACATTTCATTCGCCCCTTGAATGCTCTTCGCACAAAATGTTTTATAAGTGTCAATAAATTTCTATGAAAAACCCGACAGACAAATCCAAAATCTCGCCATGCCTATGCAATCCTACTGCTGTGCAGATGCCCGAAATGTTTTACAGTACAATACACACGAATACCACAGCATCATATAGCTATGAATGCAAATATACTGATTTGTTTCAATTTTCAAATTGCATACTTTTATGCCTCTACTTTCCGCTGTGCTTTTGAGAACAGAAATTATGAGCTCTTATTTTGGTGGTAACCCCCCTGAATGTTAACATGATCGTGTGAATAAAGCGAGTTTCATATTTTATGTGTGTTATTGATTCCAATGAAAATTCCATGTTAATGAACCATAATTTTAAATTTGTTCAGGATGGTTAATTTCAAAGTAAAGTTTACTCAGTTATAAATCATAGTTGGCTTGGTTTTCCTCCTACGGTGTAATATGGAGATTAAAAATTCATAGTCAGGATTTATTCATTTGGTTTAATCTGATGAGTCAAACCAAGACTGGGAACTTGCTGCTCTAAATCAATAAGTTTTCTGATGCAATATCGAATAATTTTTTTTTTCACTTTTGCTGTTGTACCGGATAATCCTAAAAAGTAATCATCTTTAACAAATATAATAAAACCAATTTTATGTCACGCTGGCCCATATAGCCCCCCCCCCTAAAAAAAACTCTGGCTACACCCCTGCCCGTTTCCCATGCGCGCTACAGTTGTTTAACCCATGGTAGAAGGAATATAAGATATGCTGGTATCTGAACGTCTTTTCGCCATATTGAAAGCTTTAAGCTTTTTATGACCTCAAAACGAGCCACTTTTCTTGTCGATGGCATTAGGTTAAAACGTGCATAGTGAATGAATGCATAAAAGGCATTTTAATAACAAATTAATCAGATTTGCATACATATTTAAGGGAGTATTTTAAAATAGACTATATCCTTACATACAAGTCGACTAAATCAAAATATCATAGATAATTTCTTTAGTTCCATAAGATCTGAAGGTGGTTTGAATGACCACCCTCTACTACAGACTTTAAGTATACATAGATTAAGATTATACTTAATTTTTATCGGACCCAATGAAAATATTGTGTGTTCAGTGGGTATCCTTGAAGTTGATTCTGAAAACCCTACTTCAGATTAGTATTCACAAAATGAAGATTTTGTAAGAGTAGGTAGTCATTAAAAGCTGTAGGTTGGAGTACGTTACCGGATACGTTATGAAAAAGATTTATCAAAAAGAAGAAATACATCAGATCCAAAATAAATATTCTTGAAAGAACTTATTTATACCTCAATAGGTTTTTTGAAGGAGAACATTAAATTAGCAGAACAAATAGAGACTTAAGAAGGAAGGCTAAATTACTTTCGTATTAAGCATTTAAATAGAAAGGAAAAAAAGTGGCTCGTTATGATGTCACAAAAAGCTTTAAAGAGCTTTCATTTCATACCAGCATAGCGTATATTCTTTGTATCATGGTTTAACCTGAAGCTATTGCATTTTCATTGGGAATTCCGCAGAAATAAGTGCTTCGTTTTAGCTTCGTTATAATTGCTTGTAAAGCACTTTGTGGAAAGCTGATTGGAAACTCTGCAAGCTGCACGATTGCTAAAGTTACACAGTGTCGGCCACAATTTTTCAGTCTGGCTTTCATATATAGAAAATTAAATATTGTCGAAACAGCCGCGATCTCCAACAGCACTCATTATAATTTTATTTGTGGACTTAACATTTATCTATCAACAAATATTTCAATTGCTACCTAAAAAACCGAAAGATCTGCTTTGAAACACTCCAAGCCACATCATGGTACGTATGACGTCTACACGAGAAAACTTGCATGATCACGCTCGCATTCGACATCCTGAAGAAAAATTTTCTTCAAATTACTTTCAGAGAGTATCAAGCATACAATTACAAGCGCTCAGAATCATCCCACTAGAATGATTTCAAAGTTGGCTCAGAGAGACGAAGTTTCTAAACTAAATAAAACAATGTAAAAACGGTTAGGAGAAGGAGGAAAAGCGCTCGTGTGAGGGATATCACTACTCAAAAAATCCCTCGTAATATATTTATGTACAGCAGAACTTTCATTTTATCTGCCATTGAATAACAAGTGGAATTTCAACTTTTAATTTAGACAAACTTAGACAAAAGTTACTTTAGGACAAAATTTTTAGCATTCATGTCATAGCAGGAGAGACAAATAATCTAATCTTAATGACGGTGCTCTTAATTACATATTTGGCGACATAAATAAGATTTTCATAGAGTAGATATCAAATTTCCTATATACACCATTTTACCTAGTACTCTTCATTCACAGGAATATGTAGACGTAAGTCTCTTACACGTGATGAAAGGCATTTAATTTCAAAAAGCTGTTTCTTTACTGATTATTTCCACAAAATAAATTGCCAATTCTCTTGCTAAGTAAAAAGTTCTGTATGCAAAGATAAGCAGCTTTAGAACAGATTATCTTTTCATTTCCAAGTTTATTAAGGTTCTTTTTATGTTTTACATATTTTGGAAAAACGGAAAATGTGTGCACATGTATGTATATAAGTACTAGATAATATCAGATTATCACAGCTGCTCTTATTCTTCTGAGAGAGTTAACGACATAAAGTACTATAACTATGTACATACGAAATTTTATTTAGAGAAAGGTTAATATCCATACAATTTTACCACCACAATTCATAATCGCTCTTTGTTTCATACTGTCCCATTCCTGCCATTATTGGGCTAGGAAAATTGCAGCTTTGTTTCAATTCAGATCTCACTGCTGCCCCAAATCAAGAATAGCTGAGAGCACACGTTCGGCTTGTTGATTCGCGTATTATTGCAATGTATTTTTGTAAACCAGCAGATTAGTTAATATGTTACCGAATTAACATAGTATTTCCACACCCCACTTTTCCGTTATTCGTATACGTTGGGGTAGGGAAGTATATGCATCCGTAATGACTACCACCACCAGAGCTCGAAGGCCATTTAAAATTTTCAAAAAAAGTTTCAAAAAAGTTTATTCGCATTGGAGAATAACTTGTATGGTGTCTTCATCATAAGAGCTTGCTTTTCTAAATGTCGCCATCTGCTTATCAGATCGTCTGCAAGCTTAATTTTTTTTCCAAGATCACTAGAATCAGTCCCATAGCCGACAGGAAGTAGATTTCGTCAGCTGATATGCTTGAATTCAACTTTTGCAACTTGGGTCGGATGTTTTCTATTCCCGCAACTTTTCAATTTCGATGCGTTCATTTAGTCTCATTCCACGGTTGAATATTGAATTTCTGTTGTCGGTGAACTTTTATTACAACTCACCATAAAATTTTTTTTTTTACACATTCCTACCCTGACGGTATTAATTGATCCTATTCACTGGTGGTTTCTGAATTACTTTTTAAGCTCTCCAATTGGCTGCGGATATTGTTCTAGCATAATATACGGAAGATGATCTTAAAATTAACCAGAAACTGTCAAATTATCGATGTAGTCAAAACTATTATGACCTACATGTGGAAGAAATGAAAAAACTTAATATCCAAATCGGTACATAAGTATGTCAAAAGACCTTTATTTATAAGTGTAGTGCGGCAAATTGAATTTGAGGATATTTGGTGAAGCATAGATTCGATGCCAGTTAAATTATATATCTGCCAAGGAACCGAAAATCTTATTTTGATCTGGAGTCACCTAAATGAAGCTCGTATTAGGAACTTCTGAAGCTCTGAAGGTATTTGCTACTTTTATCATGTTATAATTCAAAATCGGAGAAAGTTTAAAATATAAGCTACAAACAACAACAATCGTGACCGAGAACTGCGATCCGAAATCTGGCGAGCCTGCAAAGGCTTGCTTGCTTGGGAACTACAGACTCTATACGATCTGCGCCTACTGCTGCGATTAGGTTTTCTTAATCTGCCACCCCTGGATCTTGTCATTCAGGCGGATACTCAAGAGGCTGTGGGTACATTGCGCTCATGAGGTGGACTGGTTCATTACATGGTATCAAAGCTTTATTTCTGGCGACGCTCGTAAGGTTTCCTGGGCCGGATTCTGTAACATGGAGAATTTGCTAATTTGGTAGATGAGAATTTCGTTTTCTTAGAATTCCTAATTGCTTAATACGCCATTCCCAATTCACTAACATGGTTAAAGAATTGGGAAAACGAGATGTGAAAAAGTGTGAATCGCCAGGGACGATTAAGGCCATCACTTTTGTTGTAGAGGATTGGGTTGTTTTCATATTTGAAGTACATCTGTCTATTACCTAGCAGTGTCAAAATAAACTGAAATTTCTTTTCTGTAGTGGTAGTTATTGAGAGATGTAGGAGGGTAGGTTTTCTCGAGTTTTTCAGGGATAACAAGAGAATGGAGAGAAGAAGGAGAATGTATGTATTATCAAAAAAATGGGAGTTCAGGGTGAACAAATTGGGTGGAGTAAATAGGCCGGACAGACTGCGGGGTAGAAATGGGAGCTGATTAACGAAAATTAAAAAAACAAATAATGACAATATCAGGAGCTGCAATATTTCGCAGGGGTAAGCTCAGGATCTGTAAACCCAATAAAACAAAATTAAGAATTCACTTTGGTAATTAGGTAAGCATGGGTATTATAGGCTATATTTAATTTCGATTAACGGTAATTTGCAAATTTGAGAGGCCTCGGCGGTAAATTATTTTGTCGAAATATTCACGGGCGCCTAACACTCTGTTGGAGGGGTGTAGAGTATTGGGTTTTTCCTGATGGATTAAGGGTTTAGAGTACACAAATACAGGTAACAAAATTTTATGTGAGGGTGTTTTGGGGGTTGGTGATCGTACTACCCCTCATGGGGGGTTGTCCAAACTGTTTGGTAGCATATTAAGGAAGACGAAGAGACTAATCGAATGTTGTAGTTTGTTTTTGATTGTTTTAACGGGATAGCTGACTTTCTACCGCCGAAAAACGTGTTTTTTTGCACTAGGGTCATATACACCCCAGTTCCCATATTTTGCATATATTCCTCCTGTTCTTTAATTCACATCCATTAGTGCCCCGTTATGAATATTTTTGCCATAGGAAATGCATTTCCAGGACTTATCAGATCTTCACAATGATGAGATGAAATTATGTCCATTTTTGTACTCAAAACGGCAATTTTTCACCTTAAAAAGGACTGATACAATTCTTTTACAGTTATCTCCAAAACTTTTTATCGGATTCAAAAATTATTTACATACCTAATTAGAGGACAAAATGTAGATGCGATTTCATCCTACACGTAAGCTTTATCGTGTATATTTAGAAATTTTACAGTATTTCTTCTGTACTGGAAAACGACCAAATTGATCATTTTCGCGTGATTTATAAGTTTTATCGGGTACCTTGAGACACAAAATCCATGTTTCTCTGTAGGTATTGGAAGGATTTTCAATATTTGTTTTTTTAAAATATAGCCAGGATACGCAATGAATACATAACTCAATTTGAAATTCCTAGGTACCTAGATACCTTCACAAAACGCAATAAAAGCAGGCAATACAATTTTTCCACTTACTTTTCCACTTGCAAAACACCGGAGAATTAACAAATGCAATGAAGAATTTGGGAATTCTCTACTTACTTTTCAAATTCTCCGCTGTTTTGCAAGTGGAAAAGTTAGTGGACCCTATGACGCTAGTGCAGAAAACCGTTTTTCGGCGTAAAATGTCAGCTAGATTACGTTAAAACGATCAAGAACAAATTACACCACTTAATTGGTCTCTCCTCCCTCTTTAATTTGGTACCAAACATGACGTGGTTTGGGCAACCCCCTATGAGTCACCAACCCCACACACTTTTTTACATATATTTTTGTACTCGAAACCTTTAATCCATCAGAAGAAACCCCAATACTCTATAGCCCTTCCACACAGAGTTAGGCGCCCGTGAATATTGCGACAAAAAAATTTACCGCCGAGGCCTCTCAAATTTGTAAATTACCGCTAATCGAAATAAAATATAGCCTATAATACCCATGCTTACCTAATTACCAAAGCGGATTCTTACTTTTTTTTATTGGGCTTACAGATCCTGATCTTACCCCTGCGAATTATTGCAGCTCCTTATATTGTCATTATTTTTTTTTTTAATTTTCGGTAATCAGCTCCCATTTTTACCCAGTAGTCTCCTCGCCCTATTTACTCCACCTATCTTGTTCACCCTGAGCTCCCATTTTTTTTGATAACACATACATTCTCCTTCTTCTCTCCATTCTCTCGTTATCCCGGAAAAACTCGAGAAAACGTAGCCTCCTACATCTCTCAATAACAACCACTACAAAAGAGAAATTTCAGTTTATTTCGACATTGCTAGGTAATAGACAGATGTACTTCAAATATGAAAACAGTCTAACCCTCTAGAACAAGAGTGATAGCCTTAATCGTCCCTGGCGATTCGCACTTTTTCACATCTCGTTTTCCCAATTCTTTAACCATGTTAGTGAATTGGGAATGGCGTATTATGCAATTAGGAATTCTAAGAAAATGAAGTACTCATCTCCCAATTCCCAAAATCTCCGTGTTACTGAATCCAGCCCCTGAAAAGGAATCGTGGGCTGAGAGAAGTGCCTTATCGTACCTACCCCGATCCGCTCTAAACATGTTACTAATGAGGTAGCCGGTACGGGTGTTTACCTTCTTGAACCTGACATTATTAACTGGCGATTAACAAGCTCCGTAAGAGAAATAAAAAAAATAAAGATTGGTTGTAATAAAGAAAAACAAGAACTAACTCCAAAAAAATAGTTCTTACTGTACAAGCGAACTCATGCAATCAATCGACAGCATTAATGTGAATCTCCTTTTATCATATAAAAGTTCCTTTACAGGAAATCAGAAGTTACGATTATATTAATACCCCTAGTGGTGTTGTGGTCAGGATTTTAGAGCAGCAATGAAAACCCTTCATGGTAGCTTCTGCAGATGAAATTCAATCCTAACGCATCTATAGTGATATCGCTATTGCACGCCTGGCAATGTTAGAAGACGCTATCTGAAATCTTTTACGATTCCGCCTTCAGATCAAACTCACCTCTTACGTTAGGATATTGATGAATACACGCTTTGTTCTGTTCAACCACATTATACAGTCTGGCTGTCATTGAGAAAGCTCCAATAATGCAATTTTAATCTTTTCAGGCTCATCTTTCTATTGTTTGCTCAGCACGAGCGAACTGGTATCCTGTTATTCCAGAAACGAATATCCTATTTGATATCCTAATCGCAGCTGTTTGTATGGCACTGGACTATGCTTGACAGTTCATACTCGTTTAAGCTATCATGGAGATAGTCGGGAATAAGCGACATCACTCGGTCACATATCCTTGAAGTTACGATTAAGAATAGTGTGGTTATCAGAACTAGATTCTTCTATCCATCAACTCCCTTGCCTGCCTACTGGCTACATCAGATTTCTTAAGTCGGTACGACAGACGATCTTGTTATTTCACCACTTTGAAGATAAGGCTAATGTGCTTCATTAAGGACAGGAAAGTTTTGGTGATGGACCTATCGGATCACTCATATTTGTATCTACAAACGCTACGCTGACTACCCGATATTTTGAATGCTATCGATACTCTACCTCATGCTATATTACTACAGTAAATCTGAGATCTCAAGCAATTAATTACCACTTCACACTCCATTACTTTTACTGATCAATTAAGATGATGCATTATAATTATATTTTTATTAAAATTTTTAATTACCATTACCTAGTGTTAATACATATATGTACAGAAAGTCGAAGAATTAATTAAAAGCAATGAAATTTTTGAAATTTAGTATATTTGCGTTACTATAATTAATTACTTTCCACAATAGAAACTCAAAATTACTGTTTTCCTTTCCTTTTCTATTAAAATAATCCATAGGTAATAATGGATCTGATGAACTAAACTCAATAGCACCAACAGCACAATTGTTTCCAAGTTCTCAGCTTAAGTAGGAACAACTAAGAGAAAATAGAGGCACATGGCAAAGAGCTGGCAGCGCTAATAACATGAGTAAAATTCTATTTTCACGCACTTTAAAAACAGCTTCTGTTTAGAATCTACATACAAATGACTTTTTTATTGTTCTTTTAGGTGTAGCCCTACTTTTATAAATAAATATAGAAAAGTTAAGGAAAGCAGTCTTTTTTGGAGTCTCTTTTTGAATGTAATTAAATTAAATTAAATAAACGCATTCAAATAAATTCATTAATTTCATGTAAGTACTTTTTGTTATCACCTCTATTTCAATTACAAGTATCATCACTAAACAATGATAATTGTGGTAATTAAAATTTCTATATACAAATACCAAATAATGGTAATTGTAATTAAATCCACATAGTAGTGGTAATTCAAAATTTATAACAATCTTGCAAATATATGAAATTTTGTAGTTAACTGGGGATTTCATGGTGCAGGGATACATATAAATATATATTGTAATGTGAGAAGACAAAGATTTTGTCATTACACAAAAAACATCGTTCAAACTTTTATACATTGTACTTACATACATACATATATATGTAATGATGTGGACACTTCTCTTTTTTCACAGCAAAAAGCCTTGCGACTTTATGAATTATTACTGGTCTAACAAAATTAAAACTTTTTCGGCCGTAAATCTAATCTCGAGGAAATTAATTCAGACTCTTTTATCTCCAGGGAAATTATACTCAACTTTTGTTCTTTCTTCAAAACCCCTTCTGACTTTATTACGTATTCGGAGATTGTCCGGAAATATAATACTATTTCGTATTATTTGTTCGAAGTAAGAGTGACATGATGAATTATGAGTTTCTGCTAAAAGATGCCAATTACAGAAAAGATTTTCGTGTAACTTTTATATTGCGACATGTTGAAAGACGTTACTAAGTGATGAGCGGAGCTGTGTTATTTTAAGAGTTAAAATAAAAACTAACATCCTGTATTGAGTGCTTCCTATATATGTACTCAATACAGGAGAGGGTTTAGTTGTTAACTATCAAATCCATCAAAGAACTTGGATTGGGTGATTTGAACAACTTTGGATAACTTATTTTTATGACCTTGAATCTATCGTTCCGACCATTTGAATTCCTTCATGATGTAGACCCAAATTTGTGAAGTCCACTCAAACTTGAAGTACTTGAATTAGGCCGTATGACAATCGGTTCAGGACCACTTTTATAACATAGTCTAGTGATAACAGCATCACTTCTGTTTGCAGTAGCCTTAAGTGGCCAAAGAACTTCCAATAAAATAATTTATTTCCTTCCATTTAAAGGTAATAAGTTTAATCTTCAAACTTATCCCATCTTTAAGAAATGTTATCTCAAAAGCTTTAATTCTTGGTTGTTCAGGGAGAAGAGTTCTTTTTGCCTTTATTGGAGCAAGATGTGATGAAACTCTTTGCCTCTATTAACCCTATGAAATGTGAAAATTAAGCTCTATCCATCCGTATCCTGATTTATGTATGTCCATAAGTAGGCTTTTTGTGTGACCAAATAAAGGCTTGGGACGGACAAACTTGGATTTTGCATCTTATCTCGCAAGGCACTCCCGAAAGTTTTTGACTTCAATATTTTTATTCCCGAATATTAAAGTCAACGTAAATTTACTGGTGGCTAAGAAGAGTTACATCGAGATATTTACAAAGAGTTTTTTAGGCCAGATTTGTATGTATGTTTGTATGTATGTATCGAGAGTATGCGCCCCCTCGTTATAACGATACTGGTTTAGGGGCCAGGCTCAGTCATACCTACCCCCACCCCAATAGAAGACAACACATAAAAATAAAATAAAAATCATAAAACAATTTTGGTGGGAATATAGGGGTAGGAAGATTTTTAATTGATATGCATGTTGTTTTTTCCACGCAAAAAAATGCAAAATAATATTGAAAATTGAAAACAAAATACAAAACTGTAGGGATACCAACTGCTAAGAGGGTCTTTCTTATTCGGTCTCATGGCACCCACTACCCAGTCTTTTAGCAGTTAAGCTGGTGGGATGGCTTCTTGGGGCTACCTTACAAAGAGCTTCAGACCAGATTTGACACAAAATTATTACGAGATTAACAACTGCTGCATGGCTGATATACTAAATTTTCTTGCCCGAAATCTCTCAATTTCGCGTCACTCTGGTAAGTACAGCTTCTTTCGTACGCTTAAGTCATAGCTCGATACATAACATACAGGCACAAATTTTTTACTTCTTTCATTAAGGAATCACAAGGGGACAATACCTAGAATGTTGTAGTTGGATCTCCTACACTACTTTCAATGATATTTGATGAGTTATATTGTCTCGGCAAGACATCTGGGGTAGACCGATGGATTTTCTTGGAACGGTCAGAGATGGACGTTTATCTTTTTCAACCATAATATACATAAGTACAAGTATAATAGAAACAATTCTAACATAACCTCTAGGGCTGCATGGAATAGTGCACAGGATTTCAGTCACTCCTAGAGAATGAGAAAAATCGGTCCAATTTCCACCAGGCCAGCTGTAATGAATTCTATTTAATTTTGTTTTGATGTTAGTACAAAAGTTAAGCGTTTATAATCATAGCCATAATTTTTTTGGCCATAGACTCATTTTTGTGTTGAGCTGCCGACTTTTGGTGGAAAAAGGTACAACTAAAAATTGTTGTAAACATTTTTCTAGCGTTCAATCAATTGATTTTCATTTGATTACCTCAACAATTTAACACGCTCAATATTCTGCTAACCAATAATTGTTTTGCAAATGTAGCACTTTAGTATTTCAGTCATTATTTGTTGCTACAATTGCAATTATTTGATATTTGAATACCATTTAGTTGTACATTTGTTCAGTCATTCAGTTTTTAGTTCGGATTGGTGTGAATATCTACTAAGCGAATCCTTCTACCAAAGCAAGGTCTTTTAATTGTGTTAGTAGTATATCATTTTACTTTTCTTGCTAATTAATCATATTGCGCATTCGATATCTCCAAGGATAGTTATAGCTGAAAATTAGAGATTAGTTACTGATAAAAAGGAATGCCAACGTACTTAGCACCTTTGTTACAGTACAGATTCCCAAAATCTTATTATGTATGTACATACATACACTTAAATTATCATTTGCATGCATAGAAAATTCCTTCAACTTAAGATCATGCAAATTGGTGAAATGCATTGCATCAGCGATTCGTTCACCTTTCGTTATATTTTCCCTGCGCTCTGCAGGTAGAAAAAACCAACAAAAAATTAAACAAATGAAAGCTTGCAATATCTATGCGCGGTCCGTTCAACCTTGCATTTCTATTCTTTACTTACATAAACAAGCGATCAAATTTCACTATGACAAACAGTAAGGTGGACATTAGAAAAACAAGAAATAAAAATAATTTGCGATCAATTTGTTGGCGTCGAGGTGAAATTGGAAATTGGAAATAAGCTAACTAAGGGCAATTTTCAATTGAACTGAGGGTCAGCGAATTGACCGATGAATAAACAGGTAAAAAGAGAAGCCCAGGCAGTTGTTTTAAAAAATCGAAGGATGATAAAAATGTTAAAAATAAAAGAAAGTTTTGTAGTATGCATTTATTTCAATGAATCGGTTGATTGCAATAATTTAATATACAATTATTGCGGTCAATCGATTTACAACAATTTCGAAACTAATATGCATTACAATGCATAAACAAGCTAAATAAAAAGAAATAAGATTTCGACACCAAGTACACTCGGAACTGTGTCAAACAAATCAATGACAAAGAAAACAAAAGAACACTCGACATGCATTTGCCGCGGCGATTAATGATTGCATCACTGACCAAGCATATTTGCCGTTGCGATAAATGTATGCCATCATCAGTTCCAAGTGTATGCGGTTATTTTTTTAAATGTAAGCATATAAAGGGCTTTCCAATAAGAGGTGTTATTTTGATATTCAAAGAAAAATTCCATTTTTTGAGATAAATGATCGGATCTTTATTTCATTATAAAGAGGAAGGTATGCCGTTAATAACGCAAAATAACATCAGCCAAATGACTACCAGGACCACGCCTACAGGACCATATCCTTTTCATGAAATTTTCTATAACCAAATCGCAAAGTGGCTGCCCTATGTCCTCGATAGCCTCACGAATTCCATCTTTGAGGTCTTGAATCGACGCTGGGCTGTTGGCGTAGACCTTCTCATTCACGTGGCCGCAAAGGAAGAAGTCGCAAGGTTTTAAGTCACAAGATCTCGATGGCCAATTGTGATCACCTCTTCGAGAGATAACACGGTCCGGAAACTTTTCCCGTAAAAGATCAATGGTTTCGTTGCTTGTATGGCACGTAGCGCCGTCTTGTTGAAATTAAACGTTGTCTAGATCAATACCATCCAATTCCGGCCATAAAAAATCATTAATCATCTGTCGATAGCGCAATCCATTCACCGTAACTGTTGCTCCAGCCTCATTTTCGAAAAAGTAAGGTCCAATGACCCCGCGGGACCATAAACCGCACCAAACAGTCAAGCGATGAGGATAGAGAGGCTTTTCAACAATAACTCTTGGGTTTTCCGAGCCTCAGATGCGACAATTTTGCTCGTTGACGAAGCCATCGAGGTGGAAATGGGCCTCATCACTCAAGATGAGTTTTCGATGGAATTCCGGATCATTTTCATGCATTTCAAGGACCCAATCAACAAAGACTCGACGTTGTTGATGATTGACCGGCTTGAGTTCTTGTGTTAACTGAACTTTATAAGCCTTAAGACCCAAATCTTTATGCAAAATACGGTGTAATGACGTTTGTGGAATGCCTAATTCCAAAGAACGACGAGGAATGGACAAACCTGGGTTTTCTTCAACACTTTCGGCTACAGCAGCAATATTCTCGGCTGTTCTTGAGCGACGTGCACGGGTTTTATTCTTCACATCACTAACTTGGCCCGACAGCTCGAATTTTTTCTACCAATTTCTGTATTGCGGTCCGACAAGGTGCTTCACGACGACCCAAAAATGTTCGAGTTTTACGAACCGTCTCTGCCACATTTTCACCATTTTTATAGTGAATTTTAATAATTTCAATGCGTTGTTGAATCATGTATCGTTCCATTTTTATTAATGGCGTAGTTTCTACTTGTCAAATGTCAAAAAATGACAGCTCCAGAAGTGACATCTACCGAAATAGCGGGCTAATTAAAATAACACCTCTTATTGGTAAACCCGTTAGTATGGTAAGCATAGGCTAACGCAGGTTAAGAACAATGTATAAATAACCCGGAAAATTTAATAAAGAATATAGTCAGTTGTACTAGTTATAACGATAATAGTCCGCGTAAATTATTTAATTTGGAGTGAAAGCTGATAAGCTGCTCCGATGTCTATGACCCTACTTATCTCGGAGTTAGAGCTTTGATAAGCCGCTCCAGTGGAGTGAAAGCCTCACAGCTGCTCCCAGGTTTTTTTTTGTTCCGCAAGATCAATATCACTACCTAGAGCTTTATTATTATTCAAACTGTAAGCATATCAGAGTTTCTGATTTGTAATTTGTTCGGAGTTTGGATGTGTCTGGTTGGTCGATTAATATTAATAAGAAATTAAAGTGGGTAAAAAACAAAAAAAAACAGTGTGGAGAAATAAAAGGTTATAAAAAGAAAGTTGAAGTGTTGTACTTTCCGCAAGAAAGTGTAACACCTTTTGAAATAGATTCCATTTATCCTTAACACATATCGCCATCCATATTTATGCCTCTGAAGCATATTTGATAAAGAGTCGCCTCAAACTAGCAAATTGCAAAACGAGATCATCATCACAGTTCACGTCCTCTCTAAATTTACTCCGCTCTGAAATATACAAAGGCTGCTTGTTAGGCTCGTGATTTTCATAATAGATGGCGCTCGAATAGCAGAAACAATTGTATTTTTGCTATTTGATATCTTATATATAAGTTATCATAACACGCATAACAACAATGGTAACATGGTAACAATTTTAATTTAATGTAAAATCAAATAAATTGCAAACGTAGCTATGTCGAATAGACAATTTTCGGTAAGTCACGTTGACTGACCAACAAGTATCGACACCGGATACGTGTTGCAATTTATTTGATTCCATTGAAACAAAATTATTTTTTAGTTATTCAGCTTTTTCTTTGTCCAATGAAATATATAAAGTTATTGTAAAATAAGCAGAAAAGTTCTTAAAGGTAGAAATTAATTAAGGTAGAAATTAAGAATTGTACAGTTTTACGACAGTATTTGAATAAATTGGTCATTACATCGGAAATTAGTTTTTTTATATCTCCTCCGGAGAAATACTATAACTTATATGTATTATTTCAAGTACCTATATATGTATGTATATAGCTCTGTCAAATTGAAAATTTTATACAGATTTCGAAAGTAAATGAAACTGTTTCTTTGTTTTCATTAGTTCTAAATTAAAATTCTATAATAATGAGGTTTTATTTTCTTTATCTAAAACGGATTATTAACTTCGATAAATATTTGCTTGCCGATTTCGATTTCTACAGTAAATTTTTTAAATTATTCATATTGACAGGAAAAGGTTACTTATAAGAGA
The DNA here is from genome assembly GCA_963924295.1 of Dioctria rufipes. Lineage (NCBI taxonomy): Eukaryota > Metazoa > Arthropoda > Insecta > Diptera > Asilidae > Dioctria > Dioctria rufipes. The sequence goes on from OZ002740.1 coordinate 57,683,097, forward strand.
AAAGCGAAATCTCGCCTTGCTTGCTTGGATTGCTAACATTAAGAAAATGCTAAAAATAACGATAATAAATTGTTGGTTGAGGTTAATACTTAATTCATGGGGAATAATTTTAAACGTCTAAAGGGCAAATTATAATGAGATCGACACGGCAATGTCGCCGTAAGTCTGTTGATGTCAATAACTTAAATATTTATGATAGTCCCATATTACTTAATTCAATGACAACAACGCGAAAAGTCGCCAACAAAAAGTTTGAGAGAATGTCTAAATTTATCGCGATAACAACTGACATTTCAGTCTGACACTTCGTTATTTTAGTGAATCATTGGAAATTAGCACGTAATGTTGTGGTTCGAGGGTCGTACTCAGGGCGGAGAGCACTCAACCTTTGTAAATATTATATCTTTGGAAGTTTTAAACTTTTTCTTTTAAACTTTATTAGATTTCTTATTCCTCTATATTCACAATTGCTTGTCAAAGTATTTTCTTTATATGCGCGAGCTTCCTGACTTTTCTGATCAAAGGTTTAAAAAGGAACTCCTCGAGGTTTGGGCTCGCTGCCCTATGAATGCTTTTTATATTATTTCATTGCTTTCTCATGACGTTGAAAAATCGTACATGAGAAAATGCAAAAAATGTTGTCGTCTTAAAATTTTAATTCTGCAATTAGATTGGAAAAATTATAATTATATATGTATGTACGCTGTACACACGAAAAAAAACGAAGAAGAAGACACTGTATGTAAGTAAGTATGCACATCATGAGAGTGGAATGTGGGCCTGATAATAAAATGAAATTTGTTGAATCCAAAGAAAAAATAAAGAAATTAGTGAAACTTTCGTAAAAAAAATTGATTCTCTTCCTATTGTTTTTTCAAATTCAATAGTGCTTTTTTTTTCTTTTATTGCAGAAATGTATTACTAAAAACTACAGCTATTTTTAAATTTATACCTAGCCTATGCAAATGTTATTTTAAAATTCAAGTTCTTATTCCAACTTATAACAAGCCATGTTCACACAACGTACAAATCATTGAGTGTTGTCGGTTGTTCACTTACAATAATGAAAATAAATGATAAGAAAAACGATATCAAAATTCATCCAAAAATAATTTCCTTGTTGTCATCTTATCACCAAAACTTGATAAGTAAGAGATTTTCTGCATGGGTCGTCGGTCATTTATAGTGCTGATTTCTTGAGTACTGCCAATTAGCCTTTGAAGAGAGAACTAAAGGAGATGACATCCCATAGTAAAGTATATGCTAGGCAGCGTAGCCAAAAATTTTCGCCATCTTGATTTTGTCGGGGTGTTTGACTGTCACTTTTCTATAAACAAAGAGCCACGAAGTGTATTTGGCGCAGAGACGTAGTTACAAAAGGGATAATTTACTTTTTATAGGAAATGATTAATGGCTATTGGACTAAGTGATAGTAATATAAAAAGGAGTAATGTATGCTCGAAGATTTAGATACAACAAGCCGTGATAAGGAAAGTACTTTTAAAGTACTTTTGTGCTAAATTCGGTAGATCCCACTGACATGCATATATAAGTAAATTCGCAAATAATTTAAATATATCGTCAGTGAGAGCATACTTGCTGTAATCAAAACTGATGCCACATGAAACAGGAGATCAGTCAGTCCATTTATACACATGTCAGTTGGTGGTGCGGAAGATTGTGTGGAGTTTCTATGAAATGTGTTTGAATTTTCGCGCCATTAATTTGTTGTGATATATAAGGCATCAAAAATTTTTTAATAGTGACAGAAATAAGAATTTTTATTATATTTATCATCTCAAAGAGTCATAAATACACAAGTCAAGCCCATGATTGTGTGTACGTACAACAACAATTCCATGTAAAACAAAACTCATGGAAAGCACATTTAAATTTATATTTTATGTTCAACAGGCAACATAAAGCAATAATCTATGAAGTGAATGATACATAAGTACCTACTCTTTTTTCTACAAGATATGTGGACATTGGGTGCGTTCACTGACACGATAGCGTCTTGTAGCGTAGTGTTAGCGTAGCGTAGTAAACATATGTCAAAAGAATTACTTTGACAGTTAATTACTACGCTACCCACTTTGCCACGGTGAACGAAAGAAAGCGTAGCGTCGTTTAGTAAAAACTTTGAATTTTTAGATTTCGATTTTTTAAATAATAAAATATGTTCGAAAATGTATGAAGAATCATTTAAAACGAATAAATACAATACAATGATCCTAGAAGATTTAATATTGCTATTTTGTTATAATTTCCCAATCTGGCAAACTGTCTCCTAACCTAACAAAGATTTTATTTAGCGAATCCATTCCTTTATACTTAAAGGCTTTAAATCTAGTGTAAACTTCTGGCGGAATTCCTAAATCATAGATGCAAAAATGTGTGAAATTTATTAAAGAAATAATAAACACTGAACCAACAGAATCGTTCTATGTAGGGCATGAAGAAAACAAAACTACTAGTACTAGGCAAAACAATAAAATAAAAACTGCGATGCTTTGTGGTTGACCTCCTATTAATGCCGTTTTATTATAAAAACAGCCAATAGACATGTTATCATTCCAACAATCAACGAAGATTTTTTCATTTAAAATAAAATAAGATAGCCTTAATAACTGTATAAAATAATACGTTTAACTTTGGAAAGACCATTTAATTGCCTCTATTTACATAACTTGCTAACAATCATTGAGAAAAATATAATAAATGCTCGAACTGTATAAGCTAACCTATAAAGTTGCCATGTTATTGTCGTTCTTGTATTTGTATCCATGGTAACACATCACTTCGCTACATTTTACTCTCCTAAATACGATAGTAAAAGGTAGCGCGCTAAAAGTCACTCTCAGTGGGCTCAGTGAACGCAGAAGAAAGTAAAAGGAAGTGTTTCGGTAGCGTTTATCTGTCATTTTTCGTGCTCAGTGAACGCACGAAAGCGTTTGGTAGTGACAAAAAGTGACTTCTAGCACGCTTTCTTTCTGTCGGTGAACGCACCCATTTATGTGAAAACAACTTAAAAGTATTCACATTGACAGGTGTCCACAGAAACTTGGATATGCTGATTCACTCATAAAATTCAATATATTTTCACGTGGAGGCACTCACCTGTAGTTTATACATTGCTTCCAATGTTGAATCACCTGCAAAAATATACTTAAATACACGTAAAAATACTATTAAAATCCAACATGCCACTCGCGCGCGATAGTGTCAAAACACGTCAAAATTTATATTTTCGCGACGTTTAACACATCGAAACCACGTATTAGATTAGATTTGTGCGTTAGCCTCGCTATAACTGCGACCTGAAAGATCTATTGTGAGTCCCCGTTGCATTTACACCCTTTCTAGGTTCAGACTGTTAATAAAGTCTAGAACCATTCCTACACACGTAGGTTGCAGGAGGAAAAGCATGTTCGAGGTGGAGTAGTCTCCGCCTAGCCAATGCTTCGCAGTTGCGAAGCAAGTGCGCCAAGGTTTCGTGAGCATCCTGACAGAAACAGCAAGATAAAGTCTCAGTCAAGTCCACCTTATTTAGGCGATACCTTAAGGGGCAATGGCCTGAGAACAGCTCAGTAATCATTTTGAGATCTGTTCTTCTAGTAGTAGGAGTTCTTTTGTTTTTCCGTCAGAGCTGTCGATAAACTTTTTTGCCTGATGATGTCCTTGTAGCCTTTCCCAGTACAGCGATTTTTGTTTATTCTCCCAGTCGGTTAGGGCAGCTCTGAAGTAACACTTTGAAGTACCACGAAATTGCTCTGTTCCGCTCCTCTTTTGGCTAGGCCATCAGCAATTTCATAGCCTTTGTGGCCCTCATATCGTTTCTCCTTGATAGGTTTTTGATGGTTTATAGACATTCCCAGTCTATCCCCGACTTGACTGTCTCAGGTGGTATTAGTAGTTGAGCCATTTATGGCTCTTTTAATGCAGATATTGTCACATTCTATTATGGCCAATAACTCCGCTTGGAATACGTTAGGAGTGCTGCCCAGAGCATTTACTATTTGGCATTTGGGGCCGTATATGCCCAGTCTGAATCCATTGTTCGTTTTTGAACTGTCTGTATACCACACCATCGATCCTTATTAGAAGGATGGTTTAGTGGAATGCCATTGCTGTCGGTCTCCCAGAACCACTTGGAATGATCTAACAAAATCCACCCTGGGTGTGATTTTATCAGATATTGTTGTGATTTGCTCAAGACATATAGATACTTAAATGACCAACTAGATCGCCTGGCTTTCTCCTTTTGCACTCTAATAGCAGTGGAGATTGCTTAGTTTTTCACCTGGAAATGTGGGGGAGGAAGGCTTAGAAAGGCTTGCATGACTGCTGTAGGACAGGTTCTCATGGCACGAGTTATTCCTAGACAGGCAAGCCGCTGGGTTTTTTGAAGCAGAGCTTCAGCCGTTTTTTTAGTTGTTTTTGGCCACCATGTGTTGTCAAGAAGAGGAACTGTTAGTGAAAGCTTCGATCTTCTTGTAAATGGAACGATAATCGTCTTATTGGGCCTTATGCTAAGGCTTTTGTTTAAAAACCACGTGTGGATTTTTGAGAAGGCATTTTGCGTGAGGTCGGATATGACTTGATCATGCTTGCCCCGCATTGTGACTAGTAGGTCATCCGCGTAGCTTTGTACATTAAAACCTGAACTGGTAAGTTTCTCTAGCATGTTGTCAATTACGATCGACCACAGGAGTCGTGAGGGAACCCCTCCTTGCGGGCAGCCTTTTTCTGCGTTTATCGTGACTGTACAGCTCCCTAAAATTGTGGTTATCCTCCTGCTTCTAAGCATGGAGTCTATCCAGTTTATCGTGGAGGGCTCAAAGCCAGCTGATTTAATTGCATCGAAGGAGGTGTTATCGAAGGCTCTTTCTATGTCCGCAAATGCACATAAGGCCACCCCTTTTTTCGAGGTCTTTGACTAATGTGTGAATGGAAGTGTCGGTAGGCTTGCCACCTTGATAAGCGAACTGCCTAGAATGAAGTGTTGATTTAATCAAAATTTCACTTCGAATGTGTAGGTCTAGGATTTTTTCCATGGACTTAAGTTGAAATCAGGAAAGATTGATGGGTCGGAACGATTTGGCTAGACAACTACCCCCTTTTCCCTGCTTTGGGTATAAACACTATCCTGACGTCTCTCTAATATTGGGGAACGTACCCTAGAGCGTAGCTGGCTCGAAAATTTTTTTGTAGTGGAAGGAGTATTTTTTCAACACCTTAATGTAATAGGGCGGGGAAGATGCCGTCCCCTGCAACAGATTTGAAGGGCTTAAATGTGCCAATGGCCCATCTAACCTTGTTGGGAGTGAAGATTCTGCCCGCAACACTCTTGCTCCTGTTAGAGACCCTGTATTTGTCCACCTCAATTGGGTCTGGAGCAACTATTCCATAATCGGGAGTTAGAGGGCCGGAAAAGTGGGTTTCTAATAACAGCCTGACTGTTTCTTCGCAACTTTCGGTGTAGTTCCCATCTTCTTTTTTAAGTGAGCCTAAACCATTTGTGTGATCCTTCGAAAGTATTTTATGACGCCTGGTAGCTGCGGGTAATTGATTTATACCAACGCAGAAGGTCCGCCAGGTTTTCCTTTTGGATCTCTTTAATTCTGTATTGTATTCTTTTACATCCTTTTTATATTCCCCCCAGATGCCAGAAGGTTTAGCTCTGTAGAATAGTTTCCTGACCTCTTTTCTTTTCAAGCGCAGATCCCTATTCCACCACGGTACCTGTCGATTGCAGGTCTTTTGCTTCAACTGTGTTCGAATGAAGTCAATACAGCCGTTTGGAGCTGCGCAGTGGCTGAGTCAAGCTCTTCGGTTGTGCTAATGCTACTGCCCGGAGAATCAACTACAGCCTTAAGGTGTTGTCGATAGAGTTCCCAGTTAGAGTTAGTTTAGGGATTCGGTACTCTTGAGATACGTTACGTGCGGCGTCTATATCGAACATGATATGTCTGTGATCGGACATGGAAATCTCGTATAATCGAACCGCGATCTCAATGGCCGCATTCGTGTCGCGACATTTTTAGCGGGAAAGGCGAAATTTGCGATTTTTTATTAATTCATTTCCCACAATGAGTGCGAAAGAGACTCACAAAGGGAAAAGGCAAAAAATATTACAAAATTTACTACATCGAGATAAGACATTGCGAATCGAGATTTTATAGCAAATTCTCCAAAATTTACAAAAATTAGTTAACATGATCAAAATTATAATCAATTTTTGAGATAAAGGTGTCAAAATTTGAATCGATTGACAATAGGAAAAATTCATTCCTTTGTCTTTTTTAGTGAAAATTGCGGATATTTCACTTTATGCTGCCAAAAGGTTACAGTATTTTAAATTTGCAATATTCTTCAAAGTTATCAGTGATCAGCATAAAAATAGTTCATTTTTTTATAATTAATTTCAATTTCGGTATTATTTTAAAATATACATTTCTTTTCGTTCATAGTATTTTTGTTTGTATAGTTTTCAGTTTCGCTTCATTTAATTTAATTTTTTTTTTTTAATTAGTTCAATTTTTTGGCCAAATTTCAACGTGTGAATTTTGCATTCGTCGCGCAAATAAGTTACAAGGTATTTCTTATTATCTAGATAAATTTTTGGAAAAGGCGATTGTCAATACCGTGTGAACGCATGCTATTTGGACACTAAATAAAAATGACTCAACAATTCATATTTATCTAAATGTAATATTTATCTATCTATTGGGTATAGAGACATCGTCAATTAATTAACCAATACACAATGTCAAATTCTGCCTTTCATAATGTCAGCTTTACACTACGTGTTAGATTAATCCATAATTGACAATTCTTAATCAATTTTTCTTTCAGCAATATTGTTTGTAGAACTAAGTAGTAAGGAACTAAAAGATTTGAAGTGTAATTCAAATCAGTGATTAGTATTAAGAAATTTGAGAAGAACTTGAAAAACATTAACGTAGATATAAATTTGGATTAATTCAATTAGAGAATTGCAGCCAGATAAGATCTTGAAAGGATTTTATTTGGTAATTAATTTTTAGTATAGTAAAAATATTCAAGGAATAAAGCCATTAATGAATGAGCAACCAAACGATAATTTTCATTCACCGCTACACTACTGCCACCTTAATGTGATTGTGCTCCTTTTTCGTTTCTCAGTTTAATTTTTCTCGTTGATTGACAGCAGATAGAAGTTATTAGTATCGTGACAGCTTATTGGAAGCTACACTTTGTTAGAGACCACATGCAGCAGCTTCAATTTGGATTTACATGCAATCACTTTGCTTGGTCCCACATGCTACAGCTTCAGTTTCTTGGATTTAATATTTCACAAGAGACGTTTATACTAGTATCAGCTTATTGGAAGTTACACTAGTGTATAAAAAAAAATTTCAAAGCACAGATTTAATTTATGACAACGCAAAATTTCCGTCAGTTAGATTGTCATCGGGCCCAATCTCTACATTTAAACACACTTCTTAACTTTCTGATGCCCGACCCCAGAAGAATGAACCTAGGTCGTCTCCTCTTCACTGGTCTCTCTTAACTCTAAAAACGTAATATGCTGCCCATTTCTTCCTGCAGCATGACAAGAAGAAACTGAAAATTTAAATTATATTCATTCATTTGAAATTCGCACAGTAAAGCTCAACTACTACTAATTTAATAGTTTTCAAACGCTTAAAGTGGTCCCTGTTGGTTTTAGTGGGGCTGTTGATTTTTGAAGCTTCGAAAGAATATTCGTGGAATGAAGCTTCGAAGTTTCGAACTTCGAACGTAAGAAATTTGAAGCTTTGAAGTTACTATGTGACCATGATTCGAAATTTGTAATGCAAGTTTGACGCACTCCCGTTGAACCATTGAGTTGAAATTTGGCACACTTGTTAATCTTTCATGACAATATACTTCAACACTTTTATGTAATATAAAATCAAGATAGTGGCTAAAAGATTACTACGGAGTTTTGCCATTATGGCCTTATTCGACTCAAAATCAATATCTTGCGATTGTCAAGGTCACAGATTACGAATATTTGGCCAAAACCTAGAATTTAACGATGGCGGTGGCAATATGTCTGAAATGACTTATAATCGATGTTTGGGATTTATAGGGTTGCAAATAGTACTAAAGGAAAAATTAGTTCTGCTTAAGAATTCGAACTCAGTCTTTGAAATCGTCTAGATGAGTGTGAAATTAGCGTTAAAAGTTTTGAACCACATTCCGTTTCAAATCATATTTTTCTCCGACAAACTCAGACACTCTTTAAATTAGTCAAAATTTATTTCAAGTTACCCCAAATATTATAATTTTACCATGACACTGCAGAGCAGACACCAGAAAAAGTTCATGCTTCGAAGCTTCGAAAGTTTACAGGATTGGTAAAATATTCATGCCTCGAAGCTGCGAAAACTGCGGAGTTTCGGCAAAACGTTCATGCTGCGAAGGGTTTGACTTCGATCCTTCGAACCACCTGTTTCGATTTCTATCAAAACCCCAAGTTTATAAGGCTCCATCAACAAAAGGAAAAAAACGGAACCCGTTTAAGATCGATCATACGTCCATCAGTCTATCTATCACAGACGTTTTTCTAGAAAACTTTTTTCGTCAGCCTCATAGTTGCTGGCGAAAAAATTTTTCTTTATGTTAACTTATAAGACCAACTCTTATAAAATTATTCTTGCGTCCGTCTGGTTGAATATTATTTAGTTATCATAATTTGTGTTAGATTTAAATATACTTAAATTCGGTGGATAGACTGTTCGTTGATAAAGTTCTTGAAGGGAACGCTAACTGCGCGAGATTGACTTGAATGAAGGACTGAAAACTTAGGTTGAGAATCCCTTACAGGGGCTCTTGAACGTAGGTCTTAAAAGGCCAATTCTTCACCCTCCAGACTTATGTGTCCCAACCGGACGCTCTTACCAATTTGAGTATTGGCTCCCAGAAATCCTTGCCAGCTTCGTGCAGCTCCTCCCAGGGGGTGTGAGTCAAGGAATCTATAATGCTTTCCCGAAATGGCTGTACAGTGACAAAGGAAGTGAGTCACTTGTCTTGGATTCCTCCCCGCATCCCCTACATACATGGTCAGCAGCACTATCCTGTGTAGGTGACCTCTGAGACGAGAGTGCCCAGTAAGAATTGATACCAGGGCTCCCAGATTTTTCTTGTTTAACCCCAGTAGTTTATTTGTTTCTTTTGGGTTAGGTCTGCCCCGCAGCTCCTTTGTAGTTCTCCCTGAGGGATGATCTAACCAATGGCGACTGTGTTAACGGTCGGCCCAGGCCGAGATAGGGTGATTTTGTGCGCTCCCGATTGTAGAGGGGATGTCTATGAGGTTTCACCAAGACGAGCAAGTTCGTTCACCTTTTCGTTTCCGAAAATGTCGCTATGACCAGGCACCCAAAGCACCATTACCCTGTTGTTCCAAGAAAAGAAGTCTAGGGTGGATTTGCATTCCAATACAAATTTGGAGTTTGTAAGGGGTTCTGACAAGGTTTCGACAGCTGCCTGTCTGCTCGAGCAGATTGCAATCTCTTTGTCCTCAGTGTCTGAGTTAAGAAGATGCCTTCCTGCTTCAAGTACGGCTTTTATTTCCGCCTGGAAAACCATGACATGGCTTTCCAGGTGAATGGCAATTTCCATGTGAGGCTCCTCGTAGAAAACGCTGGCTTCGGGGTTTTCTTCCGATTTGGAGCCGTCTGTAAATATGATAGAGCTTATTAATGGCTGAAGCACGGAATGTGATTCCCATTCTGCAGTATCTGGGATTCTAGTTTTAAAATTGCTTGTTCTCTACGAGGTGATCATTGCTCCTGTCAATTTCAGGTACGATGGACTGAACGAATTCAAAGACGGCGAAACTGACTTGCTCACTTTATAAAATTTTATCGATTTTCGATTAAAAATAACTTAAAAATTTTAAGTACTTATTTAATTTTTTATTTCTATTGTATTTCTTCATTTTTAATTATGAACATAAACTTGAACGCACAGTTAAAATTAGTAAACTTTTTTAAAATCAAAGCAAAGATCTTTTCATTTCAAAAATGTAAATCAGACTGACCCCTAGTAGAAGTTTTACCTTGTCACTTGCCTCGCATGGGGCAGTTATAATGTAAACCAATACTAATTTGACTGAAAAGCATCAAAGTATTTACAACTCATGAAGAAACATATAGAAAATTACCCTCCTATGAGCCTTCTGATTAGCATTAGATTTAATGCTCATCGAAGAGCTCATTGAATATTATGAAACTGCTCCCTAATACTAAACCAGTAATAAATAAATATTTATTCTTATCATAAACGTGTCAGACGACATTTCTACTAGGTAAATTTGAATTGATTTTTGTAATTTATTTATTTAAATTTTTACTTATTTATTTTAAATTAATTTTTTGATTTGTTTCCGCGGAAAGACTGTCCCCCATATGTTAAACAAGACGTTATGCCCAAATCCTTACACCCAGCGTCTTAGAGTTTGATTTGCAACCGGAGTTTGAATTCGGAAAAATACATGAAATCAATCGAAAATCCAGATTATCATTTATGAATTCATCATGACACTCATTGACATGCTCATTAATAAAATCATCGTGCCACTCATTATGTACTCATCGAAGTGCTCATATATTATTGTAAAAGTAAAAAGCAAAGTACACATTTCGAAATAAGTGAAAGAGATGCAATATCTCATGCACACTATCTGCGAATAAGTACATAAATGATTTTTTTCTCGGTTTTGATTCAAACGCGAATAAATTTCATAAGTACGTTCAACTGATTTCTCATTAGACCTCATTGATGAGCTCATCAATCTACCAGGGTGTAGCCTACTAATAGTAATCATCGAAAACATAGTGCTAAAAAAAAAGCTTAGCGTGAATGGCAGAAAATAAAGCTCTCGATTCCGAACTTCCCAAACTTTAACTAAGTATGCAGTAGCGTGAGCTTTCGTTCTAATCACATTAGCAATGCCTACCAATAATGTCTATAAAGTACTATTCAAAATTATATGCATGCATATACAAACCGAGTATTTACTTGAACTACTAGATCCTTTATCAAGATAGAGGTTTACAAATTGAGTTTTATAAAATACACTACCACGGGATCTATTCAGCTTTTGGGCTACTGAATCAAATTACCTCAATCTTCACTTTCGTGCTAAAATAAATGTGGAGCAATAAATTTTATTCAAGTTAGAGGCGTGTCAATTGTAATGTTATGAAACAAATTGGAAAAACTGCTCCGGTAGCATTTACAAATATGTTTGGAAAACCTATGTACGAAAACTAATAAAAATTGGTGTGTACATGAAAAAGCTTTTAGAACCGAGAGGAAAACAACATAATTTTTTGAGATTTTTGATTAAAGGAAAAACATACAAAATTTTTTTTCCATTTGAACTAAAGAGTTCCTAATATTTTTCTAAAGTTTTAAATCAATATCATAAAAATTCTGGAAAATAGAGAGGCCGAACAAACTGCTTCCAAATTTATTCAGCCCTTACGAAACATGAAACCATAGTCTACTAAAAAGATTAAAATCAAACTGTCTACACACGTTATGTCTGTGTTGCTTTGAGGATGAGTTTTACATGGGTGCTATGTACACAAATTGTATAAAACTTTTGATCGCTTTAATTCAGCACTTCTTAATAAAACTTTTTTCTTTGCTTAATTAGTTCACTTCATATCTAATTAATTGTACTCATTGTGTAACATTATTTACTTTCATTCTCGAATTTTCGACGTTTTGTCTGAAGGTCCCCAAAGAAGCCACTTAGGTTATGCATTAAGAAGTTTTCATCAGCTGCATAGTTTACCCAATTATAAGGAAAAATGTATACTTTTGGGGTTACAGGTCTTCGATACTAGGAGAAGAATATCATCTATAATGTGTTTGTAATAGATATTCTGTGCTACTAAAACTGCTTATCTAATTTGTTAATTTTATTTATTATGTACCAGATTTTGTTCTAAAAATTAGAAACTTTTTACATGTAACTTTACCATTCTAGTGGTCAGAATGAAACCATTTCTTATTGCTGTAGGCGCTTTAACAAAATTTATGACAATAAGAGTTGATTTAGTTCTTGAACGTACCAAGTATAAAGATTCAACTCATGTAAATTTGTAGTAATTAACAACATCAATCAGCAAAGAAATGCATTTTTATATCGTATTCAATTTACCGCGAGGGAACTAAAGTACCCCTCTCCTTGGTATTTTTGAATAAGCTACAGCAAGCAAGCTTACTTTTCAGGATGACACCAAGATTTTATGTTTCATTGGAGAGTTCGGTCGTTAAGCTTTTTAAATCTGGAGTTGTTAGGTTCATTTTTTTTGTAAGCGGAGCAAAATATAGTTGCTAAGTTTTATTTAATATCTGGCTATGTGGAAACTTTGAAGGATGTTCCTCGTACGGAGCTTCTTCAACATTTTTACATGGAATTAATGCATCCAACTGATAGAGCCTCTGAACATATCTTAACGTAAGCGTATCTCCATTTATATCCTTGTTTAAATTTGTTCAAGAAGGCATTTTTTTTTTTTGATTCTCCTGTATATAGAAAAAGCTGAAAAATTTGTTATTAATTATTTCATTACACAACCCATTTGATTTTGGGTGACAAGTTTCAAGTCTTGGTTTTGACTTACGAACAGGTCCCAAATAGCGAAATTGAGTGGCTTGAAAAACAAATGCAAAAATAGAACAAAGAAAAGAAATGAAAATATGAAAAAAAAAATACCAAAAAATTGAGAAAAAAATTTATTAAAAAAATTTGAAAACCAGATTCATTCGAATCGAATCGAACCTGTGTACGATCGCAGTTGGCCGAAAAAAGAAAAAACAAAAAGGAAGAAGAACAAGCGTTTCGTGGTAGAAGAAAACCTTACACTCATCAGTCTGGCTTGGTTTTCTGCTTGCCCTAGACGATTGAAACAAATCAAATTGATCTCATCGCATATAAAATCAGAATAAATTCTGGGTGTGAATTATATGAGGCAAAATGTCCTATATTCCACCAAGGAGGAATAAACGAAATTAAAGATTACTCTTTAAGATTTTTTACCGGGGCAAACTAATATTTGTTCAATAAGGCATTTGTTTAGGTTCTCGGGTATATAACGGGCTTGTTGTTTTTTCTATGACTTATGCTGGAACAAAAGTGTCGACACCAAAATAGGGTAAACGTTTCCTGGAATTCATAAGTTAACGAAAATCAATATGTTCAGCGAAGAAGATAAACCTCCTGCACCGCCAGTTCGTCTTACAAGTAATAGAGGTGGTGGTGATCAAACCGCCAGTGGCTATGCGACCATTACCTAAAGAACCTGAGGATGCTGATCGTAAAAAGAAAACCCTCAAAAATAAAATTAAAGGTTCGAAACCAACGCATACAAATCCAAAACCAAATATTTCATATCCAACAAATTTCGAACATACCGTGCACGTCGGCTTCGATGAAGTCACCGGAGAATTCATGGGAATGCCAGAAGCATTGGCCCGTCTGTTAATCACTCAATATACAGCCATAACAAAATGGTTGTTGCATCAAAACCAAGACTTGAAACTTCTCACCCAAAATCAAATGGATTGTGTGATGAAATAACAAATAAAAATTTTTTTAGCTTTTGCTATATACCTACCGGAGAATCTAAACAAAATGGCATCAAGAACAAATATAAGTTTGCCCAAAAGAAATCTTCAATAGTAATCTCTAATTTTGATCCTTGTTTAAGTGTTCGCCTTCCAGTCCTACTCATTTTACATTAGGCACATCGTTTAAGGATACAATAGGGATTTTATCCAGCTCATCCGACTTGACTTTCATATAAGCAAAAATCGATTTTCTACCAACGCTTTCTTAACTATACAGCAGCAACTATGGCGTGTGATTATAGTAGATAGATCCATTGGCTAAATTTGTTTGTGCGACGAAGTGGTAAAATTCCATGCGATTCTGCTTCTGATGTGATGGTTCAAAAGATATTGAATGATATTGAGAAGGAGAGAGAACTGTTTGCAATAATCGCGATACCGTTAACTAAATATCATGGAATTGTTCGAAAGCTTGGCATTCGTTAGAGTTAATTCAACCTCCTCGGAAAAACCTCCATGAGTTATATATGACTATCAGAACCAGCTTAACACAAGCTCGCTGCATGGACACGTTTAACAAATAAACGGCCAACACTACATGCGTTTCATCACTTAGTCGGTATTAGTATTAGTAAGTTACACTAAACATAGACCAAACACAAGATAAAATAACATGCAATGCGACAGAGAACAAAAATATAAAAATCTAAATTAAATCTAACTAAAAAGATTAAATATTATATAGAAGTTTTTTTAAGACATGCTTAGAGTCGTCAACAATAAAATGCTCAGCCAAATTATTAACAGCAATGCACACCCGATTACTAGGTTCATAAATGCCATAATTAGACCTTGAGGAATTGACATGCAATAGAGGTAGCCTTCTAAATTGTGCCTATTATCACGGAAAGAAATTTTGTCAAGTAAGAACGGGGAATCAATATTCGTGCTTAAGGGTTGGTGAACAAAAGTTGCATCAGCAACCATGCGACGTTTCTCAAGTGAGTGCATATTCAAAAGTTGCAAGCGATCCTCATAGGGTGGAAGAATCAATGAATTATTCGAGGGTAGGTGCCTGAGATCAAATCGTAAAAAGTTTCTCTGAACAGACTCGATGCGCTCGATGTGTGAACCGCAAAAAGGAGACCAGACCTGGCTAGCGTATTCAAGAAGTGATCTCACAAAGCAAGTGTACAAACGCAATGTTATAGTAGGATTCGAAAACTCTCGGGACCAACGTTTTACGAAACCCAGCATAGAACTACTCTTTGATACCATGTTTTTTATATGGGAGATAAAATTCAATCTGTGGTCACACTTGACACCCAAGTCATGGACAGAGTCCACACGGCGAATGGAGGAATCCGAGAACTCATAATCATAAGTGATTGGTGTCTGATTCCTATGGAATATCATAACCTCACATTTGTCGATATTGAGTACAAAATTATTGCTCTCGCACCAATTGTAAAATTTTTCAAGGTCATCTTGTACCTGTTCACAATCGTGAACGGATTTAATCCGAGCGAAAAGCCTCATATCGTCAGCAGAAATCGAGACCTCACAGTACCTCACAACAGAGACAATGTCGTCAATAGACAGAATAAAGAACAACGGGCCCTAATGAGTGCCTTGAGGTACGCCAGATGATGTCCTCAAGACTCTAGAGATGGAATGGCGAAATAAGATTTGGTATGTTCTGTTATCTAAATAAGACTCTGTCCATTTTAGAAATGTTGAGGGAAACCCATACTTTTCCATTTTAAGGAGTATCACGGCGTGAGATAACTTGTCTGTATAAATACAATCCGTCTGGTGGCATTTTTGCAAATCCGCCAACGGTATCCGAGACAAATTCCATCAAGTTAGTTGTTGTAGATCTACCCGAAATAAACCCATGTTGGTTTGAAGAGAGCAAATTCTTACAGGAAGTTGATAGTTGACAGTAAATGATAGATTCGAATAATTTGGGCATGCAACATAATTTTGCAATAGGCCTATACTTAGAAATTTCATTTTTACTACCTTTTTTATGGATAGGTATGATAAAAGAATTTTTCCATAGCTGGGGGAAACAACCACTATCGAGCGATTTTTGGAAAATAATTCTCACTGCAAGGCAGCATGACTTAAAGAAGGCAGGAGGGATCCCATCAGGACCAGTTGTGAAGTCAGTTGGAAGCCCATTAATATGATCTAATATATCCTCTTCTGAAATTGAAGGGATAGTGAATGAAACGTTACGATAGTCGTTCATATGACTGAAGTTGCTATTTTGAGGCTGAAAATTTGACGAGGTAAAGGCATTGTCAAAAAAAGAAGCAAACATATCGCAAATTTTAGACGAATCATCACTAGCAGAATCCTTGTACCTCATGGTATTGGGATAGTTGTCCGTTCTTTTCTTCATATTAATAAACTTAAAAGAGATGCGTGGGTCACTAAATAATTTCGTACGCATGCTGTGAACATACTCATCGTAAAGTGTAGAGGAAAGTTCTTTGAAGTCATTATATGATGAGAGGAAGTTGTTGTGACTTATAATATCCATATCCCTCATATAACTTTTCCATAATTTATTCTTTCGATTTTTAAGACTCCTCAGTTCTTTATTGAACCATGGTGGAGATGTTTTAGAGAGCCGCTGACGCTTGCAAGGAACGTGAGAGGAAAATAAATCGAAAAGAATTATGTAAAGTTTAGAAACGTCTTCGTCAGCATTATTGCTAGACAATAATGTGTTGAAGTCAATAGGTGTAAGTCTACTGAAAGTTCCGAATAGTTAGCCTTTCTAAAATTGAAAAATTATTGTGTTTCATAACAATCTGTTAAATTTTCCGTTTCATAGCAATATGTAATTAGTAGAGGGGGTCATATTTATCAAGAGTAGACATTCTCACTGCGCTAGGCTCAACTATGAAGTTACCCGTGTCAGTAGAAAATACCAGGTCTAACTGCCTTCCCATGTCATTCTTAACATTACTGATTTGGCTGAGACCAAGAGATGAAATACTGTCAAGGAATAGTGACTCCTTTGTTGTCAAGTTATTAAGTGGAAGATAGTCATCGTTATCTTCATTAAGTATGTATATTGTATATTGGTTAGTTAAAATCACCAATAAATGTTAAAATGAGTAGGTCGTAAATATTTTGACCTTTGTAATCGACAATATTTATGGAGTCTGGAGGGATATAGCAACAGATAATGTATAAGTCAGATTTTGAAAGAGATAACTTAAGAACAAGAAGTTCGATTTCGAGAGTGTTAGAGAAACTGGGCAGCTCAAACTGGCTGCAATTAAACTGGTTTTACAGGCAAGGAGTACGCCGCCACCTCGAGCTACAGACTCAGTATGTCTATCTCTTCTAAAAATTTGATATGAATTGTCAAAAATTTCAGCATCGCGAAAACCGTGATACAGCCAAGTTTCAGTGAAAGCAACTATGTCGAAACAAGTCGCAGCAAATGCTTTGAAGATTTGTGTGCCTACATTTTGCAGACAGACTAATGTCCAGCTAAGGCTTGCCCTGTAATTTCATTCAATTTTATTTCTCGCTTGGGAACCTTTTTTGTAGACGAATCTCCAACCAAGCATACTACATACGAATTGTTAGTCAAAATAAACATTTTTAATTAATATTATTTCTATCACATAGTTTAAAATATCAATTCATGCATTAAACCCAAATTCATCTGTCACATTTTCATTAATAAGCTTCACAGACTCTGAACTGTCTAAATCACAAACTCATGAGGCATGACGTGAATAACAGTATTATTATATATCCCCTCCGCCGACGGAACTAAAGCTAAAACTCATTATCAAATTAGAGTTAATCGTTGAGTGCGTAGATAGGAAAAACCACGTAGAAATGTGGGCGTACAATACACCCGCACTAATTAATAAAAGTTTTAATTAGAAACTGGTTAGAAACGGACTCAATACAATTGTAGGAATTTGGAGCTGCCAATTTTATTATGGCAGTGATTTTTTTTCGGCTTATATTCGAATGTATATATGTATGTATGTATAAGGCGTATTTCTTTTATTAACTACAAGGTAAAAGTTGGACTTTTGAAGTTTCGAGAGTAAACTAAATTAAGAAATCCGCTTGAGGTTTTTGAAAACTTTTCACAGTAAGTAAATAGTTTTTAAGACCATACATTTGTGGCTTTGATAGCTCAGTCGGTAAATGCGTTGACTACCTTTTCAGGGGTGGTGGACTCGAATACCACTTCACATGATCCTGTGATTTTTCCTCCTATCGAGTTTCCCTTCAACTTTTATAGCTTCTCCTACCAGCAGGTTAGCACAATGGGCAGCCTTTGCTTCAGTGCTTGGGATCTTCCTCCTCTTGACACAAAAACAAACATAAATCTTTAGTAGTTCGCTTTGTGGAAAAGTTGACAAACTAAAACAGAATGGAAGGAGAGTTTCCAAATCATATAATTGATAAAATACGGCTAATAGCATCTTATTGATTGAAGAAATTAATTAATTATGAAGGATAGTAGAAGGAACAAATAGTATTTCTTACCTACTAATTTAAAAATCCAATTTTTTTCTATCTTTGGAAATAATATATGTAGACACGCTTGAAGTCTTAGTTCTAAAAAAAATAGTAAAAGTATGGAAAATATTGTGAGTAATCATAGCAGACACAGAGCATGCAAAGTTTACAGTTTGTGTGGGATTTGAAATAGTTCTTTATTTTTGAAATATTTCCATAAAATGTAAATCATCTAAACACAGCGTACGTAAAAGCTCGCTCGCGAGCGGCTCTCGAAAAAGCGCTCCAGAAAAGCTCTTTGTAAAATAGCTCCCGCTCGCCAGTCGGATCGGAGCCCAAAAATTTTTACTTAAAAGCTCTCGCCCGCGAGCTGGAGCCAAAAAAATTTTTCTACAAGCTCTCGCTCGTGAGCCCGAGCCGTTAAATAGCTAGGGCTCGCGAGCGAGCCATTGCACAGCTCTTCATCATTATATATAGAAGTTTTGGGGTTTTTCACTGTTTTACTCAATGGGTGTAATTTTTGGAATTAGGGATATATGCAAAAAAAAAGAAACTTTTACGAAAGCTGCCAAAATCGAATTTATGACATGTGTTAATTAGGTACGCGTAAGTAACAAAAACATTTTCTTTAATTCTTGGTAAATTATATATATTAGTATTTTTTTTTTTCATTTAATTAATACATATAACTATAGTTTAAAAAATAAAATTAAAAAAAAAAAACTAAATATAACATAGTGAATTTTTATTCCATAAAAGAATCTTCGTCTAAGAAATTAAGATCAACATTTTCCAACACGGAAAAATTTAATGTTGTCATCATTATATTATTTAAGGTAAGGTTTGATAATTTGCTTCTAAGTTTTGTTAAAATGAGTGACAAAGTACTAAATGCTCTTTCCACAGAAACTTGTGTAGCTGGGATCGCCAAGTGCAACTTGGACAAGTTTGTTAATATCACTTCCATGGTTAGCAGTTTTCCAATAATTTAAAATATTTGTATTTAGTGGATGTCGTTTTCCTTCACTGAGAATAAGTAAATGTTGCTTCAAAGATTTATCGTTGGAAGTTGTTGAAACTCCACTGCTCATTATTATCATTTTCGCATTTAATCTTGCATATGGATCAGGATTCGCGGAACTCGTGGGAATGTCAGTCATCGACAAGTTGCTTGTATTATCCTGAGAATGGTCATTTCCTTGATTATTTTTCACAGGTTCCAGGTTTTGTACGATTTCATATGTTTTTAGGGGATCGTTCTGAAAAAAAAAAAATTATGTGTTAGTGGATAAATGCAAATAAGTGGCGATGTTTTTTGGGCATTTGTTAACATTGCTGAATTTTCATAATTGAACCTTGAATCAAGGTATAATGTAGCGAAGAAGGCGTCATGTTCTAACAACTTGTCCTTCCTTTGCCTTATTGCATGTAATAATAAATCAGCAAAGTCGTTATCCAAACTTTGTTCTTCTAGCTCAAGCTCACAGCATAACCAATCTCGAAAAAAATCTCCAATTATGTATTGTTCAGTCTGAAGTTTCTTGGTGCACTCCGCCAATGGACTGAATACGGCTATGAAATTTCCGACGAAATCCCAGTTCATTGTTTGTGGATTCAATATTTCTCGATTAAGCTCATTTTCAAAATTACCATTCTCAATTTTTTAACTGCATTCCTGCAATTATTTATGTGCCTATCAATTGTTTTAATGACATCATGTGCTGCGAGCTGAATCTTATGTGCGGCACATCTCACCACCCAAAGAACAGATGCTAATGCTGATTGGATTGATTCATTCCTGTCGAAAGTGTTATCCTGCTCTAAAGCATGCCTTTCTTCCTGCTTGCATTCATCTTGTAATTCTTGAAGTATTTTAGATGCTTTAAGAACATTTGCGTCGTTATCGTTGGTAGTTGAATAAAGTTGAAGTAAGTCGACGTCAAACTCCCTTAAACATTTCCTAATCTCATCCTTAATTACTGACGCCGAATGTTTTTTCTGAAGTTGAATAATCCCTTAAACAATAAATTTACGTGTTGTTCATTACTTCAAATTTACACAGAAATATTGTCAGAACTTACTTATTCTGTTTACATAAATTTTGTAGTTTCGTATACAGGGTGTCCCACGTAACGTGTTCCCCGGGCATTTTTCTCGAAAATGTGCGGAAATATCGAAAAAGTCCTAATAATAAAAGTTACGTATCGTTAGTCAAGGTATCCTCTGGCATAGCCAATGTCCTTGAAAAAGGACTTGAGAAAGGATATATTTAAAAAATGTCCTTTTCGTCAGTATTAAGGATACATTTAGATTGCATTTTTGAAAATGTTACATATATTGAAAGTTCCAGTTAAACCCTTTATTATCGAAATATGAGACCTCAAATTGCACCGTGGTCCTTTGCCATTTTTTTCGAAAATTCACACAGATATCATCGAAGTGCTAGCACCAAAAGTACCAAAAGCTACCCATCATAAGTCGGGCTAACTTTTGGTATGGTCAACATTTAAAAACAAAAGCCACACGAAAAAAGGATATCTTCGGTTTGGTTCTTTTCGTCCTTTCTGGCTAAATTGAAGAATTCTTAATAGGTATACCACTTTTTATATAATTTGATTTGCAGTTATTCAATGTAGCCAAAATGCATACTCAGAAAGGACGAAAAGGACCAAACCGTAGATATCCTTTTTTCGTATCCTTTTTTGTGTGGCTTTTGTATTTAAATTTTGACCATACCAAAAGATAGCCCGGCTTATGATGTGTAACTTTTGTTACTAGCACATTGATGATATCTGTGTGCATTTTCGAGAAAAATGGCAAAGGAACGCGGTACATAGAGTACAATTTGAGACCTTATATCTCGATAATAAAGGGTTAAACTGGAATTTTCAATATAGCATTTTCATTTTAGTTTTATTTGCGGAATTCAAAAATGCAATCTAAATGTATCCTTAATGAGGACGAAAAGGACATTTTTTAAATATATCCTTTCTCAAGTCCATTTTCAAGGACTTTGGCTATGCCAGAAAATACCTTGACAAACGATGCGTAACTTTTATTATTAGGACTTTTTCGATATCTCCGCATATTTTCGAGAAAAATGCTCAGGGAACACCCAGAACGCTTCGGTCCAATCTCGTTGCGATATCAACTTTCAAAGACACCATTTTGTTTTTTATTCTTTTAGAAATAATTTCATTTATTTGGTCGTTCGTGTTTTTTTTTTATGATTAATCCAATGTTTCTTTAATTTATGTTTGCTTTAAATATTTTTTCATATCGATATATTAACTATTTGAAATATTCTTTATCGTCCAAGCTTCGTATCAGCTTGCAATTTCTTCGAACATTTTCAGAAACTGATTTTGGACTTGTATTAGCTGTGTTCTTTTGTGTCCGCAGAACAGAGAAGAACAAAAGATACACAAAAGAACACCTCATAAATTTTCTTAGCAGATGTATAAATGAAGCGAACAGTACAAATAGTTCGCTTCAATCGACAGAACAATTTGTTCTCTCCAGTATGTGAGAGTTATAGAACAAGGTACACTAAAGAACACAGCTATTGTTATCAGACTTAGAACTATCACTTAATTCACCACCACTATCATTAATAATAATTTTATGTAGGTACATTACTATTATGTCTCTTAATATTTGACTGTTTTTTTTTTTCCTGTTAAAGTTCCATTATACTTCAAACATCTTGATTTATTTTCCTCTTCGTTGAACTCAATATATTTTCATAACACTGAACGCTTTTTCGGTGCCATTATTCACAAATTTAACAACCTGATTAATTTTTAACTGAGACAAACTGCAGCAGACAGCACAAACCACAATACTTCTAGATACAGAAATCACAAATAAATAATACGTTGCTCCTGTATGCTATCATACGTGCTCTGATTTTTAACAATATTATAAGGTTAAATAATTAAGGTTAATAAATTATTAACGACATATCTAATGTAGTCAAATATGCAGTCGTTTACCAACACTGGCATAAATATATGTTGTTATTTTATTAAGGTTCATGTACCCGAAGTTAGTTGGTTTATTGTATACAGAAACCAGTTTATTGGGTACAGAAACCAGAAAACAACTACATCTGATTTGAGGGTAAATGATAACTTACCATTATGTTCAAAACTAAGCCCAATATGATTATTGTAAACATGCAAGGCATTTCAAAATGTAGTCTGATTTTCCTGTTAGAACAATAGTTCCCTATCGTCTAGTTGTGTTTGCGCAAGAGAAGTAGTATGCCCTTATGTAGAGGTCTTTTTGTTTACTCATATTCTGCTTTTGTCTGGAGCTCTATAATCTGCGCTTTTAAGTTAAAAATACCCGGTAAGAGACCTTTGATTGTGGTCTGGGATAGCAGAATAAAACTATGTTTTTTTTTTTTTTTTCAAAAATAACCAGTCCTTCCTTCCCCAAGTCTATTGCTATCCCAATTTGAGGTTTTAATAATTTACTAACAACATTATTAGTATTAACGTTAAAAAAATAGGGGAGAATGCGTAACAGATAAACGATATTTTATTATTTTTATTTATTTTGCTATAAATCTCATTATACCAAAATTCGGAAGGCTTTAAGGATTTCAAAGTCCTTTAAATCAGGCAAAATGCATCGTAGGAGAAAAATTGTTTTCTTATCTCATTAACTTTCAGCAAAAGAGAAAACGGAACGAAATTGCTGATGGTGATGTTGGGAAAGAGCGTATTTTGTAAAAAATTGAATAAAATTTAATAAAAACTTTCTTTATAATAATTTGTCAAACTCACTCCACTTTTTTAACGTGATTTACAAATCAGGAATAAAATGTAATCTGTATATGTATGTATGTGATAAAATAAAATAAAACCGTTTAATACAGGATAGGAAATTATGATTCTTCCTACCCACAGAGTCGGTGATTAACAGTCATGATGTGAAATAATCCCGTGGGAGAGTAGTGAGTGGTATTGAAAAATAAGAAAAGAAAAAATTGCGCTAAACGGATAAGTATGTTTATTTCTATAGTACGCGTTACAAGATAGTCCGATTTTGAACATCAAAAACTGATTCTGATAATTTCAATTTTCAATGATCATACTAATGAGCGATGCAAGTACATTGAGAAAACGATATTGGGTAATATTGAGATTTGTGTAATTAATTTAACATACTTGCGTAGGAGAATTCAAATTTATATGTAAGTTTTACGGAAATATTTTCTGACCCTTGAATGTTTGATTTTTCCCATAATTTTGTACGGAGAGACGAAATTATTCGTACTCTCTTTTTAAATTTTTTCATGTCCGAAATTCCCACAGTATAGGATAATTCCTATGATCTCCCAACACTCCGTATGTATATTTCAAACAGTAGAACAGCTTAGAATAAACTACTGAAAAGTTAACTTAAAAAATTGACTTATAAAAAAACCATCATAAGTTCTTCCGTTAACGGGGAACTATTAAATATGATACGGATGGAAATCGACGTGCATCAGTTTCATGTTAGTAAATATCGTAATTTTATATTTAAACCAAGGTTCCATTAAAACGTTCCAAATACCGCTTTTCTTCGTTCCAAATATTACGTTCTGATTATTGTTAGACAGAAAGATCGTATACCTTTTACTGTGTGACAAAAAGCAAACTTTCTTATATTAAAAATTGAATAACCACGCAAAATTACAAAATCTAGCCCAATTTAGTGCCATGGGTACAAATTGCACATCTAGGGAAATAACGCCTCAGCAGCTATCACTAGTCTAAGAGTAACTTCGTATTTTAGCAAAATATGAACTCCGAAGATATTGATATGTTTTAACTGCATTAAAAATCCACAAGTATCGAAAATATACGCCGCTAATTATAAAAGGAAATGCCCATTTTAAGCTCGACACCTCCAGATATGAGAGATGCCTTAAATGATTCATAATGATTGAAAATATTTTATTAACAATGTTTATTTTAATTAAGCGGAGGAAGCATACGGGGTTAAAGTTTGATTTAGTACATTTTAGAAAATCTAGTACAGAATCGAATTCTTTAGACCCTGAGAAGAATTTTCACTTTCTACACTCCTTCACTCGGAGGCTTAAATAGCTATTTATAACCATCTTCATACTCACTTTTTTAGTATTTCCCACTTTCTTATTCGAACTGAAGTACCAAATTTTTTGCACCTTAGATCGCGTCTAATTCGGGATTTCGCCTCAGCTCATTACCAGCTAAAATATGCAGAAGAATATTGTTTAGGGTAGTGGTACGATGTTCCTGCGGTGGTTCCAGTACCGCATGCTGCATAGCGAATTAAAGTCTCGCCGAGTACTATTGGATTGTGTACTTTTTTTTTTATTCAGAAAACATTCTCGGGACTTTTTGCAGCCGGACACCCACTTTCATGCACTTGGGTCACATACACCCCAGCTACTACATTTCACATATATTTTCGAAGTTCTTTCTTCCATGCCCATTAAAGCTCTGTTGTGCAAATTTTTTTCACAGCAAATTATTTTCCTCGACCGACCAATTCCATGCAATCACGAGGTGTAGAAAAGTCTACTTCTTCACCCAAGACAGTCGCTCAAGCTACATCCGATCGCCAATGCTTTACACCGGCATTGGAATAAACATTGTTAATAAAATATGTTCAGAGTATCATAAAGCATCATTTAAGACATCTCTCATATCTGGAGGTGTAAAGCCGAAAGTTGTATGAAAATTGTGTATTTCCCTTTTTATGGTTTTAGTTTCTTTTGTAAAAGCAGCACATATTGCGTGTAAATGAATAAATATATGGAATTTATTGTTTATGGAAATATAAATAAATTTATTGAAGGTAAAGAAAACCGTTGCTGAATGACAGATGCCGAGAATTTAGCAATCGAAAATCAGGACCTTTAAAAGAAGCACTTTTGAAGTGTACATACGGGCTCAGTATGCGACTTTAGAGCCTTATTTTTCCGACCTCTTTTTGGATTTAGGACATCTATAACTCCGCCCCCTGCAGAACACACATATAGTTTCCAGAGACCTGAAGATGAAAAGTGAACAAATTTCAGACATCGGAGAGCGCACATAAAAAACCGCTTGCTTGGAAATACATGACGGGAGATTCGAGATCCAGATTTGGTTTTCTTAGAGATTTTTTTGCTTCTCCAAAGCGTGTACATGGATTACACCGTCTCCAGGGACCGAAAAAGTGGTCTCTCGACGCTAAAGTCTCTCGACGCCAAAGTCTCTCGTCGTTTAGTTTCACCTTTAAGACTAGCCCAAAATGAACGTAAAGAATTTTACGAAACTATACGGAATTGAGACTTGCTTACGGATGATTGAAATTTTTAATCTAAATAAACATTACATTCCGTAAAGGTTATTATCTTGACATTTAACGTTTTCAAAAAGTGCAAAAGGAAAAAAAAACAAAATTAACAAATGGAAATGGATTTTATTGATTATACGTAAGTAAGATTTCCCAAAATGCTCAGACAGGTGCATACGTTAAAAGCGACCTCAACGTCACTTTACTTATGGCAATTTGACTCTTAAGCTTAAAGAAAGTTTCCGAACTGACGCTTGATGTTATTTTGTGTACGTCTGTTTAATTTACGTAAGTAACTTTACTTACGTTCACGTTCATTTTGAGGCAAGCCGTTAGTCTTATCATTCAGTTCATTTGACTCTCTATGTAGAGAAATATGTTCCTTTTGAATTATTTTGGATAATTACTTATTGAACTTATGGTATTTTTTACTTCTGCGAGAAAAACTCTTCTCCTTCATAAAGACAGTAAAAAGCTTAACCCCACCCATATAAGTCAGAAATATTTTCACTTATTATTTTTTTTTTTTCATTTCTCTAATGGATTTTGAATAGAAAATTGTCACTCCAGACGTAGTACCTTCAAAAGGTATACTCCTGCTTCCACGGTTTCGGAAATTTATGTGTTGGATTCTGGGGCGTGGTTTACTGAAGTCCTCGAAAGCAATGTGTTTTAAACGAGGATCTAATTAGGTTTCCCACAAACAGAAATGACGGTACGCGATTTTGGAAAAATTTTTGAAAGTTTTTCCATTAGGACATCCAAAAGTTTTATTGAGTTTTCTTCCATTAGAAGTTAATTTTAACCTTGGAAATCAGTTCTTTCACCTGATAAAGTAGGTAAGTATAACTATTGAAGCAAGCACATTTTTACCCGAACTCATTTTCTTCTGTTACTTAAGTTCAAAGATCTTCAGTATTTTGAAAATCTCTTTAAGAAGAGCCCAATCTACTGCATTCCACTGCTCTACGAAACTTTGAAATACTCCTAAGGAGGTCATTATTCTATTTTTTCAAAAACTTAGTACAGGCATGTATCGGGAATGAGTGAGCAGAGAACAGGGCTTTCATTATGCTAATGTGTAACACAGGACCGATTTATCTATAAAATTAACTCTGCAGTATAATTTGCCTCGTACAATTTATATAGGTACAAATAACAAAACAGCTATTTCGTGCTTTAGGGTTTTTAATTACTCTTGGGAAGTATTTGAAATATATTTTTTTTTTTAATTAAAAGTTATTTTCTGAGGTTGATGTCTATCTGTCTGACTGTCTGACTGATATCTGCCATCACCACTGTTGGAGAAAGTATCGTTGCGTCATGAAAAACTGAGAATTTAATATGGACTTTTTCGGCGAAGTGTAGGAATAAAAGCACGTCGATGGAGAATATTTGAAAAGGGTCTGCAAAGATATTTTACAGATTATAGAAGCTTCATACGAAAAAAATATCATCTTGACTTTTTTTGTCTTTACACCTTAAGGACTAGCATAATGCTACTCTGTCCCAGCCACTCGAATTCTTATTTGTTTACCTTAGGGTGAATGTTTTGTGGGCTTCACAGTTACATTCCTTGAGTTTTGATCATTTAAAGAGATATCATTTTCTTATGCTAAAATTGAACATTGTTTAAGCGAAATATTGTGTAATTCTAGTTATCTAGGTAACCCAGATTTAGATATGAAAAGATACTACTGAACTAGATAATGATAAAAAAAATTATTGTTTGTGAGAAAGTAAATGTCGAGCATAACTAGATACATATATATTTCTTCGATGATTTTCCCAACAGTGGAATCATATAACTTCATTACACTAATTTTAATTAAGGAAATTAATCGAAATAAGAAGTAGGAAAAGCAAATCGGACTTACATAAGATTGTGGTTAAGGTTGATCCATTATTAATTATAGCAGATTAGATTATTCTCTCTTAGTACGTAGGGGGCTGGATACGTATACCATTTTTATTTAAGAAGCCAAGTTTCTCTATCTTAATCATAAAAGTCGATTTGTATATAGTCACCAAAATGCAAAGATAACTGAATTTACTACAATTTTGGTTTTTAATTCAAGCTGTTACGTAATCTGAAGTAGAATGTAGCAGCCTCTTGCAGTATTAAGGCATAATAAATTCATGTTTCCGCAAACTTTTATTATTAAAATATTAAATTGTATTGATAAAACTGTAAAGCTTTAATAAGAAATCTTTTGAATTCGTTGAGAGTGTAGAGCATTTTTAGATTTAATTAAACCTTATTCAGAAAGAATTAAACCTTTTCTAAAAGAATTAAACCTTTTCCAAAAGAATTAAACCTTTTCCACATAGAATTAAATATTTGGCATAAAAATTAGCAAAATTGAGAAACAATAAAATCAATTTCACAATTAATTAAACCAATAATTTTTTATTTATTTTTTTAAATTTGTAAATAGTTTTTGGTTAGTGTAGTTGTTCGCCATATTCGTTATTAAATTTACAGCATCTCTAGGATTAATCTCACGAACGTACATTCTATAACCGAAATAAGGCTGTGCATAAGGCCTGAACCACAATTGGAGCTTTTCAGCCAGCTTTATAGCCATCTTTTTTCTAGAGCTGACTGAAAAAGCCGAATTGAACACAACTGGCGTTTTTGACATTTGCAACTTTAACTTGTTTATGTTGAGAACTTTTATTAAGGAACGACAGATAATGCTTCCGATTTTCCAAAATTACGATAAATTCATGCTTTTTTGGATAGTTTCGAGATGTAACAATAATACTGAGGTTTTTATTATGTACCACAGGAACTGCTTATCTTTTACTCAATATATAAGCTTTCTTCCATTTTAATATTTTTAGTAACTGTTTACTTCTTAAATGTGTCAACAGAAGCCATTTTCATCTAATATTCGACATTTGCACAGTTGGCAACATGAAAAATTCCCTCAAGTTGGCAGTCATTGGGGTTGAAATTTACAATTTGATCAAATCTCAAGCCAATTGCTGCTGGCGAAAAAGTTTGAGCTCCAATTGTGTTCTTCTACATTGATTTACATTGTCAACAAATCTCAAGCTGGCCGAAAACCTGCAATTGTGTTTCAGGCCTAACAGATGTATCTGCGAGCATTGTTTTCCTGTTTGAAAAGGAATAAATCAAGTGTTTAGTGATTTAAAACTACTAACACAAGTTTTCTGTGAAGTTTGTTTATTTGCACAACTAAAAAAATAGAAAAACTATAACAGAAGTTGGTATTTGAAAAAATAATTCAAATTTATAAAACCTTTTCCAAGCACCTTATTAGACTACCACAGTATAATAAGGCCCAAAGCAAAAATTAACTTTTTGAAAATCTTAATCAGCGGAATGATTCCCTTTAAACTTGCTGAAACTAAAAAATCAGCAAAATTCGGTTATATTTCATAATTTCGAATAAATATTAAAATGGGCTTCTTTACCCCCCAGGGGGATAATAAGGCACCCAACAGCTTTAGTTATAAATTTCTTAACGCACATCAGAGTAAATCCAAAGAGTCTTTATTCTTTGGAACAAAAGTAATGTCACAATCCTATATAGGAACATTAGTTTCATTGAGAATTTACGTTAGGTATTATAATAAGGCCCACGATCTACTCCAGTGAGCCTTATTACACCTATGACAAGATTTTACAAAATTACTCATTATTCAAATAAACACAATGGTGGGCGAAAATAAACACCGAAATCATAAACTACATTACCTAACGTTCAAACTAAACAATTTACTATACATATATAGAAATGTCAATTAAACAGCGAAAATTATAATTCCAAGCAGCCATACTCCTCTCGGTGATGTACCTTTCGCTACTATCAAGATAGCGGCGCGAGCTGCCAGACGACCCCTCGACGGTTTTCGTGTCGACCTAATGCATGGGGGAATAAAGTGTGAGGTTGCTGAGATTAAGTTTAGTACAAATTTTTAAATGTGGGCCTTATTACCCTCCGGCCTTTATTTGCCGCAGGTACTATAGGATTGAGCATAGGTGAATATGGGGGGAAGTGTGGGTAATAGTACTGTCCCCTGGGGGAGAGTTCCTATAACCGCGGCTGCGTTGTCGCAGGTATAAGAATCTGAAAAGGTTGAGGTTGATTGCGAATAAAGAGCTAGAGTAAGCTAAAGAGATGAAAGCTTAAAATAGGGTAATCTTCTATAGTAGCGCTTCACACTCTGTATGTAATTGTAGTGCTTATCCTCTATGAATAGCACGTACAACCGTTGTTGTCTTTCTCTATTTTCCTTCAATAGATAACATCTCCGTGGTAGGATATCAAGAAAGAGATTATGCTTCTTTAAGTAGGCAAGTCAAAGCACGTTCCGGCACAGGATCTTCACGGAGGTTCTGTCAGCTAGACGTTAGTCCTGATTGTAAGTAGAGGCTAGGAAATAATGAAGTTATAAATACTGAACAATTTTATTAATGAAAACAATCTTCTTCGGCTTTCGTTATAAACTTTATTTAGATGAATTTATGGATAATAAACTTCGTAGGATACTTTCTTAGCTGTGCGGCTCTACGGGGAACAATATTAAACTAATTTATTTTATATTTTGGTCTAGCTAGCATGTTTGCTTCCGTGAGAATAAATTGATCACAACTGGCTTAAAAAACTAACATTGTTTTATTTTCGCTTTCTTATGCCAACACAGTAAAAAATATTTACCTTCCCGCTATGGCAACTTTTTGTGCCACCCATATTAGGTATACTTCCATTGATGGATGTAATTTAAAATTTCCCTAATTTAAAGGCAAAACGTTTTACATTCAATAAAGGGAAAGCTAGAATCCCTTACCACAAGGGAATAATCAATACACTAAATAAGTGTAAAATTACCTCTCCTGTAGGTATTTTGATATACCTTTGTAATGTGGAAATAAATATACAATAAATGTAAAAATCCCTTATTTCAGTGTAGTATAAATTACATTTGTACAATATGTTAGTACCACATGAAAGTGATTTATGCATTTATCATATTGAATGTACGAACCTCCAAATTATAATATAATATAATGTATATCTTTGCGAATAAGATTTCCAATATGAATAGGAAAATTTATACGTCATTTGAAGGTAATTTCGTTCAAGTGCTTCGCTCTTGGGGAATTTTATGCATAGTATACAACAGTGTAATGAAAAGTAAACAGATTGCAGTATGTATAGAATGCGAAAGCTTTTGAAAACAAAAATAAGCGCGAATAAATTTTTTGGAAGGTTAAAGGAATTTTTTGCAGGGAAAGGAAAGAATATTATCAGTGGATTTAATTTTTAAAATGAACTTTGAATTTTGAACAGAAACAAAGCTTTATTTCAAAATAATAATTGTAAACAAAAATACGACTTTTGAGATATATATGTATGTTTCTCACAAGAGATCATTACAAAAAGTATACAAGATACCTATACCTTTTCAACCAAAATCTAATTCCATTTTTTCGGAAAAGAGACTCGAAAATTTCGAAATTCAAATAAAAATAAGTTCATATGACTATATTTTTTTTTTTGCTTGTTAAAAATATTTGGACTTAAAATATAAGTATAATACTCAATCACAAATATCCGAAGTAAATATCTTAAACTATAGAATTACAGTTTTCTGTAAATTTACTTATTTAAGTTTTGTTGAATCCAATGACACACAGAAAACAAGGCAATACAAAACTACACCTTCAATTATAATGTGTTTTTACATATGCACTTGCTTTGAAAAATCATCATAAAGGGCATGATGAATACTAAATATAATTTATTTTCTCTTTTTGATACCTTCAGAGGGTGATAATCTAACATTTCGGTAATATATACATGTTTTAAGTTTTTAGTAAAACTTACGCTTGCAAATCCATAGTCATTAAATATTACTTCAATCTGATGACCTAAAAAAACTACTACATTATTTCCTACATTAAACAATATGTTTTGAATACTAATAGCATGAAATTTATTTGCAGAAATGACACTGGTGAAAACGATCATATCTTGAGCATAAAATATGCCTGTTATTTTAATTTTATCAGTTGTATGGAATGTGGAAAAATTTACAATGTTAGTTTTAACATAATGGTATCTATCTTCAAGTAAACATATTAAAGAATTAGTTTTTTCTATATACGGCTTATTATTGAAGAACCCACTTTGATTATAGTATGCTTGTAGCAACTGGTGCCGTTGAGAGCAAGTTTTTTCAATATTTTTGTAATTGCTTAGTTTCTTACAAATACTTTTGAAATATTTATGCTTAGATTCAAACCTTAGTGTCCATACTCTAATTAGAGGTCCATATTTTCGCAAAAGTTTTCCATAGTGTATTAAATAATGATGTTTAGGTTTTAATGGAATAAGAGGAAATTCTTCTTTACGGTATGTCAAATAATCTCTCACTAAGTCATCTAAATACACTGTTTGATTTACTGATAGCTTAGGAGCCATAACAAGTTCTACTATTTTGTGAAGTGCTACTAGCATTTTCCAACAGAGTGAATCTATATCCAGTACATATTGTGACAATATAAATTGCAAATATTCCAACAGGAATCGATTTTGCATCGCATGACCAAAAGTCTTGCCATTTCTATAAAAAAATTCCGGACTAAAACTTTGATTTAATTTGTCGAGCTCTAAATGTTTAAAGTCATAATTGAGTACACATTCTGATACCCATTTGTACTCTTTTATAATTCGATTGAGAATTAATGGTATATCGTATTGTAGAACACCTTCAAAAATATCGTGACCTATACATGGTGGTTCATGGGAACGTTTCTTACGCCATTCTCCAATTTTCAAATAATTTTCCGTAAACTCTTTTCTGCTAATATAACAATACCTACAAAAGAATTGCGAAGTACTGAAGTTTTCCCTAAAACCTCCAATCGCATGGCATGGCTACCAAGATTATCTCCACAAATAAAAACAATGGAGCCACGCACGTTCTTTTGTATTTCTTGAATGAATATTCCTTCAGTTTCCAATTATTTTACATCATGAACTATTACCTGAAATATTTTCTTAAATGTAAATTCTTTAATTAGGCTCTCTTTGTATACTAAACCCAACTGCATTTGGTCTATTGATGACCTATTGTAGGTAGGAATATTCCCTAATGTCATATAGACGCTAATTAAGGAATGTTTTTTTTTGCGGAACCTAATGGGTTGCAAATTTCGAATACATTTTGGTAGAGTATTATGTCAAATATTTTGTCATTACTCGTAAAAATTCATTATCTTTGTAGTAATCACCGCTGTAATAATCGCTTAAAATTAATTTGTTGCTTACTTTCCCTGAAAACTGTTTTAAAAATACACTTTTAAATAATACTTTTAAGGATTCTAGAATTGGTAAATAATAAAAAAATCTTTCGTTGTGAAAGTTGTCCTTTCCTAAACTAATTTTTGCGGTTGGATTAATTCGAAATTATCTGAATAAAATTGATTTCTCTTAAATGGTGTAGAAAAGCGATTTAATTCATTACTAAAGCATTCCCTGCTATCATCTAATTTCTTAATAATTTGACTTAAGGTAGTCAGAGGATCATTTTCTTTTAACGCGGAAAAAATATCACGTTTCAACGTTATTGTTAGATGTTCTTTATATTTTGTCATTATCTCCATAAAATATTCAATTACAGAAGAAGTGATTAAGAATTTTGATTCCAATTTAAGAAAATATACTCCTAAATCTTTAGTATATTCACTTGAATCTAACGATAAGATGTCATAATTATTTGACGTACTTTGAACTTCGCAAGTATTATGCGGTAAATTGATAAAATTATCCTCCAAAGTATGAATAAAAAAGTTCTTATGTTCTCTATACATATGGCATTTAAAAGAAGATAAGTTGTGATAGTTTTTGGTACAATTTTCCATCACACAAGAAACATTTATTTGATTTTCGAAATGTATTTTAGTATGTTTAAAAAGGTTCTTTTTAGGCTGAAACTGTGAACATGTCATACAAAAAAAAAAAAAAAAATCTTCTTGATTAAGTGCAGA
The DNA here is from genome assembly GCA_963924295.1 of Dioctria rufipes. Lineage (NCBI taxonomy): Eukaryota > Metazoa > Arthropoda > Insecta > Diptera > Asilidae > Dioctria > Dioctria rufipes. The sequence goes on from OZ002740.1 coordinate 57,716,575, forward strand.
TTCATCTTCGTTGGAATGAAATCTCTTATTATGAGAAATAAAAGAAAAGTATTTTCGAAAAGATTTCACACAAGATTTGCATTCAAATATTGCATTATGCATATGTTTATGACTATGAAGGTGTGTAATGTATTGCCTTTTCTTAACAAAATTTTTACCACAGTTAATGCATTGTAACTGTCCCATTTTACATAATTTCTTTTACTTTATTTATTGTAGATATTACCTTATTACAAATAGTATTTGTTTTTGCTCTTGATACTTTTCCGGAATTGCTAGATGTCATTTTTGCTGCAGTAATTTGTAAAAACTCAAGGCTAAGTGAAGCTTCTTTGGGATAGCAAATATTTATATTGAAATAAGTTGCAAAAAGTCCTGATATTGCCTCTTCAAAGGAATCCACGTTTGTAACGATGACCCCCTCAACACTTATGTAGTAAAGAGTTCCGTAACAATCTTCATTTCCTCCTGTAATCAAAATGTTTTGCATACAAAAATTTAGGATTCTTTGCTTAATCTTACCTAAACACAAAATAACTGGAAACTGGAATCCTTTACAGGAAGAGAGCATGCCACTTTTGGTTTCGTGATTCTGTAAACAAGCATTCTATAATTTAAATAAAAAATAATAATCTAACAATTTTACCTTAAAATAACGAATTATATTGAACTCGAATCCTCTTTGAAGTAAGATGTTGTTTGGTGTAGAATGTTGTGAAGGCATTCGTTATTGTTTGCTGATCTCGTCAAAAGCTGAATCTTTCTCCCAATCACCGGCAAATGCTCTCTAATATTTGTAGAAGATCTGTTTTTTGTAATAGCTGGAAATGCATAAGCATATATTCAAAGTGAAATAAAATAGGCCATTACTCAATTATATCTGTGATTGCTCTTGGCCCATTAATATTTAAATATTCTCTTTGGTTAGGGAACGTTAACTGAAAAATTTCTTTTATTCTACTGTAATTCTTGTCTTCTTTTACGAGCTCATTTTTTAAAAATAATCTATTCATTTCTTTCTCAGCAGAAACATTTTCAGGAACTATTTTTCTTTTTCTTTTAATTATATTTGTTTGTGATGTTGTTGGATTTTTTCTTTTCAAATATTTTATATGTTCTTCAATTTTCTTTAAAAGAGTTATGTTTCCCTCTCCAATCTTTTGTCCTGTATCATCGTCAATGTCACAGAATGTTCCAGGAAACTTTTCACATATATTGTTTGCTTTTCCTCTAATATCTCTACGGAGAGGGCTTTCATGTCTTTTCAATATTTCTTTGGAAACTTGAGATATGAAAGTAGAATATTCTTTGCGATCTAGTTTTTCACCCTTAAATATCTTATCACAAACAGTGACTGAAAGCGATTCAAAAGGTATTTTGAAACCATTCTGATCCTGTTCTGGAATAGCGAGTATTCCAGTTATCACAGAATCTAGAGTAGATCTACACTAACTATTTTAACGCTCGATTTAATAATAAAAACTTCTTGAATAAAATGCTGAAGTATCTCATTTTCTTCAATCTCAGTACCATCTAATAGAGATAACTTATCTCCAATTATACCTTTATCGCTTGCTATATAGCGTTTTAGAAAATTAGAGAATATTAATTATTTGAAGGAACAGATATACTCTAAGAAAGTTTTTAAAATTTAGACAAATTTATAATCGGAGTGAAAAATGTCACTTCAGCAGTTATTTTTAATGTAATCTTAATAAACTGGATAAAATAATTGCAAAATTTCAATATATGAATGATTCCTAAAAGCTTTGTGAAATTTTTAAGAATCGATTAATGCATAAAAAGGATGACATTATTGTTAAGTAAACAATAATTACATAGACATCTCAGAATTGAAGCAGAAGTCGATTATAAATACATATACGATATTCATAATAACTCCTCCGTTTTAATATTTACGTTTAAAACTCTTTGTTACATAAATATTGGCAATTCACAAGATAATTTCCGGATAAGAATAAAACTACAAATATAAAACTTATAGCTTGCGCTCCATAGGCCAAATATACGGCGAGGAACTTTCGTCCACGGAGATAATTTTTTCGGTCTCGAGCGACTACAAAAATCACATTATATACACTTCAGAAGAATGGCAAAAATTTAATAGTTCAAAAATATTCCGATATCTCACTATAATATTGTATCAAATCAAACCTTTTTGAGTTAGTCGCGGTTATATTAAAAATTCAGTACAATAGAATTCACCGTTATATGAATCAAGTTACTGTGCCTACTATGTTATCTTAGACTGATGAATTGATTAATACAAGTATTAAGAATTTAATAAAATAAAATCAGCATAAAATAGAAGTTTCACTTGACTTACCTTTCTGTAGAATTGTTGCTACATTTAATTCATCCTCATTGATAGAAATAACTTTTTTTACACTGGAAGTTTTATCGCACACTTTAACAAAAAACATTTTAATTTTTACTTCAAAAACACCATCCGTTAACTTGAACTATATGACCGAAACTGATCTCTGCGAAATGCATTTAGTGAAACACGCAGCTGTTTTGCTACTTTGGTCAAGTACTAACGTGAAAATTATTTTGTAACACAAATACAATACAAATTAAACACGAAATTCAAGAAAGCCATTCACCGAAGTGACGATTGCATTCGATTGAATGTGTAATTACCTACGAATTTACGTTACATTCCCTTTTTCGGATGGAAAACTTATAGTAAACACTTGTAAGTGAAATTTGAATTTATATGTATACGTCCATATAAAGGAGGGGAAATTCGTCATTCTATTAAACAAAACATGCAATGAATGGAAATTCAGCAGAAATAATTCCATAGTTCCATTATAAAATAAATTTCACTTTTCTAAACAGAAGTTTCTATGCATGTAAGACAATACTGACTTACTTCAGTTCATAATTCCATAATAAATCTAGAGTTGTATTTCAGAAGTGTTTCGTGGCCTTATTTAAGTGATTATTCAATAATTTTGATGGAAAATTTGTGTCCTAAACAGATGGAAACGTGCACCATTTTTTACTGTGTACTTACAAAAACTGAAAAAAAGAATGCATTTACGCTGCACAAAGTACAATTTAGGGAACAGGCGAATTTAGAAGCATCCCCAATATTCAGGTCGATACAGCGGTTAAATATTTAGAGTGCATTTTTGTATTCAAGTTTGCTCGCGTCGCCACAGAAGATTGAAGTCGTAGGTTATTACCAGTGTCAACAATCTCTCGAACAGCATTTGTATCGCGACATTATCCAAAATTAACCATGTATCTTCTATATGCGAAAGTTTACCTACAAACACTCTAAGGAATGAACAAAACAAATAAGAAACTCATTGTTTTAAATGTTTATGAATTTAGTTTTATTGTTTGTGGATTTTGTTTAATTCTTTCTGGGAAGTGTTTAATTAAATCTGAAAATTCATAGTAAACTTCATGAGTAATCATATAGGTAGTTAAATTCGAATTTTTAGATGGAGATACTAACCTCAGTTTATAAGGATTTTGGAACTTGAAATTTCTCTCCGAAAATCGTGGTTTTTGTATGCGTATTTTTTGAAAACTTGGTAGATAAGTTTTTAACCCTTCATCTATCCATCGGTGAAAACTGATAGCACTAATTCAGTGATCACTCGAATCTACTATTACTTCTCTTTGCTCAGGTTTTTTACGTATACTGTGAAAATGACCAATCCTAGACGTTTTATTATACTGAAAAGCTCTTTAGAATATGAAATCCTATGAAATTTGTTATGATCATTTTTGCACGTTGCATGTTTGCACCCTATTCTGGTTTTAATTCGGATATTTAAGGATCGATGGAAGAGGTTAAATAAAAATGGATTCATCTAGTCACTCCTTTCATCCATCCATCCCTGCGAACCATCAGGATATCTCATGTATACTTCCCGACAATCTACCCTATCTCTTCCTATATCATCTCAGATATCCATCCAGGCTCGCAGGTATCCCATTTATTTAAGCATCCCACCCGTCTAGTCAATACTGTTAATTCATTACATCTTAACAATCTATTCTTCCCGTTTAGCGGGCTATCCCGTATCTTACCCTTTCTCTTATGAAACAATAATTACAAACAAATAAGAGGTGCAAACTGTTTCATCTGTTTACATTTTTCCTACGCCTACGAAATCGTCACCTAAAAACCATAAAAACTAAGTCCAAAAAATTCTCGCACAGGCGCACCAGATCTCTTCTCGCTTTGCACAACATAAAGGAAAATTGTTTCAAGATACTTACGTCACGACTACAAGACATGGGCGCAAATATTGCGAACATTATGGTCCGATAAATTTCTTTACTCCCCCGTTTTTCTGTTCCTTGGTAGAAAAATTCATGCCTCATTAGATTGCTAACTTTTGAACCAAAATGTTTCGCCGTTATATTCTTTCGTTTTTCCTGTCGCGCCCTTACGAGATAGGGGTTGGTCATCGTAGACTTTTTTATTTAGAATAATATTCTGAGCATTTAAATTTTTTTTTTAAAGCTTCACCCCTTCCGATCTGCACACATGGCAAATAGATATTGTCTTTCACGTCTTTGTCTTAGCCCTGGGAAGCCGTATATCAATCCTCAAAATTGCAGCTTGAAATAAAAATAAATTAAATACGATCTTCAGCATTTTTCGGCTTATTTGACTGGACTATAACTTATTCGCAAATAAAGCACGCTCCTCGAAGGGATGCGATCCGTAGCTAATCTTGCATTGCAGAAGTATTTCCGCGTTGAGTAACGATACATATACTACAAGATTCAGTATGCATAATTTAGTCATGAGATTTCTCGATAATTGCTTCGTGCATCGCTATAGCTGTATATATATAGAAGATATATCTTTCCTATCATGTATAGCAACTAAATATAACCGACTTACCAATCATTTTATGTCATTTAATTACTCCATAGATTTGTGTTGTAGTTTAGTTCAAACAGAGACAGTTGATTACCCTCATCTGTACTAAAGATATTAAAATAAACAAAAAAATTTGAAATAAAGCTTTCGTAAATAAATTGCACTAAAAATTAAAAAATATTTTTTTCTTTCTCAGTGATATACACACAAGAAAAGTTTCGTTGCAAAATAAAAAATTTTACAACTCAGATTAAATCTTAAAAATTTGGGGATATGCAGTTAGACAATTGTGATTATATGTAGTTATGGATGCCCAAACTTTTAAGATTGTAGCATTTTTTATTTGGCAACCAAATTTTTTACTTTTTAGTGCAATTTATTTACGAAAGTTTTATTTTAAAAGTTTTTTTAAAATATTTTATTTTCTACTTTATAGTCATAAATTCTATACACTTTCTCCACTTTCGACTTTCGAATGACGATTTAACGTTATTTTAACTTTTTTAAGTTTTTTAACTTTTTTACTTTTTTTTACCTTTACAACTCTTTTAACTTGTTTTTCACTTTTTTTTAACTCTTTTAACTTTTTAAAACTTTTTAACTGTTTAACGTTTTTTTAACCTTTTAACATTTTTTAAGTTTTTCAACTTATTTAAACTATTTTTAACTTTTTTTAACTCGTTTTCAAATTTTTTAACTTTTTTTTACTTTTTGAATATTTTTAACTGTTTTTTAACTTTTTTTAACATTTTTAACTTTTTTAAATTTTTTTAACTTTTTTAACTTTTTATAACTAGACTCTCGAATCTCATCTCGAATTTAGACTGTAGACTTTCGAATCTCGACTTCGAACTCTCGATTCACCGCTCTCGACTCATATCACACACGGCCTAAATTGGGCAACCCCAAGGGTGGTAGTTACCATCCTCACATCAAGGCCCCATCAAACGTAAGAAAATGTTACCCTATCGGAAAGCTCCCCATTCATTCACTCTAAATCAAAAAAACCCCATATAAATCCTTCCACGTTTACTACCTTAAAACTCTTTTGTCATGGCTGGCACTGTCAGGCGCTCAAACACAACGTATTTTAGTCTTGATAAAACTTATTTAAAAATAGATAATAAAGTAAATGCTTTAGTTTTTTCAATATTGTTTTTTTTTTTTACTGTTAATTTTTGTAGGTCCTCTTTTTTGTCAAGAACTCCCATCCTTGATAGATGAGAGTGAAATGAGCTGTGTTCGGAAATGATGCCAACCACTGTTCTACATTATTTCCTCTCGATCCCTATGAGAAAATCGGAGATATTCACATTGGCCCAATCTAGAAACAGTTTTGTACACCAGCAAGTATTCAGGTTCGCCCATATCTGCTTATGCTTTCTACGAACCTCCGCTATAATGAGAGACCTGATACTCTAGCTGGCAACCCCTACAGCGGGTTCCGGTCCGAGGAACGGAGAAACCGAGCCAGCCCTAGCTAAAATGTCAGCCCTTTCATTCCCCATGATCCCCCTGTGACCAGGAGCCCACAGAAAGGGCACTTTGTTGTGGATACAAAGGTTATCCACAGAAACCCTGCAAGCCACCAGTAACTTAGATGTTATCCGAAGGCCACTCAGAGCCATCATGGATGCCTGACTATTCGAGAGGACAGTCATATCGTTCTCCTTGATTTGCATGTCAAGAGCTAACTTCGCTGCCATTAATATGGCGAAGACAGTGGTGTGTCTACCAAGTGAGTACTCCACTCCAATATCAGGCTCAGGAAAATATACACCCGCCCAGCTCCCTCATTAGTGAAAGAGCCGTCGGCGTAAATTTTTAGAGCAAAGCAGGAAAGGCTCCATAAGGCACTTCCCTCAGTCCACGATTCTCTTCCATGGAAGCTCACAGAGAAGCGACGCCCAAACCAAAGTTCGGGTACCATCGCATCACGTGACATACTTGCCAGAGGGCTTTCCAAGTCCAGCCAGATAGCAATGAAAAGAGCCAATCCAGCCATCCCCCCAACATCCCCATGAGCTGAACTCGGCACACAGCCCTTTTGACATCTGCCTGTATGACTAGATCCAGGAGTGGCAGATTGAGTAGGACCTCTTGAACAGCAGTAGCCGTAGATCGCATGGAGCCTGTCATACCCAAGCAGGTGAGCCTTTGCAGGCCTGCCAGCCTCCGGCGTCCTCGGCCACCATACACAGGGCCGATGCTCCTTAGAATCAACGAAGATTACTGAAGAGGTCATGATGAAGGCTTTTTTTATAGGGCTCAAAATGTAACCGATACTGATCTCGATGTACGGCTTAATACACGATTAAATATTCTATAGTTACGAAATTCAAATGGTTTCATTATTAAGCACCACCGCTCCAAATGCAGGCGTTTAAGCTCGTCCTTGAACTCTACAAATACTCCATTTACGTCAACATGCTCTTGGATTTTTAGAACGGACTATATAGGTTTTGTGATACTTATATTTAGCAATCATTTATGGGATCATTATAAGCCATATGATTCTTCAACGGGTTGAGTAGGTGTGATTACTCCAGACAAGAGAGATATGCCATTCATTTTCTGAACAAGATCCTATGCACCTGAAATATACCCAAATTTTTTTATGTCTGAAATTTCCTTTTTTAGTATTAGGCGTTGATGTGGTTGTTACTGTTTATCATCTTGTTTTGTTCCTCCGCTAGGACTCCTTTTCCGTGATGATATAAAGTCGTAAAGACTTTTGTTGAATCTTGCAACAAATATATTAATTTGTGGAAATACTCCCTTTAGTTGTCTTTTACGGCGTACTTATTCAATTCCACCAATACTAAGGGTAGGGACTAGAAGACTGCCAAATTGCTTAATCTAGTATGCAGGTACATCGTGTTATCCTCTATATATAACCATCTAGTCCCGATTTATACCATACCATGACGTCGTTTTGGTAATGTGAAGATCTTTTGTAATAAGGATACATTTTTCCTTAGGTCTATAGCCTACTATGCTTAGAAGCTCGCTCAATTTGTCTTTAAGGTTGGTTGGATTTATGGGACAAAAAGGATGGATGTTGTGAAATATAACTAAAATTTAATTATTTCAAATAAAAATTAAAAAAACAAACTCGAAAAACAACTTTTCTAGTATACAATGTTCATACTACCTACGCATGCAATGTTATTGAAGCCATTAAATGGAATCAAACGGGATTTAGGGCACTCTTCAAAAGCAACCAGTCTTTTTACTTGCTGGATCACTTTGTCTGCAATTTTCCAACCCACTTAATTTATTGGAACGTGTAATTTTAAATTTCTTTTATGATTTAATGATGCCTTAATATGGTGCGTCTGCATGAAAGGGATTTATTTCATCTCGGATTTTAAAGCTCCTTTCATCGACAATGCAAAATCATTATTGTCGGAAAAGTCAAGGAATTGTCGGAAAAGACAAGATATTATCTGTTGTCACGACGTGCCGGCAGTCCTTTTTGCTTTTTATACCCTAGATGAAATTGCAGGGTATACTAAGTCTGTCATTCCCTTTGTTTGAAATAATGCTGGTAGTGCAAAATGGGCTGAGCCGAATACACACGCATAATATTAAATGTTATTTTGATTTTTACATGTCCGTCTGTCTGTCTTGATGATAACTGGGAAACGCTTCTACTTAGAGAGCTGAAATTTTGCAGTTCGAGAATGGGACAAATCGGGTAACTCATTCGTTAGGTTGCCACACAAAAATTTTGTTTTTCAATATATACTTAGCTTAAATTGTGTACACGACGTTTACAGAGAAATATCAAATACAATTTCAAAAATGAACTAAATCGGGCAACCCCTTGTACGTACACTGTGAAAACCATCAGTCCTAGACGTTATTATTGCACCGAAAAATTCTTCAAAACTCTCTAAATCTATGGTATTAGACAAATTCTAGCTTTTTTACTTCTTGTTTCTTTTATTTATTTAGCGGGAAACACAATTTATTTATTTATTTCGCTAAATGCTAGCTACAAAGTTCCCAGGACACAATACTTAAATTAAGCTAAAGTACAGAGCAATTATTGAGGATTTTTCTTAATTGAGTCTTATTAATGTTAAAATCTATCGAATGAAAATTCAAATTAAAAGTACAGCACATTCTAGTCATAGGCTCAAAGTGTCCATAGTTGGTTCGATGAGAGCACAAATAAATGAAGTCATTAGATCGCAAGTGTCGAGATCGTGAATTGAAATTAATTTTCTGAAGCATCAAAGGCATGTCGATGTCACCCCTCACAAGTTGAAATATAAAGCTAATGTCACAAATTTTTCTACGGGTCTCAAGAGTAGGAAGGTGTATTAAATTTAATCTTTCGTTATAAGGAGGAAGATGAAGTCTATCCCTCCATTCGAGACCTCTTAGAGCAAAAAGTAAGAATCTCCTCTGCACGCTCTCAATACGATCGGAGTGATTTTTGTAAGAGGGAGACCAGACAGGACTGGCATATTCCAAAATGGGTCTAACCAGAGTGGTAAAAAGAAGATTAGTAATATAGATATCATCTAATTCTTTTGCCCAACGCTTTACAAAGCCTAACATTGAGTTTGCCCTATTAACGATGCGATCTATGTGAAAGTTAAAGATGAGTTTCGAGTCAAACAATATCCCCAAGTCACATATTTTATCAACTTTTGAAAGTATTAACCCATTCATAGCATAGACAACATTCGAAGGGACTCGTTTACCAGAGAAAATGGTTACCTTACATTTATCAACGTTTAAAATTAGGGAACTCTTTTCACACCATTCAACAAGTCTGTCCAGGTCATCCTGCAAATTGAGACAGTCGCAATGCGAGTCGATAGATTTATATAGTTTTAGATCATCTGCGTATATTAGCAAATCAGATTTGGTAAGTACATAGGAAACATCATTTATGAATAATATGAAGAGAACGGGCCCTAAGTGACTACCCTGTGGAACACCGGAGTAAGCCGTTATTTCTTCAGACAGGGCAGAACGGAACTGAATCCTAAGTTTGCGATCCTTAAGGTAGGATGATAACCAGTTCAACAGCCAAATTGGTAAACCTAAAGATCTCAGTTTAAATAACAAAACAGAGTGAGGAAGCTTGTCAAAAGCCTTGCTGAAGTCTGTATAAATACAGTGAGTTTCGCAACCACGCTCAAACGATTCGATACAGGCAGATGTAAACTGAAGCAAGTTTGTTGTTGTTGACCTTCCCTTCATAAAACCATGCTGATGAGCATTAAGAGCTCCATTACAATGAAAATACAAAAATTCATATAAAGAAGCTTCAAATAGTTTGGGAATACAAGACAGTTTAACAATAGGTCGATAGTTGGTAATAAGCTCCCTTTTACCCGACTTAAAGATTGGGACAATAAACGACTCTTTCCATAACTTAGGAAATTTACCAAGCCGCAGTGATAAATTAAACAAAAATGTTAACGGGTAAGAAAGCATTCCACTGCAGTTCTTTAAGACAATAGGGCTTATCCCATCAGGCCCAGCAGAACAACCAGAGTCCAGCTTGGACATGGAATCTTCAACAGATTTCTGATCAATAGTGAAGCACGGGATATCAACTTTAGGAAGCGTCGTTAAGTAATTAAAATAAGCAAAATCTATTTGAGCGTCATATGTTAAAAATGATTCACTAAAGTAATCAGCAAAGAGATTAGAAATCACAGACGGATCATGACTAGAATTATCCTTAAATACTAACACAGGAGGAAAATTATTGGATTTCTTTTTGGTATTTACAAAACGCCAAAATTGCTTAGGATCAGATCTTATTACATTTCTCATCCTAGACAGGTACGTATCATAGGCATGCAGAAGAGTATTACGAAATTCGCTCCTCAAAAACAAAAATTGTGTTAAGTCATCGTTAGACTGAGAGAGGTGAAACTTTCGCCAAGCCTTATTTCTTAAGTTGCGCAAGCATTTAAGCTCAGCATCGTACCAAGGAGGACACGATGAGCCATTCTTGATACAAGACAATGGAAGACAATCATTGAAACAATTAAACATAACATTGTAAAATTGTGCTGTAAGTTCATCTACATCATTATTGCTAAACAGAAAGGACCAGTTAGAAGAAGATAAATTAAAGTTAAGTAGATCAAAATTAGCTTTTTTAAAATTAAAGGTGGGAGAGTTTTCAATCAACATACCAGTACCCTCACAATCAATGCCCACTATCACGTCCAAAGTTGGATGGTATGAGTCAATAGGAACCAATGACATGTCACACGGACGAACCATACATTTCGAAGCATCCGAGGTAAAGACCAAATCCAAGCATTTATTACGGTTGTTCTTAATATCATTTACCTGAGAAAGACCCATTGCTGCAATAGCATCCAGGAAGATCTGCGCATTTCCAGAAGATGTACTGGGGACCAAGGAGTCCTCATCATCAGAAACCTGCCATTGAACAGTAGGAAGATTGAAATCACCAAGGAATATAATATCATCCGAGTCCCGCGCCAGCTCGAACACATATTACACAGCAGCAGCAACGGCATCGTATGAAGCAGACGGACTGCCAGGAGGAATGTATGCAGCTGGAATATATAGTATTTTTGTCCAAATTGTTATACTGATGCATATGAATTCAGACAGGGATGGATTGGGAATATCTATCTTTGAACAGCCGTAAGAAAACTTTACCGCGATTAGAATACCTCCTCCGAGCACAGAAATGTCATCAGGATTTCGATCACATCGAAAAACTTGAAAGTCGTTGTCCAGTAATTCAGCATCCGAAAAGGAATTGTTAAGCCATGTCTCCGTTAAAATAATAACATCGTGAGGAATATTAAAAGAGTTCAAGTAGAGCCGACGTGTTTTTGACCGTAGACCACGAACATTTTGGTAATAAACTACCAAGTCCTTAATCTGCGATTTTTCCATCGCCCCGTCTAATTCATTCGGTTTTTTTATGCATCCCGGATCGGACGAGATATGAAACGTTTTACCAATACACCATGAGGCCAGAATTTTGAGTCCAATAGCAACGTCTCGAGGTCATCGGGAACTAGCAGTTTGAAAGACGACACTACACGACTGGGAAGGCCCTCTGGGGTCAAACTGAAGCATTTAATGCATGAATCCTTAAGACACACTTTTGAGTTTACATAGTTGATGATAGATTGCACAGAAGTCCCATATTTTAGACGTGACAGAAAAATAGCCTTCGGAGAAGCAACAGCCTCTAGGATAATGGTGTCCGACTGAATTTTGTTGTTGTTGGAATTGTTGCGCATTCCGCTGCTTAGGCAGCTGTTGTGCCTGCAGTTGTTTTGGCTGTGTCTGCTGTTGTTGTTGCATCTGCTGCTGCTGTTGTTGTTGTTGATGATGCTGGTGCTGTTGCGGCTGCTGTAGTTGTCTTGTCTAGAGTTATCCATCTAATTATAAAGATGCTGACGTGGCATACAAGTTTTAGTATCACAGTCGTATGCAGCCCAATCAGTTGTCACATATTGACCGGCGAGCTTAAAGGATCTTCCCAATTTGTGCTGGTGAAGCGACTCCCTGTTTTATAGGTTTTTCCCTTGTTTTTCACTAGAACATCATTTCTATGATGACCAAGATTCTGTAGTCGGATGAATTGTTTGATTAGCTTCTTAGTCAAATCTACAATTAATTTGTATTGCATATGGATTGAAGATGGGACTCTGAACACTGATCCGCAAAATCATGCACAAACCGCTTAAAAGGTGCTTCGTGGCTAGATTGAAGAGACCTTTACGGCTTGAATAACTTGGAATGAATGCAGAAACATTCAATTGCACTTGGCAGCCACTATCGTCAGTGCAGGACCATGCCTTGTCTTTCGTTGGTGATAACAGGCCACAGAATTTGCAACATCAGTCCACAGGGCTTCTCCCCACTTTGGAACCGTTGCAAGTGCAGTAGGTAGGACATGTACGCCGTTAGAGGCATCCTTCCAAACTAAAAACAGTTGGTTTCTCCCATCCTCATGTATTATTAGTTGAAAGTGTTTTATGTGGTCACCTAATACAAGTTAGATAGCGTTACATCAGAACATCCCCTATAAATACCGATGTGCTTTAGGGCTTTGTTATCTCTCCGTCTCTCTTCTTAATTTTCATTAATCATTTGCTTTCCCTTATGCTTATGACATCGATAAATACCATGTATTTCATCAAATATTTCCAAGATACCCAGTTTATCTAGTTACTGGGTATAGCCTGATCATCGGTAATTCTTACTATGCATAACGCCATCTAGTTTTTAATAATAATGTGCTAATGTGTCAAATTAAGTAAAAATATATGTGAGCTTTTCCAAGAAACTGGAAAAGTAGAAGAAGACCCAGCATTGAGCCGGAAGGAGCATAATATTTACTGCCCGGAAAAACAAACGACAAAAAAGGAAAATACTAAACTCCGCGGAAACCATGTTTATAAATGAAGTATGGAGAAACTACAATAATGATTTTTATTATTATTCCATTACGATTTTGTTATCTTTAAACAAACCTTCGACCACGTTTTTTTCGTTTCACACAAATTTGTGAATTGATACACAACATCCGCCGATACATGTTGCACCTCAACCGTGATCCTATTACAAGATAACGTGATTTGTTCTTTTTTCGTTTCATATCTTTAATTTGTCGTATATATAATTAATTAGGTTGCATTAAAGCTAATATATTCGTCACTTCCGTTTTCCAAATTATTTACGCATTCATTTATTAATACAGAATTGAAATGTACTCTTTACGTATGTCAAAGGTACTTTAATATCTAGATATTCGGAGCCCCATGTCTGTCCATGTGGTTGGTGGCACAGCCTTAGGTTCATTTATTGTCCAAAAGAGAACTTTCAAGCTCATAGTTGATGGGGCAATAATTTGTCATATTGACTCCCTCACGCACTGCCGCAATATTTGATGCCTTTCACTCCTTTATCGATACATGAATGTCAATGTTCTAATCCAATATCTAGTATAATTCGCTGTAGATTAATTACTGCACGTAATACTCGCGCTGTAAGTCGGGGTCATCCTTTCACCATTCAAAACACTTTTGGCGTCCGGTAAAATTCCTTGGTTCTTTTTTTATGCCCAACTGTGCGAATGTAGAACAGTCTACCAGCTTATGTCTTTCTTTCGGTTTATAATCTGCGTAGGAGATATAATAACATAAATCAACACCTGCGAAACTCTCCTGATGGCCTCTAATCCTCTCCCAATCTCCTTTCTGCCATGCTGTGCTTATCATTATATAAAAATAAAACAAATAGATGTTTTCTGGTCGATTGAGGAAGCAACCTGACCCTAGAGCGAGCTGATTGTATAAGGTGGCGACGCGTCAATATCCTGTCACCACCGTTCTGAACGCATGGCCAATCAACATGTAAATCGAGTAATTTTACCTGTTTAAAGTCCCAACTATTATTACTTCATTGAGCATAGAAAGCGTTATTTAAGTAGCCATGATTTTGTTCCAAACAGTTTTTAGAAAATAAATGATTGATTTGATTGTCAGGTTTACACAGGAGGGAGAACAAGTCTAGAAGAAAAACTTTATGACGTGATATAAAAAATATAATAAGCCATATCTGGCGAAGATATATTGTTTTTTTTTTTTTTTTTTTTCATTTAATAAAAGCAACCAAGAGTACTATTTGGGATATCCATCTTTTATTCAGACTACCGACGGTAGTCCTCATGTTCATGCTTGCTCAAAAAGCGGTTTATCTATTTTCTTTTTAGGTGCTACTTTAAGATTGACTTGGTGTACCTTGGGGTACAATACATCATTTACCATCGGCAAACGTTACGAAATACTGTTACCTGCTGAAGCTCATCCTATACATAACGACGATCTGGATCACTCTGTCACACGGTAAAAACGGAGAAACCCGGCTCAACAGTTTGACGAAGTATTCACTGGGATAACCTTTTTTATGCTCACACTGGGGTTATAAGGCCTCGGTAACGTTTGAAGAACGTAGCGAAGATCGTCGTGATACGGCAGCTAAAAGAAGCACATTATACTGTCCCAAAGAATGTTCGTGTGTCATGACAACATATCCTTTTTCTGTTATCTTTCTTGCAGGACACTATAATCTTATTCTGTGTTTGTACAGCTCTGATTAAATCATCAAGCGGCTCAGATAGGACAACCTGAGAATTACCCGCCACAGGACATACCACTCGCCTGGTATCAGCAAATCAGAGCAGTATAATTTCCGCTCGGCTTATTTGGTCGTGGACCTTGTGCATGCAACTACCTCACTCCAGACATACAGTGTGGTTGAACCATATCGCACTACATTACTAATTCGAAGCTTTCGCCTTAAGATAGTTATCTCGCTCCAAGAACTAGGGTCTCAGCTCTTCCTACTCCAGTCGATACGGCACGTTACAGTGGTGCTGTCAATGTAGCATAAAATATCTGGTGCTGTCCTGGTATCACTAACTAGGGTACCATCAAATAAGTTTTGTTTTATTTGAGGAATTGGCACACTACTAATCAGTACATATCAGGTGAAGTGTTACAAAGGATAATGTTTACTTTGTAATTTTTAGTTTTTCGGTCATCGGTAAATGTTGTTTTTTGCTTTTTATTTCATCTGTGAACGATGTCATGAATCCACACACCTTCTTCAGATTCATAACTCCCTAATTACTTGAATGCTATATCTATGCATTTATCATTATTCACAAAAACCTAAAAATAAATCTTAAACCAATTTCATATACAAAAAAAAACCTTCACCCATTAACACACTCAGAAACAGGTGTCATGTCTCAACATTCCTCGGGGCACCCGCAGGACAATAAAATAAACACGTCACCGCGAAGTAGCTACCGTTCATAATAACGAAAACATGATATACGACCCCTTCTGAGTACTGACCGTCGGTCTAGTACTCTTACGTAATTATATGTTGTTTATCATTTTCCATATGCTACTGGTGACCCTGAAAATTTTTTCTGATTGTTTTTGTCATTTTTAATTGTTTTTGTGATTGTTGACCGATTTTTAAAATTCGAGCGTTTCCGTTCAAGACGAAAAGCCAATTTCCAATTATTTTTCTGATTTTTATTATTTGACCGTTTCCGTTTAAATAAAAATCAGAATTGTGATTGTTTATTCGATTTTTGTTATTTGAGCGTTTCCGGTTGGACAAAAATCAGAACATATGGATGCATATGGAATTGCCTATCCGACAATTCCCACCAAATAGGGAAATGCAAAATCAACCAATTCTGATTGGTTAAGGAATTGGTTCGATTTTGAATAAAAAGAACGTTGAAGCGAAGTCGAAGAAGAGAAGTTTTTTAAAGTTCAACCTGGAGAGTCCCCCTACCCAAGGTAAGGCCTCCAGTGTTATCCAGTGAGTTTAATATATATTATTCAGTGTTAAGAAAACAGTTTCCTTTTAAAGTTTTTTTTATATATAAAAGTATATAAGAGAATTCGTTCTGTGCGAAATCTTGCTCAAAAGTGTATAAAACATAATTACGACTAAAGAAAAGGAGCTATTATTATTATCTACAAAATTTAAAGTTATACCCCAAGTGGCGTGTAACAACGATAACAAATTTTAGGCCAACACGTTTTCTTTCTAACGATATAAAAAGTATTTAATAGCATTTGAAAGATGTAAGCCACTTATATTATTATATAAAAACGAGATACATATAAATTTTCTTTTCCTTCATTAGAAAGGATAAATGTTGTTGACTTGAAATTTGTCATCCATAAGGGAGGAGGAACAAAATGAAAAACTCACAGTAATTGTTGTAGAGGAATGAAAATATTAACATCATAAGTTAAAAATAAGAAAACGAGGAAATAACTGTCAATTCTGGATTTTTATTTAACAAGTTGTAACCTCTATAGTCTCTGAAATTTTTTGTCATATTTGATCTGAAATCGCATCTTGCGAAATGTTACCAGGAAAAACAACATAAGATGGATTTTTCATCTATGCTATCCGTTTTAAATTACTGAACGCAGGTAAATGAAAAATCACCCATAGAAAAGTACTTACTAAAACATTTATTCATATTGCAGACCACAGCATAAAAAACTATGATAGGTACATCCAGATATATAAATAATTAGGTACAAAATACTGCAGCGGCTTTCAATCTCCTCCACATATTTGGAAAATTCCCCGTTTAGAATCAAATTTGGGCTCTTCAATTATTTTAACCCTCAAACTGAAATGAATCATTTTACATTTACGCAAATTCACCATTCTAATATTAGCTTGTACCAAACTCTTGTATTATATAAAAGAAATATTTTGAACAGTAAGTAGTCTTGTAACTACCACTGCTAGTTAACACATAAACATAATACACATATTTTAAGTATGTAGTGAAAATGTTATATTTTGTGTTTTTAATTGAATCAGTACAACCGCAGTGGCAACATGTTTACATAGCATGGCAATTTAATCATTTTTCGATATGCACCTTTGCTTGCATGGGCATAATGTAATAAAAGACGTACTTTGGCTTTATTGAAGTCAATTTGCATAGAGCTACATCACTCTATTCTGGTAAATGAAATCCCATGGAATCGATTGATGTTGTTTAACTTGTAACAGTACCCTTTTTGGATGAGTGCAATATTCATGTCGGAAGGTGCACTTTGTGTGTAAACCTTTGTTATTACTTCCTTTATCTATCCATTATGCAATTTAAGTATGTACAGACTGAATTCGACGTAATTTATTATCATATTGACATCATAGAGATAAGAATTTCATACTACTTAGTTGCATTAGCGAATTAGTTTAGTATTCCAGGGTAATGTGATTCGTATGAATAATCTTACCACTACAGATTATTATCACCCCCCCCCCCCCTACAGGGTACTTGCAAAATCGGAAACTATCTTGCACTACTCAATAGTTGGGTTCGACATATGCAACAACTTATAGAGGTAGGATAGCTTGTGCGTTAGAGGATAAGATCTGAGCAATAAACTAATTATGTTTTTGGGTTACTTATGCTTTTTCTCATCTGATAAAAGTAATGAGAAAACTTACTGTATGGCCGAAGATATTGTGAAGGGTGAAAGGATGTACGCGAGTATTACGTGCAGGAATTAACCTACAAAAGATCAGACTAAAGATTTCATTAGAACATTTATATTCATGTAACGATAAAGGAATGAAAGGCATCAAATATTCGGTGATGTACGAGTGACTTAATATGAAAAGTAATATGTTGGGAAAATCAGCATAGACGGAGTAATTAATATCAGATTCGGTTTTTCTGCAAATATTTAATTTAAAGCAATTATATGGTTATGTATTAACCTTTAAGTATGGACGTCATTTTTTATTAACACTACCCGGACGTGGAGTTTTACAGGCTACTATATTCACATGCAACTTTTTCAGAGAAAATGATTCTAAATGTCTTCAAAACTATATCTATATCAAAGTAAAGGTAGGCAATATTAAAAAAAAGTGTATTTATAATCAACTTCATTATTAAAATTATAAAAATATGAGCCGCTAAGTCGCAAGGATAGGGGGAAGTGTGTGAAACTAAGAAACCGAAAATGTTTCGGAGCCTGTGAGGCTCCACGTCCATACTTACTACCGAATTAGCACTCCTCGAAAATTTCTCTAACAAAATATCGATTTGAAAAGAAATTATTGGAATAAAATTTAAAATCTTTGCCTTTAATTTGCAACAATTGTAGCCCGGCGCAATTTGTTTTCTTTCTAATAGTATTAAAAAAATAGCGTTTACAACAACTTTATGGAAATTATGGGATTTGAGCGAAATTCAAACTATTTTTATTTGAAAAACACCATCAACAAAATAAAGCAAAAAGTGTATAATGCTGGCCGCTAACCGGCTCGGTATCCTCGCTTTCAATATTCCTTCATGGCTTGTATATTCCGGGTCCGGGGTTACGACTGAACGATTTTCTAGTTTTTGTGACACCAACTTTTACTATCCTTACGGGATAAAAAACTTATCTATTATATAAATAAAAGAACTACTGAGATATCTGGATGATAATGAAAAGGAAAAAGAGCACATCCACAACTGATGTTCCAACTAAGGTAAAAAAATATGAAATTTGCGAACATTTGTGACATGGTTACAGATTACATGTATGTATAGCAGCAGATTTCTCAATTCGACTATTTGAAAAAATTAGACTTTGTTTTCTATGACACGAGCTCCTAGGGATTTTGAACGTTTCAAAGCACTGCGTAATATAGTTAATACTTCTATTCGTAAGGCAAAATACCAGTTTTACCATAAAAAATTAAACACCAATCTTCCTTCAAGAAAATTGTGGCGTAATACACGTGAGCTTGGTGCAACGAAAGCTAAGACTGTAGATTGTGACCTCAATTTAAACCAACTCAATAATTACTTTACCAGCTGCTCTGTATCCGCTTCCTCAGTAGTATGTAGGACCCCGCGAAACGATCACAATGAGGCATTTGATTTTCGTGGAGTGGATGCATCGGAAGTTCTTCAAGTTATTAATTCTATAAAATCAGGTGCCACGGGATCAGACAACATTTCTCCACGCTTTGTCAAGCTAATAGCACTTTATATTCTCCCCTCCATTGCAAATATTATAAATTCATGTCTCTCATCATCACATTTCCCTGTAAAATGGAAATTGACCGCTGTCACCCCTATAAAAAAAAAAAAAACAAAATGCTGCGCACCTGAGGATTTCCGCCCCATCAGTAATCTTCCGTTTTTTTCTAAAGTACTGGAAAAGATTATCTAAATCAAATTGCATCTTATGTCAGCTCCAAGAATTTCTTGTCGGATATGCAATCTGGTTTCCGTTCAGGGCATAGTTGTACTACAGCTCTTCTCAAAATTACCGATGATATTCGGGTGAATGATCTTCTTACTATTCTTACCCTAATTGATTTCTCAAAGGCATTCGATTCTATCAACCATAGTATTTTATGTATGAAACTTTCCACATTATACAATTTCAGCCACAGGGCTACTCGTTTTATAGCAAACTTTTTATCTGACCGTAAGTAGTTTACAAGAACTGATAATCACACCTCTGCAGTTTTGCCTATCCTGTCCGGCATACCGCAAGGCTCGATTTTTTCTCCTCTCCTCTTCGCCCTTTTTACTTTTTATCAACGATATAACTTCCGTTGTCAGGTATTCTCAAATCCATATATATGCTGATGACATTCAAATCTACTATGCTAAACCTGCTAGTGATGCTCTTGGGTATATTAGCATCATCAATTACGATCTATCAAAGATAGCGGATTGGGTATCAACTAACCTGCTGCGATTGAACCCTGGTAAATGTAAATGCATTGTCATTTTTAAACGTAGATTCGAAATGGGAATGTTATCTCCCGTCACTCTTAATGGGAGTTCTATAGATTACGTCGATAAAGTCACCAATCTGGGTGTGGTCATAAGCAAAACTCTAACATGGAACAATCATATTAACTCTTCTGTGTCGAAGATTTATGCTTGTATTAGGCGCCTAAGGTACTCTGCGCACTTCTTCGGAAACTAAGATACACCTAGTGAAAACCCTAATCATACCGATTCTGGCATACGGAGACGTGGTTTACGGGAACCTCGATTCGCTTTCTTGGCAAAAACTTAAAGTCGCCTTCAACTCTGCTGTTCGTTATGATTTTAAGCTACGTAGATTCGAATCTGTGTCTCATTTAGTCCTCCAAGCATTAGGAATGAGCCTGTCCTCGTACGTTCAGTTGGCAACATGTCTCTTTCTTTTCAAATTGCTAATTTTTGGCTTGCCATCCTATCTGCATAACAAGTTTAGTTTCCCTCGCTCCTCTAGAACTAATAAGCTTCTACTTCCGACTTTTAATTGTTTACAAAGCAGCCGTATGTTCTTCGTTGACGCCATCCGACTATGGAATACATTGCCTGATACCATTCGTCGGGCCGGGACGGTGATTTCCTTCAGGGAGAGGCTGGTGACGCATCTTCGGATCAATGTATGATGGGCGCTCTTGACAATGTAGAAAGTTTTAGTCATTAGTTTATGTTTTGTCTTGTTTGCTTAATCTTCATCCTACATTTGTAGTAGATGTATGGCTTGAGTTTTTGATTTTTGAATTAGTTTTGAATTGTTTGAATTTTGAACTTATAGCATTGAATTTTAACTTTAACTTTATTTTTAGATAAGTAATTAGTAACTTTCTTTTTTTTTTCTTTTTCTTTTTTTTCTTTTTTGGCAGTAATTATTGATGGGGAAATATATATTTTAACTAATGTTAGATGTACATATATCTTTGCTAAGTGCATATAAAAAGAATTTTATATTCTTGTTTGTGCAATAATAAATGAATTATGAATTATTACATAGATTTTCTAACTACGCAATATTTTAACAAAAAATTAAATTAAAAGATATTGCTTCCCTCATCAGAAATGTTTTAAATATAATGGAATATTTAGTGGATGAAAAATTGTATTAAAATTTTCGTAAATAGCGAAAATTTGCAACCCATATTCAACTTGTCGTCCTATAAGTAAAAAGTAAGAATACGTCTTTATATTGTAGCATTACCAGTTCTATGATTTTAGAGAAGAAATTTATGTTTCTGATTATATTAGCTGTGTTCTTTTGTATCCGTAGAACAGAGCAGAGCAAAAGATACACAAAAGAACGCCTCATACATTTTCATAGAAACATTTAAATGAAGCGAACAGTACAAATAGTTCGCTTCAATCAACAGAACAATTTGTTCTCTCCAATATATGGGAGTTCTAGAACAAAGTACACAAAAGAACACAGCTATTGTAAGGAATGAGGAATTGTTACATGAATGAATGAAAATGAAAGAATGGCAGAGAAGAGTTATTCCAATATGTAAAAATAAATGTCCAAATGTAAAAAAACTATGGAAATGTTTTTGGTATCATTTTCTGAAAATATTCTTATTCATATAAATTTTTACTGATTGGCAATGCCTTCACTATGTGTTTTATCAAAGACCATATAATAGAAAGAATATTCTTCTCCCATATCGAAAAGTGTTCTATACGGTGGGTAGTGAAAAGTATTGGGAACTTGAGGAAATGCAAAATTTTTCAACATGAGAAATTTGTTCTTATGTTATACTTTTCTTGTGCCGCATGTACAATTATTACTTTAACTTTGGAATATTAGATAAGTCAGCAATGAACGACAACGCTCTACTCTGAAATGCATGCAATTGGTAGCAAACTTACTGATGCGGATTGTTGGGTTTTGCAAGTATTTTTATAAATCTTACGATATTTTTGTGGAATCTACGAAACTGCGTCTAATACTAAAATACATATATACGAAATATTAGTAATTTTCACATTTTATATTACCAAAAGAATCTCATAAATTACAAAAATTACGTACGTGCGTTCCCTTTACGAAACGTTTTATTTATTAAAATTCGTTAGAAATTCTACAAAAATTCTATAGATTTTAAGTAGTTTTCTCCAAAACTACGAAAATCTTTCATATCGAGATTTTACAACAGCTCTGGTAAATATTTTATGAAAGTTTTTTTTTTATGAGTGCAGGAATTAATTTAGCTTTCCACAACTTACTATTTTAAGTGCAACACATAATTAAGTTCCATATTACTTAAAATTATCTACAGCTGTACCAAATTTTGTTTGCCTCAAATCCAATCAGTATATTTCACCACTCTATATAGAATATCTGCCCATGATTTCATAAATATAAGCTGTCGCTAAGTAGTTAAATAAAAGTAATCGATTTCATTCAATTCTAGTACTAACATTTTTTAATCAAGCCTTAACAGTTTTTGGTCTTAGATGCAATGAATTCGACAATACGCTTTACTTCAAGCGAGGATATTGTCAATGACCTAATCATCCAACCTCATCACATGCGGCATTTCCTACAGAGTCCACAAGAGTATTAAAGGAGTATGGGTGGAAGGGTAAAGATGTGTTGACTCTAGTGAAGGATAGAGAACTCATTAACTAAGTATTAGGCCTTGCATTTAACACATTTGTGGATGCGATGTATAATCGTATTGCGGGCGATTAATAGCCAATAGTGAGTGATTTCTTATAGTACTCAAAATTATTTGGGTACCTCCATGTAACATATTGGTGAATGTAATATATAAGAATATGGGGTCGTAAGTTATGCCTAATCCAGAATGCATATTAAAGCGACACCGTCAAAATGATATGGTTTGCTGAAAAATGCATATAAATTCACGAAATATGTAAGTAGTGGTAAGTGGACAAATTAAACAGCTGTTTACATGTCAATTATCATAAATGTAATTGCTTTCTCGATTTCATTGCAGAATTACATCAAAGGAAGTATTTGGGCTCAATAATTTATACTATAGCATAATAAACTAAGAAATTGTTTAGGACAAGTCGTATAATATATAATATGGCTTTCAAGACTGAAAGTACACGTTCCAGCTTACAGCTGTTTTGTTCTAAATTCCCCTATATGGTTCTAAATTATGCTGAATACACCTGAGGTATTACTACATCGTTTTTGCTGATTTACTACTATACATAAGGCCCTGCTCATGTCGTCAAATGAATAAAAGAGAAGAGACATTTTGACAAACCTGAATTTACAAATGCAAGAGTAGGAAGTAAACGCAAAATTCTATGTCGTTTTGCCGACGTGGTTTTACCATGCATTGCAAATTAAGGGCCGTATTCACCAACCTGTCTTAAGCTAGTATTATGTCTGCGACGGTGTTAACATTTTTATCAAGTCTGGTATTCACCAAGTTCTCTTAACTATGTTTTTCAAACATAATTTCGAACTGCAATATAAATGTCAAAGACATCTGTTTTACTTCTGACATTTCTGATAAAGACGGAGAACAATCGTCGAACTTGAGTTTTTAACTAAATCCCTTATTAAAATGGCAGTTAATGCAAGGTGCAAAAATTTAACTAAACCAGAAAAGGAAAATATAATAAATATTGCTGTTAAACACAAAGACGTGATTGAAAGTAAACGTACTGAGAGCGTTTCACTTAAAGAAAAGAATGAAGGTTGGGAAAAAATTGCGAGAGAGTTTAACATTTATTTCTACTGTTTTAAAGATTTGTTTTTCTAAATTACTGATGAAGATTTCACTTATGAAATTGAACACTTGGATGACACGGAAAATAGTCAGCTAAATATTGCGGAAATAAGCGCAACACTCAATTCAGAATCATTTTTTAATTTTTAAGACGTTGTTTTATTGTGAGTAATTCAGAAAAAGTTACTGATTATGAAATTCCTTTTTGAAAAATCTGACTGATCGTTATTCATAACTATTACAATAACAGTTGTATCGACATTTAATCGGAGTTCTAAAATATACTAAATCAACCTTCTTATGATAGTTTAACTACCTTGGTAATCACTTCCTCTGCCCTATACATGGAAAACGTGTTTTCCAAACCCCGATGGGTCTCTCCACTGTAATTCTGGATTTCAAAAATGATTTTTGGAAAGCTCTTTCTGATGTTGTGGATGGATCGGATAAAGGCGTTATCAAATAACTGCTACATGCATATCCATCATCTCCAAGCATTATGGAATTTCCGAAATCACCTGCTTCAAACCTGGCGCGCAATTTTGTGAAATTAAAAATCATTTGGTCATGAGTGCTACCTGGCCATCTAGAAAAGATATTATTTTAAGCAATATAGCGTTGTTTCCAAATATTGCGTCTTAGTTAATACCGTGCATTAATATCTAGAATTTTAAGATTTCTATCACAAACAATCTGGGTATTAATGAAAAAAATTCCCTTTCTGTTCCTAAATTGTTCAGTGTTCTCTCTTCCAGGAGACTCAATAGGAATATGGGTTCCTATAATTATTTATAAGGCAAACATGAGTGTGTGATAGAAAAATGTATATCTACCATCAATTGCACCAATTACATAGGAACTCCCGTATAATTATAAAATTCCTCTTTTGTTTTTTGAAGGCATACAAACTTTATGTGCGTGCTGGCCAATTTTGCCAAAGCCACAGATATCCTCCTAACTATTCTACTTACTGTGGGCTGCGACACTCCAAAGAGATCCCCTGTTACCATTTGAAAGTTCCCGGTAGCATAAAATCGAGGCGCAATCAATAGTTGATCAACGACAGCAATTGGATTATTTCTATTACTACAAAATCTGAGCGAAGGTTATAGCTGCTCAGCTAGCGCTAAAACCATGTATTTGGACATTCTGAATCGATATTCAAATTCATTCTCACTGAATTCATCAACATAGGACCGTATTTTTTTAAATATTTTGAAATCCCTTGCAGTTAATGAATAAGTCCACTCCAATGTGAGGATTAATGGTACATCACTTGAGCTTTCATTTCCAGAGGAGTCACTGCTGGTATCAAATAAATCATTGGAGGCTAAAAAATGCTAATATTACTTTACTATTTTATACAGTATATGATAAAAAAAATTGCCATCCATTCTTGACTGAACACAGTTGACAGTTCTTACTTTCGAAGGTTATTTAAGACTACTTTCAACTGGTCGCAAATTCATTGCGACCGTCTTAAACCTGCTTGGTGAGTACACTTGAGACCGTCGCAAGCTTGCGACAGGTTGGTGAATACGGCCTTAAGAATTAGATGTTGTGAGACGACCTCAAACTCGGAGAATGTATGGATGTGCCCATCTGGCGTTTGTTGAGGCCAGAATTGTTCTTGTTTGAGTAACCAGTCTGGACCATTACACCCTATTGATACTGTTGCTAAGGTCCCAGGAAATATATTTTTTTAAATATTTAGTAGTAACCGTAATGTTTCCATTACCAAATTATATAACTTGTGTTATGTAGACTAGTACTCGAAACCTCTTTTTAATTGCTATAAACCCCTTACAGAGCTTACAATAGAGGATTATATAAAGGTTACCGTGACTCGATTTGGGTAACGCTATACGTAAGTTTTATAAAATGAGTAACAAGAATATTCTGGTCACCCTAATATAACTTCCTATATAACCCTTATATAACCCCGGGTGCTCTTGATTAATTTATTTTGGCTATAGCAGTGGATGCAGTAATGCTTCGCTTACCTTTATATACTTTGTTTATAATCGTGATGGTAATGTTTGCACAACGCTTGGAATATTCTCAGACTGATTACTTTTAGTAATTGAAATGTTAAGAAAATTACGTTTCGTTATCTTTATAAAACAATATGCAAATATTCACACAACCTGTCTTGAAATAGTATTTCGATATTTTTTTGTATTGCATTTTTGTAACGTAAGCGTTTAATCTTTTTACATCTTAGAATTACAATCATTCAGCATGTACGTGGTAAAAGTCAGCTGCAATTAAAATTTTACTGTGAATATCATCATAAGTACTTTTAAAAAATACAGACCGTTCCAAAAATAAGTAATATTTAACAATTTTAATTAAATATGACAAAATTTAAAATTTTAACTTAGGTGACATTAAATCGGAAAGGTGACATTGCATAATTTAAAAATGTTATATATACCTAAATAGATGTATTTTCTTCATATTAAAATAAAACTGAAGCCATATATCTACATTATTAAAAATTTGCTTAACCGGTATTTTCTCTTTTATCTGCAATGCACAAATGAAAAAATGGCGGCTTGTACTTAAATGAAGAAATTACCATTATAAGACTTCAAGTACTTTTATATAAACTCTGGCTCTATCATATAAACTGAATGCACTTTATAAAACTTTCAGAAATATTATATAAATTAAAGGAACTACCACGCCTCGAAAAGTTTTCTTATATACCCTTTAGTCGTAATATGTAAAACCTAATTTTTATAACAGTCACCTTCGTTATTAATAAATGAAAACAGTTTTTTAATGGCTCTAATCGACACTAAAAGTCATTTGATTTTATAACGATCACCGTAGTTACTAAGGGGTCACCAAAAAATTTTACGATATTTTATAGTAGGTATTACGGAAAGTTCCCAATTTTTATTAAAGTCACATAAATTACTGAATATTGTCGAGTTATATAAGAGTTACCAATTAGTTATATTACTTGATGATGAAAACAATTATAAAACTTTCTTATATACCTTCAAGTAATGCTTACTCTAAGCTATATAAACCTGTGATTGAATCATTTCCATCGCCAACTTATAAAACCTTTAGTAACTTTCTACCACGATAACCATTAGTAACCTTAAAAAACTCTAATATAACTACATCACAAATTGGTAATATTATGAAACTTTTATATAACCAGTCAAATTCTTATATAACCGAGAAACCATTATATACCCCTCATAAATCTACCCATCATCTTCAGCCACCAAAATTGAAAAAATTGTTACTTGAGTGTTTGGTGGAATTTCTCTAGATGCCATATCTGCTGGATTGCATTTCGAAGGAACGTGTTTTCATCTGGCTAGTGGAATATTCTCGTGTTTTTCGGAGATACGGTTAGCGACAATCGTTTTCCAGGTGGATGGGTGTTTTTTTAGCCAAGTCAGAACTATGTATGTTGGAGCCTGTCCACACTATAACCTTAACTTTTTCTAGTTCTAAATCTGTGATAACTTGTTTAATGAGACGAGATAGCAGGATAACCCCAAATAGTTTTAATGGAGATAGTGAAACGGGTTTGATGGAAGCGACTTTGGTTTTTGCAGTTGTAATTTGCATTCTGAAGGTCTCATCTGGAGATATTTTTTAAGTACAGAACCGCTGAATAGGCTGAATAGGCATTATTTGATACATCGCAGAAGCAATGTAGCTTCATGTCGCTTATGTTAGGCTGGTAGCCTAGCCAACGTCGAATCTGAATGTCTTGAATAATACCTATGTAGCCGAGAGCCAGAGTTTGTGAATTATAATTTTGGCTCGAACAGAGATGAAACTTCAGATAATATTATTCGTTTGGTATATGTGGCTCTTGGCTCGGGAGTATTGACTTTGAAGGAGAAGAGATTTGCTGTTGGATACCAATGAATGCCGAGAGTTTTTAGCGATTCGTGTTCTGAGAACTCAAAATCCGTTTTTAATTCTCAATGCTTTAATGGGATATTTTTGAGCAGATCATGGTGGTTGGCTAGCCATTTCCGTAGGTTAATGCTCCTATAGCTAAAGCTTCAATCAGATCGTGTTGTAATTGTTGTGCTGCGCTTAGATTGTGTGCTCCTAAAACCAAATCATCCGCATAGAAATCTCTCAAGATGCTCTTTTCTACGGGTGGATAACTACTTGCTTCATCCTTTGCTAACTGTTGCAAAGCCTTAATGGCGAGATATGGTGCTGGTGCCGTGCCAAAAGTAACTGTAATTAGGGCGTAATCTTTTATTATTTTATTTATATTACATTATGATTCATTGAATATGATTCGAAGATTTGTGATGGTTCTCTGTTTGAGCACTGCGTGATGTGGTAAGTATGTAGTTGAATGGAGTGCTATCACATGATTTATTTTCTAGTAATATTTGTATCGGCGGGATTAGCTTCTTGTGTTTAACATGAGCATATTCATCGATAAAAGTTTTGTATAGTTTATACAATTCGAGTTTTTCGGATACGCTTTTCTCTAGATGTAGGTATTGTTTAACGGTCAGATTTCTAGACTATCCGAGCTGTGGTGTATTAGTCTTTGAAATGTAGATTTAACTCATATTTCCCAGAAGGTAATTGTTTGGTTGTTTCATTGTATGTAGAGATCTTCGCATAATTAGTCTTCTGGTGATAATTTGGGCCTAATGGAGCATTCTTCTAGTTACCAAAATCTTTTCAACTGATTATTTAATTCAGTATTTATAATGGTGTGGCTGGATAGCATGGTTGTCACCATACTTTTTATTTCTGGTTCTACTCCTATTAAGATCCAGTCAAGTTTTGTATTCTGGGCAGTAGGAGTATTGCAAGGTCCTATTTTTATGCCATTTGTTAGAATGGCAGCGAGATATCTGCTCCGACAATAATGTAGCGAATTTAGATTTCCATTTTGCAATTACAATTGCTTGGGCTGGCAATAGTTCTGTGTTTTTGTTTTTATTACACCGACAAGATTAAATATTGGAACTAGGAGACGATGTAGTCAGTCAAGATGCTGGGAGGCAACTGACTGCGGCTCTAGTGACACGCTTAATTTTATATTTTCCAGCTAGTGGACAGGGCTGGATTTTTGACTACTGGAGTCGACTTTACTTAGTGACTGGTATCGGTCTGGTGGCTTGGACTGATCGCCCAGTTAACTTTCTGGTCGTAGCTTGACTGATATCTTGCTGATGTTGACTGGCTGAGTCTAGATCGACAGCTGATCTTGCTGCTATGACGGCTCCTCTTTTATATGCGCGGCTCACTATGGTGTCGTCGGGTGCTGTGCCAATCGAGAAGCGCAATCATCTGTGTGCTATATACGTTCTCTCTATTGGCAGTCTGTGGAGAAGCGATTATCAGTGCATGTTCACGTGAATATTTTATATGGCAGGGACTGGATGTAATTGGAATAGTGGGCGGCCATGTGAATTCTTTACAATCTGAAACACCTGGGTACTTAGTATAATGGTTCATTATGATTTTCATACGAAATAATTGTAAGTGGTTGGCGATTTGATTCCAATTTTGGAAAATTTTCCAAATTCAATTAATATTTTACTTACTTTGGCTCTGAGCTAAGTTATCCACCATTTCGCCTTAAAGCTTGTTCAACACCTCAAGTTTGCGAAAACAACAATTTAGTCTGGTTAAATTCTTGACCCGGAAATTTGCTGTAGGCCATCTCTCTAAAACAATCTTCAATTATCAATACTTATAAGAATTCTTTGAAGTAAGTTGCAAACAAATTATTTTCATACAACTGTTCAGACAACATTGTCTACTTATATACATGAAAATTACCAGCTTCTTAAAGTTTCCTTCATTTTAAAGGGCCCTTGAGAGCCCATAAGCACAAACATCTGAAACTTTTACAGGGAGTGGAATTATTGGATCAAGAGCCACACCACAATATTGTGCTCAATCAAAGGTCACTACCGAAGTGCCAAGAAAGAGTTTTATTGTTAGTTGTGTGCAAAAAGTAACAAAGTTTGAAATTCTTGTGTTCAGTCTTCTACCAATAAACATCTTTTGTAGCTTCTTATTAACTTTTTCATTAGTAAAAACAAAGCTTATGGCGGTAATTAAATATGTTTTGTTGCGCTTGGGTACGAAAAAGGAACAATTTGTAGATAGCTTATACTAAGTAAAAGTTTTTTTTCAATCGTAAGCCGCTCGCTATGAAGTTTCTAGATTTTTTTGCAACATATGTAGTTACTTCAGTGAGAGATATAACTAGCTGATTTTTTGTCACTTGATATTTGGTTAATTTCTATTCGGCATTTTAAGGGAATCAAATGTAGTATCATACCAGACAACTTGGCATGAATTAAAAGTAAATAGAGGATGAATTATATGATTTCGGCTACGGACAGGTGTATTTCTACTTAGCCACCATTTGGCCAATTACATTACACGTGATTTGTTTTGTATCACTAATTGTTTACTCACAAGCAAAATACATCTGGTTGTATAACACCGAAACTCTTGATGATTCTGTTGTAGTCAATTAGTTGTCGGTCTCTGATACATGTAGAATTTTATTTAAAAGAAAAAGTAAGTATCTGATTACTTAGAGTGGCGCTTGATAAATAAGTGAGTAAAGTTAATCAACAGTTTTATTTTTATTATTTGGCATCAACAAGCACTCTACTATAAGTAATAGGGTATTCTAAAAAGATGAATTAATACCACTCGCCCTCTTAACTAGAAAGTCACTACAAAATTCCAACCAGAATTGAAGTTCATGTTGTTATATTTAAGGTCGTGTCACGTAATGTCGATTAGTCCCAGTAGTTGGCCACTTTATTTAAGAATCGATTATAACCCAATGAACAATTTATACATTATTATGGCTACTGGAATGTTTCCACAACTCTTTTTAAAACAATCTGTTTTATAAGAATGTTGTTCATAATATTGTAGGAGCTTGAAAAAAAAAACCTTACAGAGCTAATTGGGCGCACTGTATAAGAGTTGTGTCTTGGATGCGGGGATTACTTATAGCTGTTGTGAATACTTTCTATCTGCAGCCATATCGTCGCTTGGGTATAATTTTAGTCCAAATGCCATTTTTGGATATTTCGAGTTAAGAATATTTCTGGGGATATTTGTCGCGCTCTCTTCAAATCTGTAATGAGATTCTTTCTATCATTCATAGTTTGGGAGATATACGCTATTGCAGGGGTGGATTGGGTCACGTAAACTGGCCTGGGAAATTAGAGGAACCGCAGGCGAAAATTTTTAGGAGTAATAATAATAATAATAACTCTTTTTCATCAATAATAGTGGCCACAAAGTTTCAAAATATTATTACCCCGGTAAAAATTTCGAATTAAAAAAAAATACAGCTACTTATGGAATATCTGATTTTATTCAGGTAAGGACATCAATCAAACAAAAAATAAAGTAAAAAAATAAACTAACAGAAAATAAACTCAAAAAAAAGACCCATTAAAATAAAGATCTAAGACATTAACAACTTTTTTATCAGTGGAGACATTTCAGCGAAAGCATTAATAATATTTTAATTGTCTATTGTACTCAAATTCGCTATTTCTGTGCTCATCAACATGAAAGCTTCCAAATTTTCATTGGACAATATATTCTGCAGTCTATTTTTGATAAATTTTAACAAAGAGAAGGAACGCTCACATTCCACTTGAGAAGTTCGTAACGTCAGAAGAAACTGGTATGCTGTTTGCCAATGCAGGATAAGCCTCTTGGTATAAATTATATTTAATAATAGTTTTATAGCAACAGGTCGCACAATTTCGGCAATTTTTGCAGATAATATGATTTTTCTCAGAATTGTCCAGATTCGGGAAAGGTTCATAAGATTTTTCCAATATTGATTTTAATGTTTCCTAGTTGTTTGGAAAGGTGAAAATCTCTTCTTGCAATTGATCAGGTGTTGCTGAATCATTGAACGGCATAATGTTTTCTGAAAGATTTTCCAGAAGATTGTTTGGGATCCTATTCTTTTTTATGTCTTCAAAGTTTTTAGGATCCAAAAAAAAAAGACGTTCAGCACAAATTTGTGTTATTTGTAAAGCATCGTTTCATGGACTCAATCACTATATCTAACAGAAAATTATATGTTTCAATCCTGAAGCTGTCGAAAGGATCAGTCGGCTTCCCATCTGCTGTGTTTTCGTCATGCATTCTTTTCACGCGTTTTTTTTTCTGTGTATGGGCAAGGTTTCTTCAATGTCTAGTGTAATGCAGTCTTCATCTAGATCAAGTTGTCATTTGCCCATTCAACAAATGTGTCCGTAATCTTTTTGGTGCTTTCTCATCTCTCTGAATTTCAATTAGCTGAGTTAATGATGATTCTACCAGACTGTTGCATTTAAGTAAGTCAAGACCTTTTGTCTGCAGATATTTAGATAATGACCCAGTTATTTGAAATATTCTTAAAAAAAATATGAGCGATCAGGAGATATTCATATTTTAAGAGGCCATTTTTCAAGCTACTGACTTATTTTGTGACTCGTTTTGATCGTATGTAACGCCTCTAAAACATTTACGTATAAACAGGATTCTGGGTTGCCGTAATACCTAAATAGTTTGTTTAAAGCAGTTTCTTTTGCACACCAACGTGTTTCACCGATGATTAGAAGCTTTCTACGTTTAACGTCATTGGAAATACAATTCCATATATCCATTCGCTGGTGAGATTCTTTAAAAAATACTGCAACTAAATTTAGCAAAGCAAAGAAAGATGCAGATTTAATATGTCCTTTCAAGACATCAGTGAGAACTAAATTCAATATGTGATTATAACTCCAAATATGAACGTGATTGGGGTTTTCATTTCTCATCTTTGCTACTAAACCTTTGTATTCGCCTTACATGTTGGCTGCACCATCTGTAGAATCTGCTACGCAGCTCTTTATGTCCAAGTTGTTATCTGGAATTTCATTGACCAAAAGATTGAAAAAACCTTCCCCTGTTGTGTCGTAACATGCTGTACCGGAAAGAAATTTTTCACAAACTGCTTCACCGTGAATATATCTAAAACAAAGAGATGATTAAAATGAAATTCAATAGAAAGTATTGAAATGAAATAAGGAAAATAAAATAATTAAGTGTGCTTCAGCCGTAAACCTACCTTACAATAGTAGAACACTGATCTTCTACGGAAATATCTTGGGTTGTGTCGATTTCGATGGAATACATAGTTGCTTTATTCACTTGTGAAGAAATTTGTTTTTTCAACATTTTGCTCAAGATCGTGATTATATAGTTGATCGTTGTTTTGGATAGAAGAGTCACAAAAGAACCTGCAATTAGTTTGATCATATTTATCACTCGATCTAGTACTTGGAGCCTTTTCTTGACTTGTTTGTTTCTTAAATCCATCTGGCTGGAATATATTAATTTCCTGATGGTTTTGTCATGTGTGTCCATAAAATATGATTCAGAACATTTTCCATGCATAAAAGATTTTTCATGTTGTTCAACTCTTTGGTATGTATTGTTCCAGTCGGACATACCGACTATGAATGAACTTGCTTCATTAGGTCTCGGAAACGCTAAATAAACAGTACAAAAGAGAGCTTTTTTCTTGTCGCTGTATATCAACCATTTTCTGAACGTTCCATTTTTTCTCTTGAAAGCTTTTTCTATGCTGAATTTTATTTTAGAATTTGGGTCAGGTATCTGAGGCTGATTTTCAAAGAAAATATTTATTTCATTTGATGTTGGTCTTTTAAAGTAGTCGATTGAAAATCTCTGGAATTGGTTCCCCGTAATCGTGAGTAATGGTAATGTCATCGATTGCTTGAGTTAGGATTGAATCATCGAAAGGCGTCTCATCAACATCATCTTTCAATTTTTGCACTTGCGGCGATTCTTAAGATATTATTATTATATTATTAGATAAGATATGCCCAAAGATGACAAAAAATTAAATAAAAAATTCAGGTCCGTATTTAGCTTTTTGGTCCTCATGATGGTATTTCAGAGACGAAACGTCAGAATCTAAAATAAATCACTTCACGGCTCACGTGAATCTACTAGAAAAGTGGCTTATAAAATATGTTTTTACAGAATTTCGATATCTCTTTTAATAAAGAAGCTACGACACCCTTGCAAAATTATACATTTTTTCCAAAATCAGCTATTAGCTTCGCATATGAACCCATCTAAATCCGAACACCCTGTACTGAGAACTCAATAAAATAATGATTCATTAGGAGTACATGGGAGAATGCATTATTATGTTTTTCTACACTTACGTTCCTTGTTGAGCTGTCATCGTAATTTTCTTCAATCCCTTCGTCGGAAACAGAATCTTTTTTTCTTAAAAAAACTTTCCCACTTGACACATTTCGTTGCCTGCTCTTTCAACCTTTGTTTTTTCTTGTCTCTTTGTTTTTCTGCACCTTTTTACGTTTTGAACTCGAAGAACTCATTTTGAAAAATATTTCTTTGTATTAATAGACGGTTCCTGTAATAGGAATTCTAGCGCACGGTGCACAGCCCAAATACCATGTTGCCATGCACTCTTCACTCAATGCTAATTCCAAGAAATGCCGTAAGCCGTAAATGTCGAGTATTGGTATTATTTTAGCAATAATATCGTTACATTCTTTTTGCCGTGTAAATTAGCACAAGAAGGCATAAACTACTGGGGAGGGGGACGCAAGTTGTTTAACCCTCACACGCTCAGTTCGTTTTTTACCTTAAAACTTTCAGTATTTACCCCTGTAAATAAATATATTTTATATGAAGAAATTCATAAAAACATAAAAAATACTCAGAAAAACTAACGTTTTTCTAGTTTTCTTCAGAATGAACATGTAGATGTGCATCTTTTATGTATGTGTATTTGGAAATAGTGTTACCAATTGGCTATAATTTGAGAAAAAAATTACTGAGTGCAACAACTGCGATTCATTTATAATATGCAGACTATGCTCTTCATTTTTAACTGAAAATGGTTTATAGAAAGTGAATTAAAAGTGAAATATGTAGGTATATCTGAGTTATGTATTTTGGAATTCATGAAAGGTATAGATACATGATGCAAAACATAAAAACAAGAGATTTGTTTACAACATTCTTGGCTTTTGACTATTCCAATGCTGTGTTGAGCGTACACTGGCATTTGGCATTGCATGTAGGCTTTCTCCGTTTTTCGTTTTAGCTTATGGGCTCTATAGCGAATACTGCATTCTCCTTCACCTTAATCCTATTTATTGCATCTCAACTTCAAGATAGTCACCAGGCAATCTTCAGTTTGTCTGAATGCATCAATACTGTGCAACCCAGCACACCCTCCATTGCATTTTTAATTGAAAACGTTCATCCACGCAGTGATCATTTGCATGTCATACATAAGTTGATACCTTGTTGTTCTAAGACATGCGCCGGCAGCCTTTTCGAGTTGTTAGGCCAGAAGGATGGTTGGTTTTCTCATGTTGCTAGAGCCACAATATCCAGGAAGTTGAAAAATAAATCCGAATACCAACGATTTGTTTTCCGCTTAGTGGTATACTTCGTCAACATTTGGTCCATTATGTCTACTCCACTTTTGGTTGCATTATAATGGAGGATATTTGACGGTTTATCCATTGAGCCAGAAATGTTTGTATCGTAGTGCATGGTTCACATCAGTACCACTGCCTTGTTTTCTTTGGGAACATACGAACATAACGCTTTGTCCCCAGTCTCATAAAATCCAAAAAAGTGAAAATAGTATTTCACATCTTTTATGAGCTCCAAATTCTGGCGGGATATGTACTTATTTTTTCTTACAGTGCCAACTAGAGATAAATTTAACGATATCAAATGAGTGGCAAGTGGTAAAGATGTGATAAAATTATCTGTTGTGATGTTTCGACCAGTATTTTTTGTACATTGAAACTAAACCTTTTACAATTGGTTCATCCAAAAGCCGAGGTATTTTTGAATATATTGTAAGATATGATTTCTCACGTAGATAACCAGGTTCCTTTCCTTTGTATATTTGAACTACCAACGGATAAAACGTTTTTGCTTCGCATGTCCACCAGACTTTGATACCGTACTTCGATGGTTTTGATGGCATATATTGAGTGAATTTGGTGCAACTTCTAAAAGGAAATTACGTCTTATGTGACTTTCGATTTGTGTAGCGACAGATGATATCTCGGTTCAACAATTAAGACAATTAAAAAAATTGCACTGGGTCCTTATTTTTCGTTGATGAAACCGGTCCTATTTCAGACGACTGCAAAATATTATGTGCTCGAACTCGATTTTCTCGTGGTGGGATTTTACGCCGTTTAGTACTGTCACGTCCAATGAGAAAACTTTCAGGATAATGCAATTATAATTCATTGTCCGAATTTTCATCCGCAGATGCTTCGTTTTCTATTGCAGGTATGTACACTTCCTCCAAATCATGGCTACCTTCAAGTATATTCCAACTATGATCTTGAGATTTCAGCACTACACAAAAAAAACTGAAAAGTTTTTGGCACTATAATTGTTATTATCACAACAAGTAAGAAATACACATACATATATAAATACTGATGTATGCACATATATAAGTTATCATAACATGCATAACAACAATGGTAACATGGTAACAATTTTAATTTAATGTAAAATCAAATAAATTGCAAACGCAGTTATGTCGAATAGACAATTTTCGGTAAGTCACGTTGACTGACCAACAAGTATCGACACCGGATACGTGTTGCAATTTATTTGATTCCATTGAAACAAAATTATTTTTCAATTATTCAGCTTTTTCTTTGTCCAATGAAATATATAAAAATTATTGTCAAATAAGCAGAAAAGTTCTTAAAGGTAGAAATTAATTAAGGTAGAAATTAAGAATGGTTCAGTTTTACAAGAGCTTTGAAATAAATCGGTCATTACATTGAAATTAGTTTTTTTTATCTCCTCCGGAGAAATATCATAACTGGCGCCCGAGCAGATGTCGTCTTAAGTTTTTTTTTTATATAAAAAACCGTGTGCAAGTAGTCGCGAAAAGTGATAGTGAACTCCTAGTGCTGAAAAATAAAATTGATTAAACGCATTTGGCAATAAGTGAAATAATCACAGCAAACTATTCCCATGAGAACATAGTTTGCCCATTGATCACATTATCTTTCAGCAATCAGTGAAGTTCCTACAGAGAAACTATTCCCATAAGAACATAGCTGTCCACGGATCTTCATAACTATTGGAGAAATCTCATCACTATAGGAACTACGTCGAATGTATGCTGTGGCTGACGCACGTACCACTAGTAGGCTTATCGCAACAATCAACGCCATAGGCTAAACGGGATAAATACGGTTCACCCGCAATATTCTTGAGGCACAGACGACCAAAATCTAAGGAAACGCTAATCCTTGGTCTAGTACAAAAAAACTATGAAATCAATTATCTTAATGTAAGTACCAAATTTTACATATGATACGAATTACTACGCAAAAGTGAATTGCAAATTACACAAACCGAAACCAAAGCTTTCAAAGCAAATTAAGTGAGCAAATTTTCTTTTTTCTTTGAAATTTTTGAAAAGTGAATAAAACGGAATAAATATTTTTTATTATCTTTCATAAAAAATTAAATAGATTGAATCTTTTAAAACAAATTAAGTGAATAAATGATATCCTATGACATTTTTAGGAAAGTGAATAGAATTAAAGAATTTATTGAACTTTTAATTAACCTCAGTAGAATAGAGAGCAAAATAGTAAAATCTGGAAAGTTTAGTGAACAAACAGTTGGGTGAAACACAAAAAGCGAGGGAATAAAGTGTAGATACTAAATGTTTCAATAATTCCTAGAAAAATCTACAAGCATAGAAAACCGATTGAACTATTAAACTATTAAAATAAAATTGTGCGTATTTTTCTGATAAAAAGACTTGGTGAAATAAAGTGAACTGTCCATTTTCTATTAAAAAGTCGTACACTTTCATATTTTTGTTTTTCTCTTTTCCCTTCCCCCAAAAAGAAGAAAACGTTTTTATTAAAATGTCTCAAATCGAAAACCTTCAAGAAGCGGTTAAGCAATTGACAGGAGCAGTAAATGCTCAAATAGAACTCAGTAGGAAATTAGAACAAAGATTAATGACATTAGAGGTAAAAGATAAAAATATTCCTGCGACTACCTCTACACTGCCTATACCAAGAAATGAACAGGACTTAAAAGATATTAGCAAGTTACCAGACTGTGTTAAAGAATTACAAGTTTTTGATGGGAATCCAATACAATACGTTTCTTGGGTACATAATGTTGAAAGCATCCTCAAAGACTATGATATTATTCGAACCAAACCCATGTATAGAGCTATTTTGCAAAGTATTAGGCAAAAAATACGGGGTAAAGCAGACTCGGCCCTTATTTCATACAACATATTTGACGACGACTGGGACTCAATTAAAAAATGTTTATCTCTTCATTACGCAGACAAAAGAGATCTGCGAACTCTAGAACATCAGTTGGGCAATTTGATGCAAAGAAATTCGACAGTCGATCAATTCTACGCTAACGTCAATCATCAGTTCTCACTTATTGTGAACAAAATCAAAACTGAAGACTATAAGCCGGAAACAATTAACGTGCTTGTAGAAACATATAGAAATAGGGCCCTTGATGTATTTATTCGTGGCCTTAATGGGGACCTTTCAAAGATGCTTATGATTCAGAGGCCTAGTACACTACCGGAGGCTTACTCTTCCTGCCTCGAAATCCAGAACTTGAACTATAGAAATCTGCCAATACATAGGAGAAACTCTACCAACTTCGTAACTGCCCCGCTAAACCAGATGCCATCTATCAGACGCGAACAGGCAGTCGCACGTAATGCGCCGAATCAAGTCTCGTTGCAACAAAGGAATATGGCGTACAATATCCAACACCAACAAAATCCAGGACCACCACCTAGACCAATACAACCCAAGCCATCAACGCCAATGGACGTCGATAGGTCGATTCAGACAAGGCAGGTCAATTACATGAATCGCCCTGCGGCATTTCCACTCGATACGAATGCTGCCAAAAGAGAGAATAATTCTGATGGTCATGCACGGAAACACCAGCGCCTATTTCACATGGAAACGCACCCAGAAAATTCTCGCTATGAAGACTACATCGAGCAATTTAGTGATTATGAAGATTACCAAGAGGAAGAAGAACAAAAAGATGATGAAGAAAATGCAGAGCTAAATTTTATGACGGGAGCCTCTCTAGCGTACCTTACCTAGAGTATATAACAAGAGACAGGGAAATTTTAAAATTTTTAATAGATACTGGAGCAAATAAAAATTTCATTAAAAAAGAGCTAGCGATAAATGCCCAGCCTATTAGAAAACCTTTTTCCATTAGATCTGCGGGAGGTGACATAAAAATATCTGAGAAAGTAAGAGGAAAATTTTTCGCAAGTTTAGGAAACAATACCGAAATAGACCTTTTTGTTTTACCAGGTTTAAAAACATTTGACGGCATAATAGGAGATGACACACTGAAACATCTCGGAGCGGTTATCAATAGAAAAAATAACACCTTAAAAATTGCACCTAATATAACAATTCCTCTCAAGGAAAAAAAATCTGTCCAGGTTAATAGCATTGAAATAAGGGATAATCACCTATCTGAAGAAGCAAAAAAAGTGGTAGGTGCTCTTGTCAAGAAATTTGATTGCCTATTCGGGCCCTTGGTTGATCAAGAAACAGCAGATACGACCATAAGGGCAGAGATTAAGACAATTACAGATGACCCAATCTATACCAAATCTTATCCATACCCAGTAAATATGAGAAGCGAAGTAAAATAAAACAGCTCTTGCAGGATGGAATTATAAGACCATCTAAAAGCCCGTACAATTCACCAATCTGGATTGTCGACAAGAAAATGGACGCTTCAGGTGTTCGCAAGTATAGGATGGTCATAGACTTTAAAAGACTAAATGCAGTGACCATATCCGATACATACCCGATACCAGATATATCAAACACTATAGCTAGCGGAAATTCGAACTACTTCACCACAATTGATTTAACGTCTGGCTTTCACCAAATTCAGATGAAGGGAAAAGACGTACCCAAAACGGCGTTTTCAACAATGTATGGGAAATACGAGTTCACTAGACTACCCTTTGGACTCAAAAATGCCCCAGCAATTTTTCAAAGGATGATAGACGATGTGCTAAAAGACTATATTGGGAAGATCTGCTACGTCTACATCGACGATATAATAGTATTCGGGGGACAGACTGAAAGAGAACATCTTGCAAATGTTGAGAAAATATTTCTAAAGCTTGAAAAGGCCAACTTGAGGGCGAATTTAGACAAAACTGAATTCCTGAAGTCAGAAACCGAATTTTTGGGCTACATAATAACGAATAAGGGCATCAAACCTGACCCTAAAAAGATTCAAGCCCTCCTAAAAATTAAACCACCTGCAAATCTGAATGAAGTAAAAAAATTTCTTGGACTTGCCTCATATTAAAGGCGTTTTGTAAGGGACTTTGCAAAAATTGCAAAGCCATTGACAAACCTTACTAGAGGACCAAACGCACAAGTAAAGGCGAGTCAGTCAAAAAAGGTAAAGGTAAATTTAAATGCAAAGGAATTGGAGTCTTTCAAACACTTGAAAACGGTGCTTTCTTCATCAGAGGTATTAATTTTTCCCGACTTCGAGAAGGCATTTATCCTGACAACGGATGCGTCAAATCACGCAATTGGTGCCGTTCTATCTCAGGGTGAGATAGGAAAGGATCGCCCAATTACCTTCATCTCTAGATCACTAAACCGAACAGAGGAAAACTACGCCACAAATGAAAAAGAACTGCTGGCAATCGTGTGGGCTCTAGATAATCTTCGAAATTATTTATATGGGGCAAAAAAAATCAAGATACTAACAGATCATCAGCCGCTAACCTTTACCTTAAGCAACAGAAACAACAACGCTAAACTTAAGAGATGGAAGGCGAGAATAGAAGAATACAATTATGAACTGATCTATAAGCCTGGGCGTACAAACCAGGTTGCTGATGCTTTGTCAAGACTAAAGTTGGAGGCCAATACTCTAACTTCCTCATCGACAGATACGGCACATAGTGACGCCCTAACCTCTTCATCGACAGAGACAGCACATAGTGACGCTCTAACCTCTTTATCGACAGAGACAGCACATAGTGCAGATGAAGACAACACTTCATTAATTCCTCATTGTGAAGCCCCAATAAACGTGTTCAAAAATCAGATAATCATCAGTGAAGGTAGTGGAGCTTCTGCCTACGAAAAACCCCATCCGGGGTACGAAAGACACTTCATCAGCCTGCCTGAAGTGAATAAAGAAAATCTAACACGAGTCCTAAAGGAAAAATTCCAGCCAACAATAGTGAATGGCCTCAAAATTCCAGAGAAATTCATTCAAACGGTACAGAACATCTTTAAAGAACACTTGGCAAACTACAAGGTACGCATTACACAACGAATGGTACAAGATATCAACAGCGAAGAGGAAAAATTCAGAATTATCCAACAAGAACATAGGAGAGCTCACCGAAACTGGAATGAGAACAAGGAACAGATCCTTGAAAAATACTATTTTCCGCAGATGGCAAAAGAAATAAGAAAATACAGCGGAAACTGTGACATTTGTAATGCCAATAAGTATGATCGACACCCAAATAAACCAGAACTGCAGGAAACTCCGATCCCAAGTTACCCGTCGGAAATACTTCACATCGATATCATTGAAATAAAAAATGTGAAATTTATCAGTTGTATCGATAAATTTTCAAAATTTGCAAAATTATTTCATATAAAGGATAAATCTGTTTTGCACCTGAGAGATAAAATTATTAAGGTCCTACACTACTTTACAGCACCAAGAATCCTCGTAATGGACAATGAAAAGAGTTTCATTAGCCCTATTATAACAGATTACCTGAAAACCTTAGGTATCGAGACATACTTAACACCGTCGCAAAGAAGCGAAGTCAACGGAGCAGTAGAGAGGGTACACAGCACTATCATTGAGGTGGTACGCTGCCTACAAGAGGAATATAAGGATCTGACCCTAAAGGAACTAATTAACATAGCCGTAGATAGATAGAACAACACTATACACTCAGTAACGAATAAGAAGCCAAGCGACATCTTTCTTGGCAGACTGCAACGAATAAACTACCAAAATCTGGTCGATTTCAAAACCAGGGTCAATGAGGACTTAATAGGAAGAATAGAAAAAAATCAAAAAAATAAAATTAGAAGAGAAAACTTGAAAAGAAATAAACCAAAAACCTACAAACCCGGCGAAACAATTTACATTGCAGTCAAACAAATCCAGGGAAAGAATAAACCAAAATTTAAGAAAGAAGTAGTTGCAAGAGACAATAAGGTTACCGTTATCACAGAATCCGGCAGAAGAATACACAAAACACAAATTAAAAATATACCTAACTAAACTTCCTTCCTCTCTCCCTCTTTTCTTTTCAGATTACCATTTTTGATGATAGCGACGTCGTTTACCATTTACGAGTGCAACACACCGATAGTTACACTAAAATTGGGAGAAGGACGAATTATAAATGGCAATTTCAACCTGGTTCACGTAATAAACCTAACTAATTATGAAGATATTGTAACGAAGATACTACCAACGATACAAATGGTCAGCCCCAAAAACATTTTTAAACCCCAATTACTCCACCAGGTACAGCAAATTAACATCTTACTGGCAGAACTCAAACAGCAACCACAAAGGAACCGACGGTCTATCAATTGGATTGGTTCGGCATGGAAATGGATTGCAGGGAATCCAGACGCTTCAGACTGGGACGAAATTGTAAAGAGTCAAAATAAAATAGTTGAGAACAACAACCAACAGTACAAGATTAACGAAGGACTGACGAACACTGTTAACCAAATCCTTCGAGAGTACAATAAGATCGCCGAACAATTAAATGAAAACTCTATGGAAGAACTTCAACAAGCAACGTTCAACAGGCTTAGTATAGTAAAAGAAGAACTAAAAGAAATCGTACGAGCTGCCCAACTGGCTAAAGCGGGAATCATTAACACCAACCTATTAGATAAAGAGGAAGTTGGCCATATCATAGCAGAAGTCGAGACACTTCCTTACTCAAACGAGATAGAAGCCATAGAATACGCAGAGCCAAAAATGATAGTGAAAGAATCAACCATTCTTTACGTGCTATCAATGCCGAAAA
This sequence comes from Dioctria rufipes, assembly GCA_963924295.1. Taxonomy (NCBI): domain Eukaryota; kingdom Metazoa; phylum Arthropoda; class Insecta; order Diptera; family Asilidae; genus Dioctria; species Dioctria rufipes. Next base: position 57,759,720 of record OZ002740.1, read on the forward strand.
CCAACAATAAGGAGTACAACCGCGTAGCAGTGAGACCTACGACAAAAAACAACAGGCAAGTTTACGTTGAACATAGAGAACTTTTCATTAATCAGCATGAAATTTTCGGCATAACCGGGAAGTGTTACAATTTCAAGGATGCAACTATCTGCAAAAATAATGAATTAAAAGAACTGCCAAGCGATCATTGTATAGGCCAACTCTTAAAAAGCCAGCACGCTGAATGCGAGTACCAGTTCAACCAGAACGAAGAAATCGAAACACTTAACGACAACACTATTTATCTGAACAACTTTAACGGCGAGATCATTCACAACAAGACGAGTAGACATCTAAATGGTAGCTTCCTGATCCAAATCTACAACGAGACTATAAAAATCAATAACAACACATTCAGTACCAGGGAGCTAAGGACATTCCAAATATTGCCATCAGTCCTACAACGTAATATAACCGAGAAAGGAACTAAGCTAGACCTGGGGTACCTGCACAACCTACATCTAAAAAATGTCGAAAAACTACGGAAGCTGTTTAGTAACGACCAAATCTCAACTATAACCGATGTTGGCACAATAACCATCATTGCCATCGCTATCATTCTTCTCGTCAGGAGGTTCCGGAAAAACCGACAACAACTTGTCCTAACACCTGGGGTAGTAGCGGATACACGGGAAACCACTTATCCTGGACTGCAGCCTATCAGCTTGAATTTCTGAAGCCCACGGGACGCGGACCTTTGAAGGGGGAGGAGTTATCATAACACGCATAACAACAATGGTAACATGGTAACAATTTTAATTTAATGTAAAATCAAATAAATTGCAAACGCAGTTATGTCGAATAGACAATTTTCGGTAAGTCACGTTGACTGATCAACAAGTATCGACACCGGATACGTGTTGCAATTTATTTGATTCCATTGAAACAAAATTATTTTTCAATTATTCAGCTTTTTCTTTGTCCAATGAAATATATAAAAATTATTGTCAAATAAGCAGAAAAGTTCTTAAAGGTAGAAATTAATTAAGGTAGAAATTAAGAATGGTTCAGTTTTACAAGAGCTTTGAAATAAATCGGTCATTACATTGAAATTAGTTTTTTTTATCTCCTCCGGAGAAATATCATAACTTATAGCTTACATTATATGTCTATTTTTATAAATACATGAATTGTATATAAAATAGATAGCAACTTTTTATTTTAGAAGATATTAATATATGACATTTTATAAAGAATCCAAGTATTTACCCAGGTAAATACAATCCGTTTTAGGATGCAAATCCAGAAAGTGGCATAAAAATGCATAAACAAAAGACAAATTCTAATTCCTTTTGCATATTTGTTTAAAACATAAAAAAATATTCTATTATCTATGAGGATATTATTTGAAAAATTTCTATACACTAATTAATTTAAAGAAAAGAACTGCATATGTACCCAGGTAAATACTAAGCGGGTGAGGGTTAATCATCTTCCGGAATCAATAAAAAATATAAAAAATCCTAAAGCTTTTTTAAAATATGTGAAAAGTATTTTAATTAATAAGTGTTGTTATTCTGTAAATGAATTCTTTAATACTGATTTTGACTTGTGTTGTGATGATATTAATTTGTGTTGTTGTTATTTATATTTATTGTTTGTATATAGTTTTTTATGTGTGGCTGTTTTTTTTTGGGCTATTTTAATATTTTAATATTTTTTAATTTCATACTGTACCCTGACGTTTAAGGTAATGTTTATTACTTAATCTATTTATCTATCTATTTATCTATAAATATTAATTTTATTTAGGTTATAGTTTTTACTTTACCGGCCCAAAATTTTTTTTTTTTCAAAAATTTTATTTTAAAATAAAAGTGTTGGTTTAATACTACCGGCCCAAATTTTATAAATCTCACCGGCCCAAGGGGAAATTCCCCTTTCCCCCTGGGCCCATTCGCCAAAAATTGTTTTGAATGGACTAATTTACTATGGAATTTTAAAGTTTACATGTCTTATTATTACATGTATTATTCCACATCCAATGGAATGTATTATGGATGAAAAATATTTAATGTTAATTTATTCCATTTCCATTATAATTCACATGCATAATTAAATATTTAATAGATATAAACTATACAAATATAGGGAATTTTACTATTATTCTATTTCACCTCCATTGCAACTTATATTATAAATAGAAGGAGTTGAAACATTTTGAATAAATTGCGCCTTAGCTGTCAGTTTGAAAGGTTGTACGTTTTGGATTTCCTGCCAGTTTTACTTTTTAGGACGGTAAATTTGGAATAATATTTCTCATTAGCTTATTAAAATTGCAAAAATCTTTGGAAAGGTTATTTGATTATAATAATAGATGAGTATATGTAATATCATTCTGTACTGTTTACAGAACGTTGAGTTCTATTTTGTCAAATTTAGATGAAGAACATGTAGGCCACCGAATTATCGATCCATTTTGTAAGACGAATTCCAGTCTCATTCATTTTGTGGATTCGTAGTAGCCGCGTTGCTTTGTTCTCAACATATTTTTATGAGGGATCCAAGAACTATTCGGTATTCAATTCTCATGAATTGTACTTGTTCAATTGTAGCCACGACTTTTCAAATAAGCCAACAAAGGAAAACTTGTAAATAAATTGTCAAAGTAGAATGAAAATGGCAGCTGTTGAACGTTATAAGAAAAATCGTCAATCATGTTCACAAGAGGAGCAGCACATTTGCCGAATTGTTCTTCATACGCTGAGTTAGACCGCGGGATTTTACCACGATACACCTCGAAGTTTATCATGTATCCGCCGGGAATACATAAAGACCACACCTTATATCCAAAGCGAATAGGCTTCCCCTTTATGAATTGCTTACATCCGTGCTTTCCAAAATATGCAATCATGTTTTCGTCGAACGATAAATGCTGCTCGGGATGGAAATGTTAAAACATTTTTGATTTTATGTGATCTGGCAAGGGTCGTAGCTTCCACAATTTACCATTGGCATTTTGCAGAGCATACATCTTCGGCTCAAAATGCAGACTTTACAAAATTTCCTCTAAAACGGTTCCGACGCATGCTCTTTTACACCATATCGTTACGCAAATCACTATCAGTGTACTTCTCTTCAAGACTGACTAGTTTGCTTTCAAATCATTCCACATCCAGCCTGATTTTAGTCAACTTTATACAATTGTAACCAATGTGGATTACGACGTATGAAATGGAATAAAATGGAATTTTGGACTATCGTGAGTAAACTTTCATAATTTTATTATTGTTGAAGGAACAATGCTGAGATTTCAGAACCGTATTAAGGAAGCATCAAGTTTTTTTGGCTGGTTTGATCTTTATCTGTGAAGTAACTTCTAAAATGATTTTCTCGAAAACGACTAAATGGTGTTTGGACTAAAATAATACCCAAGCGACTTAAAACTTATATGTATTCGTGTAATATTGCTCTGTTGTTGTCTTATTCTTTCTTCTTGAAAATACATTAAAAATTTTCTCCAGAAATGTGTGAGCAGGACAAATAATTTGTAATATTAGACTGTATCCAATATAATTCTGATATCACAAACACTTTATTCGGAACTTATATCTATAATCTTAATTAATTAATCAGTTTTTTCGATCAAAACTTCATGCAGCTTTAATATGATTGTAAAATTTATATTTCTAGATCGAAAAAGTACAACGCGCCTACTAAATTATGAAAATAAATGCACTTGAAATAAATAAAACACATATTTAAGATGGTTTTCCAGCTTCCATTTTTTACAAAGTTTTCATAAAAGCTAAAAAATATATCTTTCGAGTTTTATAAAGGAGAAATCCCTTGCTCAATTCAAGCCACAACCAAATGGTTTTCTAAGTGATCTAATTTAAATTTTTAATACCTTTACAAAACTCCTCGACAACTAAATTACTCTGGAAGCTAAATTGTCTTAAAAGGTCTTTAAAAGATTTGTTTGAAACTATTATAAAATACTTATATAATCAATTAGTATCCGGAGCAAAACTGTTTTATAAGAGGTTCGGAAAGATTTCTCAGTGCTACATTATAAAAGCAATTTAGCACGGGAATCAATAGAAAAAGGCGATACCACTATAAAACATTTTAGTTTTCGTGTAGCTGTTATACAACCCTTATAAAATAAAATTCTTATTCCTGCAACTAAATATGTAGCTGCCAAAATGTTCATTGGCTTAAGTAGAGCTGACAACACTTATTAGTCAGTTTTTTTTTTTCAATATTTAGTGTTTACATTCAGGGTACATAAGTGCTCGCTATGTTATAGTTTGAGTGCCGTGCTCTGAGCCGAGAGCACTCAACCCCTTAAAATCTTTCGCTGAGAGTTTTGTAATACCAAGACAAGTTATTTCCTCCGGATTGATCGATTTTTTATTTTCTTTAAATTAGTTTCTCACCTTCGTTTTAAACAGAAAGAACACTTTTATTCTTTTAATATTTATTAAATAGTTAGCGTTGGAGCATTTGTGAATATTTCATCGTTAAGGTTATAATATATTTTTTGAGCAAAAATAGTTTCGTTTTGAACAAGAAGAACACTTTTATTTCTTTTTAAGCAAAAGGAACACTTCTAAATTTTTTTAGTGAAAATCACTTTTATAGTTTTAATAAGTTTCCTTGATAATTTTATGCAGGCAAATCCCGAACTTTTCTTATCGACGGTTTTAAGTATAACTCCTCGAGGATCGGGCTTATTGCCCCAAGATACCCATCAAAGACATGAAAAGTTTTTTTTTTATTCTTGTTACTTTCCCACGACGTTGAATCGTACGTGAGAAAATACAAAAAGTTTAGACGCAGTGCACATGCATGAATGCAAAACTGTAATGGTAATCTGATATGCACTTGCGTATGGTCGAAGTAATTATTATAAGTCAACCCACGAAATGACTGTAGGTATGTATGTACATACGATTAAGTTTTATAAATTTAAAAAGCCGTATGTATCCATATACATACGATTAGATTTGACGAATTTAAAGGAAAGCTATAGGTATGTACACGCAAGTATACTTTGGAGGAATTGAAGTGAGATATGTATGAACATTATACTGCATGTGGGTAAGTGTACAGCGAGAACGGAATATATGACAGATAACAAAAAGCAATTTATGCTAAATTTTATGGTCAATTTGTAGTACACCAATATATTGCATAGGGAAAAATATTGGCGTATTGGCTTTTTGGTTGTGATTCATGGTATAGCCACTTGGGTCACAACAGCTCTCGTGCGGCTCCTGATGTGGTTCCCACCTCCTCCCTCGCGAGCCGGAGCCAAAAAAATCTTCTTTAATGCTCTCTCTCGCGAGCCCTAAGTAGTTCTCGCTCGCAAGCTGGAGCAAAAAAAATTTAAACGCTCTCGCCATTGATTATACAGCTCCGGCTCCTCATCATAAAAATTTCTTTGCTCATGAACAATTTTCGTCTTTTGTTTACACTGCACCTTGCTCATTCTTAGGAAACGGTGTTTGGGACATTAAATTAAATGATAATAATAATAATAGTATATATAATTTACCAAGAATTAAAGAAAATTTTCTTATTTATCCTACTTATGCGTACCTAATTAACATACATCATAAATTTGATTGGGCAGAGCGTCAACGCTTTCGTAAAATTTATTTTCACATATAGGTACCTATCACTAAAATTACACCGATTGAGTAAGTACAGTCAAAAAATTCAAAACTTGTATATAATAAATAATGGCTCCGGCTCGCGAGTTGGAGCTATTTAACGGCTCCTGCTCGCGAGTCGCGACCAAGAGCGTTTAAGAAATTTTGTTGGCTCCCGCTCGCGAGCGGGAGGCATTTTACAAAGAGCTTTGCGGTAGAGCTCTTTCGAGAGCTGCTCGCGAGCGAACATTTACGTACCCTGTTTCCATGTGAGTTGAAATTAATATATTTATTTTTAAATGTATATGACTTCATATTCAGGGTGTACAAATCAGTGTATTAGCAGCTGAAATTGTTACATTTTCGATGAATTATAGTATATAAATAAAATAAAAATCCGATTTTTTTATATAATCGAATTATGTTATCGTACTGAAGACTAGAATTAATAGATAAGTTCATAGAACATATTCTGTATATATATTGCGATTAAAAAACTTTATTTATCATGTCCCAGATTGTGTCTTGAATCAAGATTTACTGGTGAGATGCAAATTCAGCAGTGTGTCGAATTGAGCTTTGTGCTGAGATGTAGAGATCAATTTAAAGGTCTATCGGATTCAACAGTGTGTTGAATCAACATAGGCTTGAAACGGCGCGACCAATTGATTAGCATTGGATTAAGATTCAACGTTGTGTTGGATCTCCGATATAGTAAAAACAATCAACTCTTTAATTAGACTGCGATTTATTGTAACATGCTAACTTAATTTATACAAAAATATTTACACAAGCAAACGAATACAATTATTTAGCAAATATGAATGTACATATGTAAGTGCATTGACTAATTGCAAAATATTAAATTGTGTCGTCACCTTTGTCAGCATAAAATCTCTGATCTGACCGATAGAGGTACAAAACAAACAAGTAGGTCAATTGGAATTATGAAAAATGAAAACAATACGCTGACCGGCATAAAGTAATCTGCCATGAGTCAGTGAACTTTGATGAAAATAATTTAGAGATATTGAGAATTAAGATATTTTAATAATTATGCTATTATGATATTGTTTAAGGCTGAATATGAGCCCTCTCGAAAAATGTTTACGATATTTTATGATACTCTACCCTGCAAACAATTGGGCGAAACTGCGCCGTAACGAAATGGATTCGAAATAGAGGAAACGCTCGTAGTTCGAAATCTCTTCGATTTTTTTTTAAATAAACGAAGTTTCAACGGTATGCCATAATTTTCGAGAATTTGAGATAAATGAATCGCTCGTAGCTCGAATTCTCTTCGATTTAAACAAAGTTTTCAAGCATTCTGAAATTTCCGAGAAATCGAATTAGATGCATGGCTCGTAGTTCAAAATTTCTTCGATTTGTTTGCTACATATTCGAAGTTACCCGATACTACTCATGTCAATGTCCGAGGAATTCGGTAAAACAAATATTTTTTATTCTTGAAATTGTTCTTCGCCGGCATCTTAATACCCACGACAGAATATAGCGATAATTCTAAATAACCCACATCATCAAATCATCATCATCTGTCGTGTGATACCCGTCAAGTTATTACATTATCGCTACATTTTGGCATTTACATAACTGAGTTTGGTTTTTGAAGATTATCGCCAAAGCTTCACTAAAAACACGAAGCAGTGATTTTATAAACTAACAGTGACAGCTTTCAGACCCTGCTGTTCTGTGACATTTATGACTAATAGCAACGATCAAGAACAAATTTTTGGAGGAAAAGGGAAATCGTGATAAAACTTTTATTTTATATCATAGAAAAAGTAAAAAAAAAACAAGCAGAGAGTGTTGTAGTTGGATAGAGCTGTATATAAGCTTATTGCTTTATGGGCAGACAAATTAGTAGACTTGCGAAAAACCAAAAGACATTCGCCTATTTATAACAGATATCATGCGCTCTGCATAATCGTAACGGGAGCTGAGGTTCATATGAAATTTTCAAATTTAATGCAGAGATATAGGTACGTTTAGAAGGTATAAATTAATTTAAAATATTCTTTCAATTATAGTGAAATTAAAGAAAAAGTATACATATATAAGTATAAAAAAAATTAATATAGTATATATTTTATATATATAGTAAATATTTTTCTCCTTTTTGTAACCGAAAAACACCTCCACACTCTTATTTGCTCTGAGTTTTCGTACACTATTAAATGTTCGTCTTTTTAACTTCTTCGTTTATTTAAAAGAAACGTTAGTTATAGTAGCTCCTAGTACATCACTTAAGTTGGCTGCTGTCTACTTATACTTTGGCTATTGAAAACAAAATTTGACTTAAATTTCAAAATCCTCTGTCACCAAAGATTCAATTGGAAATTAGATATAATTTTAAATTACATAATTGGAAATTTTTTCTGGTCGTCTGTCGACGGTATAATTGAGATTTTATTGAGTGAAGTGCAAAGTGCAGTTTTACTACGATGAGTATTTATTATTAATTTTTTCCATATCGTATTTACTTGCTATTTGCAAAACGTTTTGCAAAAGAATGCGATACCAGATCGTACTATTAAAAAAATCAAATTCAAAACTAACCCATACAAGAACATCGAAAGAAAGTCGGGTCGTCCATATGATTTGATATCGTGTTCCGTTTTTTCTCCTGGAATTCGCAAGCACGTCGCAAGCGAATTCCATTTCGAGACTTAACTTCACCAAGTCGAATTGATTTACTTCGAATTCGATTTGAATTTGAACCGCAATATTTGCAGATGTTAAAACATGCAACCAACACCACATACACTTCTAAACCGAAGATTATAGAGAGAATTCCTGAGCCTAACCCGGCTATTACACGACTAGGCTTTTTTGCTGACTAGTCAGTGCCGACCAGAATTCTGGCCGGTCAGTACTGACATGATTATGTAGTCAATAAAAACGTAAAACTGAATATAAAAGATGGATGCAATTGGAAATTTCTATCCTTTGAATGGGAAATGACTGAAAAGAGTTTAATATTGCAATTTTTACTTTTTAGAGAAAAATGACGGAATAAAAGAGAAATCATTAGAAATGCAACAGAAGACCACTTGACGAAATTTTTTATAATTAACAGACAGTTGATCGAACACATTGAAAAAGATGAATTCAGTACTGACCATTCGTTCTACTTGGTTGGGGGGGGGGGTAACTGTAATACTAATTCTGTCTCATCTCATTTTATGTCTATTTTTTTCGACTTCGATATCGAGTTTGCTAAAATATTTCCTGATTAACTATAACAGTATATAAATTGATATACATAAAACATATTATATTATGTACACATATTATTACAGTGTTTCGCTGTAGTATACTTACATATATTAAACATATTCGATTTCCTCATCTAAGTCAATTTGAAAACTCAGAGCCCCCTTTCGTTTCATTTTTTTGCCGTGAGAAGAAATAAATAACAAAAAAGTATTTCTCGGAACATATTTGGGATTCTTATTAAAATATTTCGAGTATTGAGATTTCGTGGGAATTGCTTACCTAAAACGTGTCGTTTGTTACGGAGGCAAACGAATTAATGTAGAAAAATAATTTGATAAGGTTGTATAGGTATATTTATGTACATACCTACATATTTATCAGTTATATAGTTTAGTTATTTATGTGATTGTGCGTTTCTATAGTTCGCATATACCTACAAGTACCTATACATATTACGTATATATAATTCAATTGCTCGCATAAGCTTTGAGAAACATTTGTATAATAGCAAATTAATAGGAACTAGTATTCCTGGAATTTATTATAAATATATGGTATTTATTTAATACAGGTGAACTCTTCAGTTAGCAAGAAAACTTAGGTCCGAATATAGGTATGTAAATGTCATTGTTTTCTCTAAACACCTTTCGCCACATTAAAAATATACTTTGTAAAATTATACGCTATTTTCCTATTGTCGGACACTTTTTAGCCTAATGTCCGTGAAGCCGGACAAGGGCGTACCAATTTCCGGACATTGGAAAAATTTAGAGGTTTTGCATATTAATAGTCATTGTAGTAAGAAATATAATTATTTATTTTCATAAAAAAAAAAAGATTTCAAAAAAAATTCATAAATCCTTCCATTAATTAACTTAATACCATTCTATGGTGTTATTTATCGCAGTCAATAAAATTACGAAGTAGGTACGCATTTCTTTAAAAAATGCGTATTTCAATACCAAGAGGACAAAAAAGTATAGAAAGTATAGTTAACCTAAACTATTCTAATATAATTATATGTCTTACATAATATTTTTACATGACTCGCATAAAAAATTTCCTCTTCAAAACTATTAAAAGAGGTACATTTTAGATGGTACCACTTACGACACATGTCACATCCTATATTTTTAAGGCCATCCTCTTCAATATCTGATATCACTTCTTCGTTACATGTACCACAAATTTCATTTTTTCTTCCTTTACGCTTTCTTTGAGTACCTATAGGTTTTATCCCCCCCCCCCCCCCCTCCCGTTTGACAACTTTATCAGTTGCAGGATATTTTACATTTAATATTTTTCTCTTTTAACCTCTCTTCCTTTCTTTGTGCAATTTCATCCATTTTCCTTTGCTTTTCTTCTTGTTTCGCATATATAATGCTTCGCCATTCTTTAGATGATATGGCACTTCTGGCTTTGTCCTTTAAAACCTTCCGTGTTTTTGATAGAAGACGTTCAGTTTTAGGGATTTTTAAGTATTTTGCCAGTACTGGAGAATATACTAAAGATGATCTGCGTCTTCTTTTTGAAGGAAAACTAACATTATCCAACTGTTTGACGGTTCGAGTGGAAGAACTCGCAATAGTTGGGAAGAATTCTGGTACAGTAGACTGCGAAAGTGGAGAAGTCAGATCTGATTGAGTTCTAAAATCAAATCTGTTTTCAAATTGATTTTCTGGAATAAAACGTCGCTATTATTAAAAAATGCTTGTCTATATAAAAAAAAAAATGCCATCTTTTATAAACCTTTAGAAAGCAAAGGATCTCTTTAAATCTTGTAGAGTGATGTGTTTAGCCTGCTGAGACAGTCCAAGAGATTCGGTCACTGAATTTGGTAATGCAGCATTATTCTCATGAGTTCTAGACTCCGAACTCCCCAGAGCAGAGTCAAGCTAACCTTATTCCGAGGGATTAAATCAAAGTGTTCATTTGTTTCACCTCCAGGGTTAGAAGTTCCTTCAGTGTTAATAAAAATGAATTCATGGTCGCATGCTTCCTCAATGCTGCTTAACAGAAAGTTGTCTATATCACCTTCAAGATTTGTACTACGTTACTATCTTCGGAATCTATAAAATCCTCTTCTAAAGACATGTTTTCGAAGATGTCTTCTAAATTGAAGACTTTTTTCGAGAGATGCTCTTTGATTCTCGATAATAAGTTTTCAGCTAACGGTCTACAACAGTTGCAGAATTGTGTTGATGAATTGAATCACGCGGTTGGCTCATTTAGGCTTTGAAGAGTATCCCTTACGATTACACATTTACTATAATCGACCCTATCTGGGTTAAATGGGAACAATCCACATATGCGGAACCCATTTATAATACTGGTTTTTAAAGTAGGCATCTGCAAAACTGAAGCCAGCAACGGGCAAAACGTAGCTTTTGTTACGATTTTATTTATGTTATCTCCTTTTCGCTGCCATGTGGAAACCATTTTATTACACTCAGATTTCAGCGGCTTGAAGACGCTTACATCTGCCGGCTGCATCAAATGCAACCAAGGACACCCTTTGTGACGTAGTAAAAGAAAACTGCACTGACCATCCATCCACTAGATGATCTCCCCAAGAACCAAGTGTATGGACTACTATTATTTTGGCGGCCTCACGTATGGAAAAACTACCATTGAAGGGACAATATTTCCATTAGCAGAGAAGACGAGAAGGACAGTAAGGGTTTCTTTGTCTTTACCAGGGTTGATACGGTAACCTTTGGATGCGATTACTTTGCCTGATGTGGGGCAAAGACTGAAGCTCGTTTCGTCACCATTTAAAGTCCTTCTGGGATCAGTAAGTATATCTTCAAACTTGTTTTCTCTTAACCCTAATCAGCGCATGTAAATTTTCTCCCTAATCCACCCAGGTGGTGACTCATGAAATAAAAGAATTTTAATAAGATTATTTAATATATTTTTTATTTACATGAGTGACAAAAAATTGATTTTTCGGAATGTTCGTTGCAGACATTCATCTTGCATTTGTAACATATTTGTTTCGAAGCGCGACCTTTGTCATGAGGGCACATGTAGCATCGTTTTCTTTTCCGGGAAGTGTTTGCCCAGTATTTTCCCCAGAATCCTGAACTGCAGATGGTACTATATCAGCAACAACATTTCTTATGGGCCGTGATAAATGCCTGGTTTTCCGGCGTAAAATGTGCGGAGTTACTAATCCCATTGCTAAGTCTCTTAAATACAATGGTCTTGTTTTATTCTTTTTAGATGCTTTCAAAGCTGGATATGTTTTCATCCAAATGACATATGCAGCGATACCCGCAACATCGATGAGGTTGTGGAAAATAACAACGGGCCACCTGTTTGACTTACGTTTTGCTGAAAATGCATGGCACATCTGATCCAAAGTATCGACCGCACCTTTAGTTGAATTGTAACATAGGTTCACTTCTGGTTTGTTCTTATTGTTGGTATCGATTATTTTGGTATGATGCTGAGTGGATAAAAATAAAACTGATTGGTTTTTTTTTTGGAACATAACTCACTAACGTCATGTGTTTCCTGAATCCAAACAAACTTGATTCTGGAGCTCTGCGTTTATCTGGTAGAAATTTTTGCGGAATGCATGTTTTGTTTTTCCTCAAAGTTATAACACTGGTAAAACCTCTGCTCAATAATTGATTCGCAAGATTAAATGATGTAAAAAAATTATCAAACGTTAAATTCCTTTTCGTCTCAGAGTAAAACTCGGAGAGCATCAACACTACATTTTCTCCTAGATTACATTGTCTTTTGTCTCCTTCTTTTCCAAGGTAAGGAATACCAAGCAAAGGATAGGATGTAGCTGTATCACATATCCACCAAATCTTCATGCCATATTTATCTGGCTTTGAAGGTATGTACTGCTTGAATGACACTCTGCCTCGAAAAGGAACCAGTTGCTCGTCAATTGTCAGATTGACACCAGGTACATAAGTTTTTCTCAAATTTACCATAACAGAGTTCCAGAGGTCTCTTATTGGTGCAAAATTATCGTTCTGTCTTCTTTCGGTTCTAGTTGATATGTCATCGAAACGCAAATGTTGCGAAATTTTGGCGAATCTATTTTTTGACATTGTTGCCCTGAATACTGGATGGCCATGAACTGGATCCCAGAAGTCGATAAAATCAAAAATTCCTTGTTTTTTAGTGCCCGCGTAAATAAGCAGTCCTATAAAAGCTCTAATTTCGATGCTGTCAGTAAACGTCCATTTTTGACCACCCTTCTCCGCTCCATGGTTATTCGTAAACTTGACTATAAGGTCAATAATTCTGCTATCGAAAAAAAGTTCGAACGCAACCTCGACGTCGTCAATACTCATTCCAGGTGGTAAAACAACTTTATCTAATTGGCATCTTATGACGTTGTGACTAGCAGCTCTTCCTTGACCAAACGGCTCAGCGTTCCATTCAGTTCTATCCTTACCATAATATTTCTCAGCTATAAATTCAGCATCATTATTATCTGATGACAACTCAATTCCATCGGGCAATTCCTCAAAAGTTTCTGTGACATCTTAATCACTATCATCACTATCCACCACTATCGGTAACTATTTATCTTCGTGCCATTTCTGAAGGTATTTCAATTATATTGCTAAATAAGAAAATGTAGGAAAAAGGTCAAAAAGTTAAAAAAAAAAAATTATAACAACTTATTACTTGAACTTACAAAAACTGTGCTTCTCTTTTGACAATCAGACACAGAATGAGAATAAATTCTTAAAACTATCCAATATTTTTATATGGGAAATGTCCAACGGTGTCCTCGCAAAGCCTGGGAATTGCAGAAAACCGCTACAATTGTAAATGAATGCTGCAGGTGCACTCCTTGGTTATAGGCATTTAAGCTCCGAACGGCAAGCGAGTATGGCACAGAAGCGTGGGAATAGTGGCGAGCTACAAGCGAGCATGAATGTTGAGTTATAGAAGCTTGGGAATCCTAGGCGTTAGGATGACGGCGTGCTACATTATGACTGTAGGCGTATGATGTCGTGGGAATCCTTAGGCGTTAGAATGATGGCGTGCTACAAAAACTTATTTTTTATACTTTTTCCATAACTTGGAAAAAAAAAGTTGATAGGTACCTGCGTTGTTATTCTATAAAATATGACGTCATCCACTACAAATCCATACAATTTCCTTGAATTACAAAAAACCGTCAACTGAATTGTGAAATTAGTACGTTCCTAACCAGTCCATTTGAAATTAAAGCAAAGCGATAGCAAATTCTGAGAAATATTGCGTGTTGTTTACATGTCATTCCAGAAAGGTGACTATGAGTCACCGCCTGGGTGGATTAGGTATGAAACGAAGAATAGCGGTATATTTTTCCTATAATAATATTTTGTTAAATATTTTTTTCATTTCTAAATTGTATTTCCTAAGGAAAAGAAAGTCAACGAATGAGAAGGCGCTACCTTTTAAAAAATTCTTAAAAATTACTGTTAAAACTGAAACGGTGACTCGGAGTCACCGGGTGGGCGGATTAGGGTTAAATAAGTATGCAGCTCTCTGAACCATTGTCTGATGCCTTCTTCAGTTACCACAGCCCTGTCCTTGTTTAAACCTTCTGGAGTGCGTGGAACTATCTCGGGGTGTCGCTTCAAGAACAATGAGAACCATTTCCTTCCAGGACGATCGTTATTAAAAGGTGTTACTCTGCCATCTGTCTTTATTATATTTTGAATTGTATTTATAATATCCTCTTGTTTGACAGGAAATCCACATTTAGTTAGGGATATAATCCAATCCACAACTTTTTTTTCTTCAACAGTTTTTAGCACAGTTTTTAAACCAACTTTAATTTCTCTTCCGGAAATTTACCAGATAATCTATCATGGAGTGTGGATTTAGGGACATCAAAAGTATTGCTTGCAACTCGAATTGACATTTCACACAAAAAATATTATAAAAAAGATACAATTGACCATGCCCGGAAATATGATCAGATTGTTAATATCCAGGATGTGTTTCATCCAGTCATGGATTCCTTAGATCCTATAATTTCTTCTTTAGGAAACAAAGTGAGATGGCAAAGGTGCAAAGGGAGGCTCTACCAGAGGAATTATTTGAATTAGAGAACAATCAGGATAGAACTCGTATTATTCTGTATTGATTTCTAAAATTGAAAAATGTTTTAAAATAAATTGTGGGGTCTGCAAAAAATTTTAATCTTTCAAATTGAATTTTGAACGAAATAAAACTAATATATCTAAAAAATGAAAAAAAATTTGAATTGGGCAACAAAATCTCTGTCGTAAATTTTCTCTTACTGTCAATACCAAGTGTGTAAATTTGCATTTCAATCTATGCATAATAGTCCAGTCACTAGGGGCTTCTGCCCTACAAAAGGAAGGGTAGTTGTGATTTTTATATATATTATCCAGTTCCGGGCCCCGATAAAAAATCCAAGTTTCGTCCCTTGGGGGCCTCCGCCCGGTCCACCATCTTGAATTAATGGTACCAAAAATAGGTTTTTTCAAAATTAGTCCTATGACATTATAAGCCCTATGACAAAACTGTAAAAATATAAATTAGAAGAAGACTAAATTCCCCACATTTTTGTAAAAACACTTTTTTGTATGTCTGACGTGTAACGAGTTACAGGAGCGGAAACGTGAACATTTCTCCAAAAAAATGTATAAATATAGTACCATTTATACAGGGTGTTTTGTCCATAGTAGTCCATAGGACAGGAGGTAATAGTAGTCACCTAGTCAAACAAAAAAATGTAAGGCAAGGGGGCCGGCATCCCTACCATTTCGGAGTCACAGGGTGATTAAGAAAAAATGCTAGGCTTTCACAAAATACCCTGTATTTTAAAAAGTACAGAGTGTACGGCCACTTACAGAGCTTATTGTATGCAAAACTTCATGGCATATCCAACGACTGCTCGACCAGCCTCGTAATCCTCTTTCCTCCTGTAACATCAAATATTCCCTATACTCGATTTTTAAAGAAACAAAACAAAGCAATTTTTGTTATCCCAACACTAAAAGTAGACATGGGGGACAGATATTATATTGCCATCTAATTCTATTATACATATTGGATCCGATTGATTACATACATATTTATGTTATTAGTAAAAAAATAATAATATTAGTAAAATATGTATGTCCATTACTTCTTTTTTGTTCCAATAGAAAACATCAAAGAAAAAACCTGAATAAATAAATGATTTTTTTTTAATGACCGATTAGATTTTAGAACCTCCAACGTAATCATTCATAGAATAATCAACACATCACTAACTACATTTCATTACTAACAAAATAATGTCCAATAAATTTAATATAGTCGTTACGTTACTGCCGAATATACGAAAAGCAATTTCACTTCAGCTTAATACTCTCTCTTTACTCTTTTGATGAGCTCCACACCGAAATAGCATTAATCACTGCTGCTGAGCACATAAATAAATGATGAAGGATGCTACTATCTTCCAAAGATTGGTCAATATGATTTTCCTTGATACAATCAGAGATAAATAAAACATGAGTAAATGGATTTAACAGTTTGCGGTCAGTAAGGGAAATAAAATTTCAATGACTCATCAAAACATTTTGCAACGCAGTAGAAGGAAACATTTAGACATAATAACAGTCGTCAGTTTCACAGCCTTAATAGCTGGCTGATAAGTATCCCCTCAAGAATTGAAGTATGTAAACAAAGAAATTAAATGTAGACGGATTTATTGCGTAAATCAGTGACCGGCTAATCTTACGATTTTTTTCATTCTTTTAATTTATCCTTGATTTTTGTTTTATTTCTTTTTTTTTTTTCACCCCACTAAATTTTAATTTTCATTTCAAGGCGAAATAATATATTGCGTTTCCTCGGGTGTTTTTGTTTTACCGAGGACAAATTGTGGTAAAGCCTATATTGTTTCGAAAATATTTCCTATATCCAACGTCCTTCAGCCTAAAAAAAGCGCTCAATATTAATTGACAGAAATAATAAAGGCGAGAGTGTAAGGCTTCCAATTTCTATTGTGCGTCTTTACTTAAATGGAGAAGATTAATTGCTATTTTGCCCACACATGACGGAATTGTGTAATTTGAAGTAAATCGATGGCCTTGTCAATTTTGTAAAATGATGGTAAATAAATTGCTGTTGTCTAAGGTTTTGACCTTCTTTGAATATTTTGCTAACTTAATTGGGGAAATTATTCCATTATAAGCGATTTAGAGATAATGCAAAAATAACTAATCATGAAAGTCTTCATTAGTTTCCGCCATACACTTTTCGATAATTGTTTTTTTTTATATTCGTTATATGTAAATATTTATCGAAAAATTTCTCGTATACATTGAAAAATCTTTTGCATATTTTAAAAAAATAATCCGTTGGCGGTTGAAGAGCACAGGTATTGATGGAAGTTCCATAATCTTTGCTGATAATCATAAATTCTGAAGGTAATTTAAGTTTTTTTGAAGATTGCTTTACCATAATTTTTTTACAAATATCGCAATTAATTTTCTTTTTTATGGTTTTGAAAATAGCGCAACCTGTAAAGTATCGTCTTGCTGCATTAGAGACTTTAAATTCATTTTCTAAATATCTATCTAAAGTACCTACTTTCAATAAACTTTTCCTGAACTAATTCGCTTTCATCTTTTTTGTTGAAAGGCGTTATTTCGAAGCTATTAATTTTATTGTTATCATAATTTTCAATTGGAATTTATGAACTTTGTATTCAAATCTAAGAGTGTATCGTCATCATTCTCCCAATTTTTCCCCTGCATTGAAAATTGATACCGATGGGTTCCCATTCTTAGCCCGATGGTTCCCATTCTTAGTCCTGACTTGTGCGAAAAGATTTTCAATCGAATCTTGGTTGAACCTTTATGTGAAAATAAATTTTATGGACGAAATTTCATTGAATATGTTTTCCGATAAAAAAAGTAAGGATTTTATAGTAAAAATTGTACAATCTAAACAGTAGTTTATTGCTTTTTTTCGTAATATTGTTCCTATTTATTAACTTGCATTTGGAAAAATATTCAGTCATGTTCTATAATTGAATTTTCACTACATTGTCTTTTTCTAATTGCTTCTGATATATATTTCTTGCTTTTAATGTCTACTATTTAAGCAATCAAAAGTTCTGTATACTTTTAAAATAAATTCTTTTGTACTTTAAGCAATTTTTTTTAATCACTTTGGAATTTCTTGAGTTCCAAGCAGGTATTTATTCCAGAAGCTACTGTTTGACTAAGCACTTGTATTGCAAAACGAACTTTTTGTCTAGCAAGCGTATTTGGGTTAATGTGCTTATCCCACAATTTTGGATACAATTTAACAGTTGGGCTAGAATAGAACTCATATAATTCTTCGATTATACACCAACTGACTTTCCCATCAACTGTAATAATATCATTAGTAAGCATAGTAATCCGAATGCTTTTAAATAAATGAGGAATATCATATAAAGTAAACATTTTTTAACCACATTTTCAAATTCAAAATAGAAAAATAATGCTGTCATTTGAAAAAAATGCCTACTTATGATAATAATAATGAATGAGAATAAAACAAGGAAAAAAAACACCCCCTTTAATTTAATTTAATTTTTATTATTTCTTGTTATAGCGACAATAGAAATACACACTCTGTGAAAATTTCAACTGTCTACCTATTACGGTTCATGAGATACAACCTGGTGACGGACGGACAGCGAAGTCTTAGTATAATAGGGTTCCCGTTGTTACGCTTTGGGTACGTAACCCTAAAAGTGGCTGTAGTTCTCTGACACCCAACAGTCGTAAACATTTTCTATTGTTTGCGCCCTCGTCACAAGTGACACTTCTTATATTCAAGCCTATTTCGAAACTAATTTGGATGTTTTCCAATAAGATTAATTTTAAGTCCTCATTTAAAATAGCGTTATTTGAAACATAATAGCTCAAGACATTTCCAATTATAATGCAATCCGCGAACCATAATCAAGCAAATGCGATCAGCGACTACATATTTTCGTTTTCCTCCGAGATCGACAAATCCATCCACTTGATCTGAGCATTCATTAAATAATAAATATTTCCGAATTTTTATTTCATCAAAAGCTATGCAAGCTTCCTTTTCCATTTTATTCATTATGGAAACCTGGTCCTTCAAATTTAAGACCAGGGCTTAGTTTTTTAATTTGTGCTCACCCCCGTATAGAGCGTTGGCTTGGAAGTTTAAAGTTCAATGAATTTTTCATAAAGTTTTACCCAAAAGTTGAGGAGTAGTGCAAAGCTTGTGCCAAAGTTTTTTGACTCTCTTCATAACTTTTCTTTTTAGGACCGAAGAGCATTTTGCACATCGCCTTCGCATTTTTAGTAAATTCAACTCTGTCTATGTGATCAGAAATATTTTCCAACTCCAATTCATACTTGTCAACTTTTTGATTTTAATTCATCAATTTTTCTCTAACATTCCTCAATTTTTTTCTTCATTTTTTTCATTTTCCTTAATATAAAAGGAGTTTTATTATATTTTGGACATTTGGAGCAAAGAAAATCATCGTCATCTCCAAACATTGCCCTAGCTCGGTATCTTGGAGGAGTTTCAATATTTTCAAGATCTGATAGATAGAGCTCTTCTGTAGATTCACTATTGCAGTCGGAATTCTTTGCAGTGAGACAATCCGTACTTCTTGGATTCAGAGCATTAGAATCGGGTACATCATCCTCGACATCATTAAAGCAGAGTAAGGAAACGCACACTCACGTGCGCACACGAAAGACTCATGAGTAATTTACGGCTCATGTGCGCGTTCCATTTTTAAAAACTCATGTGCGCGTGCGTGAGTCGTTGTCATTTTATTAGCGCACGCACCCATGAGTGAGTAATTCACAATAAGAAAGCGCACACTAGCGTGCGCACACGAAATTTCTGACTGCTCATTACTCACGAGTGAGTAATTCACAATAAGAAAGCGCACGCTCGCGTGCGCACACGAAATTTCTCACTGCTCATTTCCTACTTGTGTAAGCAATTTCATTTATGAAATACTTGCATTATGTAGATAACGTGGATAATTAATATTTTTAATGTTTATTCGCCTTATGAGCATACATATGTATGTGCAGGATTGAAGCGTTTAATAAGGGAATTTGACAAAAAAATTTCCGTTCTTTAAGATAAGTTACAATTTATAAAGACTGTCGCCTAACAAATTAGTGTGGCGGTTCAGTAATTAAAATATTTGAAAGAATAGCCGAGGAATGATTTTCACCTATCAATACCCGTTTTGCACCTACCAGTAAGGATAGGAATTATAATTAGTTCAACAGAGCAGTAGTTCAAAAAAAAATAATAATAAACTTTTGGTTTTCATTACCTGCGTAAAATTATATTCTATCAATATCTCCTTGCAAACTGTCAATATCTTTTGAATATTGGAAATTATACTCATCGACGCAAGTATATCAGGCAGCTGTTTAGCTATTGTTTGCCTGTCTCTCTCGCTCGTTTCTCTCACTTTCTAAGGGTCACCTATTTAAATCAAAGTTAACTTAATAATAATTTAAGAATCAGGCGAATAAACATTTAAATATTAATTATCTACGTTTTCTACATCATGCAGATATTTCATAAATGAAATTGCATACACAAGTAGGAATTGAGCAATGAAAAATTTCGTGTGCGTTTTCTTCCAATGAATTACTCACTCGTGAGTAATTCCGTGTGCGCACGCGAGTGTGCGCTTTCTTATATTGAATTACTCACTCGTGAGTAATGAGCAGTAAGAAGTTTCGTGTGCGCACGCGAGTGTGCGCTTTCTTATATTGAAATTTCGTGTGCGCACGCGAGTGTGCGCTTTCTTATTGTGAATTACTCACTCATGGGCGCGTGCGCTAATGCCCAAGAAAATCGCACACGACTCACGAGTAGTGAAAAATTTGTCATCTAACAGGCAAGCATCTTTCCATTTCCTTAACAGATCGGGACTTCTAGGAAATAAGAACATTTTGCGGAGCAATGTTTTAGTACACACGTTCGCACACATACACATTTTTTTATTGTTTTCCTATCAAAAGATGGTTCGGTTCCCATTCAAATATTGTGGGTGTAGCATTTTTAGAAAGCTTGTTTCCCTTTTTGCCCTTACAAACATCAACGAAATGGGCACTACAGACAAATTTATTCGAAACAGATTCTTCCTTATTTATATGGTAGCTCTCTACCCATTTCTTACAAATATTAATATTTTGAATTCGGAATTTAAGTAAACTAACATGTTGTTGCGTAGTATTCCTACAATTTGGAGCACAATAACGTTTGACAATATTAAATCCACTTGAATAATTAGTCGACATTTTTTATAATGAAGATTCAACGAAATTCCTAAACCCAAAGCAAAGCAAATCCAATTAAATTTCTAAATCAACGCAGTCATAAAATCGAGAACACTTGTTATTTGGGACTTGAAAATTTAATCAAATCTGCTAATATGAATAGTCTGATAGAGTCTGTGATTAAACTCAACCAAAACTCTCGAGAAATACTTTCAAAGCCGAACCAGAAATCTATATGTATGCGTGCAAGTCCGCTCTCTAAAATGTTCTGTATTGATACTTCTCAGCGGGAAGTGGAAGGGCTCAAAGACGAATGCAGGAGCGCTTCTTTGGAAGCTTGCAGCGCTTCCCCATCGTATCCTTATTCATATCGTTTTAATGTGAGCATGTCAGCAGAGGGAAGCGCTCAGTGGCAGATTCTTGGGTAGCGTTCTTGTAGCGCGTATAGGCTAGCACTTCTGGAGCGCTTGTAGGGTGGCACTCTTGGAGCGCTTGCAGTGTAATATTCTTCGAGCGCTTGTTTAATAGCACTCTTTGAGCGCTTGTAGGGAATACACAGGGAATCAGTTTTAATCTGAATTTTGCTGCGTTTAATATTAAATTAAATTAAAATTCAATTAACCTCACGTTTCAACTGACTACTAAAGAATGAAAATTCTGCAGCGCTTTCAGATGCAGATGAGTCATCTTTCCACAACAAAAAACAGATAGGTTATGAATAAGCCTAAACTCAGAGAAGAGATGTCCTTCCGCCAAACTATCTTTGTCTATGGCAAGAGAGCTCTTCGGAAAAGATTGAAACTTCTGCTGCACTTTCAGAGACATATGAGTCATCTTTTCACAACAAAAAATGAATGAGCTTAAACTCAGAGAAGAAGATTGACATATCTCCTGCTGGATATCGAAAAGTGCCAGACATTGACTTTATATATGCGATGATCCTATTTAGGCGGGTCTGTATGCTGCCTCTGCCTCACGAAAACTTGTTCGTAAGATGATGATTGGGAGGCAGGGAGGAAGCATCACCCTACCTATACTGGAAAAGATTCTTCCATTAATTTTAAGCTTGGCTCCTTACCTTCCCAACGGCTATATTTACTATATACCTTACTTAACAAAATATTAAAATAGTATTGATTAAAATGTAAAAAGTAACTTTACCATTTTACGCTCAATAACTCTCAGCTATTAGTTACAATAGTGTACGTCCGGTCGAAGTCCGAATCTATAGGCAGACTAGTTTGATTTCATCAGACCACGACACAGCGTCATATATAATTATTACTCAGCTGAGAGTTCGTTTGAGGAATCGTAATCATTTGGTTAAGCTAAATTTTTTTAAATAATTTTGTTAGGAAAGGTATAAAAATTGTATTTTAGTTCGGAAGATAAGAAAGTAAGCTTACGATTATCAGAACACCATTTTTCTATATGAATAGTAGTTTAGGGCGGAGGAGCTATTCAAATCAAACTTTTGTCAGTTTTACATAAGAACACTGCAAATATTTTAGAATGTTAGGACTCAATTGGGGCTCTCATATGGTAGTGAGCGTGTTTGTTTCATGTTTTGGGAAGTATTTCTTGATGGGCTTGACTCAACCAAAGCTGTAAACTGTAAACACACCGAAGCCGATTGCAAGCACGGAATGCACCACACCTTAAAAACACCAGCAGCACACAAAACTCCAATTTCAAAATATAAATTAGGTATATTGAGATTATGAAATTTCACAAATGATATTAAGAAATATCGAAAAAAAACTCATAATTAAATTACACTTCAATTTACTATACGTAAATATAATATGTAATGTATACGTTGCATACACCCCGACAGTAATACACTTAAATCATGGAAGCTCCATTCTTTCAACATCCGTCATTAAAGTTACTTTGCCGAGCTTATATTTGCCATTAGAAGCCGTCATAATTTTGTAATAACTTTCTGAACTAATTGTTATACGCTAAGACGCCTTGCGTGTCTAGATAAGGGGGCAAGCCATAAATGTGATTTGCTTCCTCTCCAAAGACAAAGCAAAATATTCCAAAATTATGAGAATGGGCCCTTATCGAAGAGAGAAAAGACTATAGGAAGGAAAATATAATTATGGTTATTCCATTGTTAGGTCCATACATGGATAAAAGCGGAAGTTGTCTGTCGAGGACTTCAACGTTTTTTATATGTATTACTTACTACTAGCTAACTGTTAGAAGCTGCCTTTCGCAGATATTTTTTTGTATTTTCAAAAACTATTTTTAAGCACCAGACCTTTTATTAAAATAGAAAATTTTGATAAATAAAATTTCATTAAATCATTTTGTTTTCTAATCTAACTTGCCTGGTGGGCTACTTTATAATACCTATAATTTCTTTTGTGATTGTTTCATCAACATTGTTCGACCAACCTAAAATTGAAAGAAAAAAAATTAGACTAAAGGTTAAGGAAAAAATCTTACCAGCATCTGGGAAGACACAGATGCTAAGGGTCCCACGATGACCTGAAATAAACAAAAAAAAGTATTAAAAGATGAACTCAAAAGATAAATATTAAGCTAATAAATGAATTTTTACACAACAAATTGTGTTTACATACATAGTACCTCACCATGCATGCAAACAATAACAACAAAAAATGCACTAAACTTATGTTCAGCAACATAGAGCATAAAGGTATCTCAAGTACCCACGTACGGGTACATAATAAACCCATTTTCAAGGCATTCGTGAATACCTGAGATGAGACTTTTGCAAACAAAAACTCACCTTGACAGGTAAACACGGTATTATAAAATGTTGGGATTTTCACATGAAAGTACACATAAATTAAATAAAATTACATACTAACCTGGGGTAAATGGATTATTCCCTCGCTGAATACTGGTTCACCACACAAAACACTATTTTTTCTACATAAAAATTAACAAAAACAAACTCGCGCGCGGTGACATTTCACGAATAAAATTACACCTCGAACTTTGAGTTCCCGCGACGTTTAAACTGTCACGTCAGGGGGAAATTTGATGGAGAACACAATGGGCGCGTTCGCGTCGCGATATTTTTCACGAATTACGGGTAATTCGCGATTTTATAAATTTCCCTTTGTACCAATAAGTGCGAAAGAGACACAAAGGTGTGAAAGGGACACGAATAAAGATGAACGAAAATGAATTCTAAGAGGAATTTCGTAAATTGAACTAAAAGATGGCGTATCGATAAGTTATAGCACAGATTCGGAAAACTTATCATAACTACGTGAAATTAAAAAGGATTTCTATGGTAAATATATCAAGAAATCCACCGTGTTATTTGACATCAAGGAAAAATAATTATAGTCAAGATTTTATTTAAATTTCGTCAGAAAATCGAGAAATTCATTTTTATGGATATGAAATCGGAACGAAATTCTCTATAAAAAGGGGGTTCATTCTTCATTCTGTCTTCTTATTTTCAAAGTTGTCAAGTGCGAGCACATGCAGTAGCATTCCTCCCACAATTTGCAAATTTTCTCTAGTGTTATCAGCAATAAAGAAAACAGAAGTCAGCGAAACTTAGAGCATTTTAACTATAGAAATAGCAAATTTTCTAAGGCAAGTTACAAACGACAAGGAATTTCAATAATTTTATTTGTGAAATTTATTAGTGACAAATTGTTTGCGTTCTTGAATCAATTAAAGGTAACTTTGTGAATTAATCATTTTTCTTCAATTTGGGTTAAATTTCATGGTGTTTGCATGCCAGGTATTGGTTATAAACACATGTATGAATTTAACAAGAACGATTGAATTTTTTATTCTTAATCTCTTCCTTTCAGCCATTTTAACTAATTCACTCAAGTAAATCGACATTTCTAACAATTATTTATCATGTGAAACATATGCCATTAGGTCAGTTTTGCATATTATGTAATTAAGAAACTACATCTACCTTGAGTTCTAATTATTATTTACTTTCAGCCACTAGTAAATATATTAGTTAAGGACCATATAGGAAAATTTATTTATATATATGAAATTGTAACGTAGCATAATTTTCTAATTTGGCATTATTGAAAAGAAAAAGATAAATTCGAGTAAAATATAATTCTTTTGTACATTTGAATTTCCTTTAATTACTAAATACATAGAACATACAGTGAATCAGTGAATTCCAAGTGAAGTTGCTAAGCTTGTACGTCTAAGTTGAGGGAAGTAAATTTTGCATAGTGATAGAATTTGTTCAAGTAATTAATTTCCTCATACGATTAATATTTGTTTAATCACTAGTATTATTTGTGGCAATAAATAATTGATTGAATAATATAGTGACAAATTATCCTTTTTTATTTAACCGCTACACTCCACCAGAATATTTTCTTTCAGCTTACGTGGATTCTCATTTGTAATTGCAGTTTTCTTTCGAAAGTCAATTATAGGAATTGACAGATTACATTAAACTGTACTTTGCGAACGCAGTCTATTCGTATTTGTCAATTAGTGGAATTGACATCAGCTGTGGGATTACAAACATAGTCTGTTAAAATATCTTTTAGTTCGGTCATTGTAAACTGACAATTTTCGTTACACTCGATAAAAGTATTTCCTCTACTGCCAAGTTATTCTCAGGATTTGGGGACGGGGCGCCTACTGTCATTTATCCGTGGTTTGAAGATGTCATGAAAATAACGCCTATGATATCTGGCTTGACATGCCAAGAGGTCGATTTAGTTGAGTATCCGATTTTTTACCTTCTGGGTTAAGCTGCCATTATTATGTTTTGTTGTCATTTCAAGTATGACGAATTTAATGGAAAGTGTTAAAACTTGTTTAATTCTGCTCCGATATATTTTTATATTTCGCTTGATCCTTTTTGGAAATGGCCTCCGGACCGTCGTGAAGCAACATTCTTTAATATTTAGTGTTAATGCACTGGAACGCATCTTGCTCTAAAAAGGCCTATCTATGAACTTGCATTAGTTTCATCTTTTTCGTATTCTCTTGAAATAGTTAATCACTGTACGTTTCGTATAAACCTTGCGAAACTACACGTAAAATTTTATCTTTGTTAGCAAACAAGAGTTTAAAGTGCCTATCGTCCCGCTTTTTACTTGCAGTTAATAGGGTTTTGATTATTTGATCATTAAAGGTCCTTTCGTAAATAACACATTCCTCTGCCATTTTAATATACCTATTATAATACAATCCGCGCTAACGACACTCGACAAATGTAAAGACGAAGAATACAGTAGTCGAATTGCAATCCGATTACACTCGATTAGTCGTATCAGATAATTGGGAGAAGGTTAAGGACAGTATGAAGGTTACGTAATCCTTTTTCATTTAAATGGACTAGTCTAACTAGAAGTGACCATTCCAACATGTAAAGACGGTACGAAGATTCGATTACACGGTTTGAAATCGTCTGTGCCGGGTCAACGCACGATCATGTAAAACTTGTTACTTGTTCAGAAAAATGTACAGAGAATTTAGTTTACTTCATTTTACGATGGCACTATTTTTATTATAGAATTCCGAGTAATTTCAAAAAATCTATTTTTTTGCACCTTTTGACTGCCATTTTGAAAGTTTTCGTACGACCAATTGATGGTGACTTTTAGTATGTTATTTCTTATTTCAAAATGATGCTGTATACCAAATTGCAGCTTGGTGGAATTTAATTGAAAATGACTGGGCTATAGCATGCATGGGTAGAAAAAATATTGGTGTGCATAAATTCACGCGAATACATTAAACTTTTGTAAATCCAAAGACATATTTTGTTTGAAATACTTAGAAGTGAACTATAGTGAACTACATTGAAGTATAATGTACAGCCGTATAACCCAACGAATAATTCTTGTCCTATATAAAGCTTGGAGCTCTGCTAGGAAATAAATCTAACGAACTTCAGACATCATAATAAGCCAGATTATTGTCTCAACGAATTCCCAGGCAATATCATTCTCGGCTAGCGATCAGAGAGGTCTCATCAGTATGGTTATCTCTGATCTTCTTGAGAAAAGCACACTTGCATAAAGCAAATTACTACACGTGTATACTAATACGATAAATCAAATCTAACATTAGTTTCCGTAATCTATAGGTTTCATGGTATACATTTTAGCAAAACTAAAATTCAATTTGTTGCCAAAATAAAATAGTTATAGATATTTCACTTACTTATATTAGTCTTTAATTATTAGTCTTCAATTGAAGTAAACAGGTCGTCGCTTGAATCTGGCATAAAGGTTTTTTAAATATAAGAAAGATAACAACAATATGAATTTTCAATATCTCGAGTTTTATTATTTTAATGCTAAAAATAAGAAAATATGATCCCTTGTATTTAGTTTAATTTACTTGATAATGATACATGAATTCAAAAGTTAAATCAAGAACATGTTTTCTATAAAATTATAAGAATTTACTTGGCGCAAAATCAACAAATTTTTACTTGATTTGTATCAACATTTTCTTAATATCAATATTTTTTTCTTTCCGTGATGAAACAAAAGTCCATAGAAATCTGATAGCAATAATAGACAACAAATTTTATGGATTTTTGCTATCAGATCTGTTAAAATTTTACTTGAAGTTTCTTTGGTCTATGTGATTTGTTCTTTTTGTTAGATTTGGTATTTTTTTGGTACCAATCACACATATAAAATTGTGGAAACTGTCTGCGCATGCAAAGGAGACTTATTTATTGCACTATTTCTCGGCGTTGCACTACCCGCATTCCGCGACATGACACTTCAGCATCTCCTATAAGCTTTTCTATAGGAATACAGTTTCCAAGTGATCCCCTTGATCCTATATAAAAGTTCACTAAATACTGATTGTTTATATGACTGTTGATAGCGAAAATATGGGTTGATTTGAGATTGATATGATAATCGATATATGATCATATTTCTCAAGAGCTGTACTCCCATATTTAATTTCCCCAGTACTTACGGATATAGGAATATTTTATAGGATTATAATTCTGTGGGAATTATAGTACTATATACTCACGTTTTTAGCACTAATATTCAAGTAGTTAATACTTCATATAGGACTTATACTTCTTAGACTCATATAGAACATAAAATATAAATATAACACTTTAGTTATTGCTTTAAGAACTACAAGATCTATGTGAGAGCTTAAATTTTGATCGAAATTTATGGAGGAGCCCTATAGGAAAAATTCCAAATTTCCGCTATGTTCCTTGGGTAGTCTAATCGGGAGCTGGATGCATAACAAAACTCTTTACTCAAACGACGTTTTTCGTAAAAATACATTTCTCAGTAAGGCGAAAAGCAAAAAACAGTTTTGCCAAATAATCACATTATATAAAAATGCATTTAACAAAACGGCCATTTCGCAACTCGTTCATAAAAGGAAATTTTGGAAAAAATTCTTATGTTTGTAGAAAGAATAGTAGACCACTTTTATGTCCACCCAGTTTCTGGAGTGGTTTTGAAAATCATCTAACGTTTATTTGAATTAAATAAAAAAAAATGGAAATTTGTTTCTTTTTACTTTTTAATAATTACATGTAGTATACCTACCTACTGCTGTTGCAATAGCATATTTAATGTTTTACGAGCATCATTTCTTGGAACGCCGCGCGGAATTCCAAGAAAGTATACTCGCAAAAACATTAAATGCTCCATTGCGAATCACCTCCTTGCTAAGTGTCTTTCTGTGAAACATCGGGATTTGCCAAATCAAATTTGCAAAACTGAACTTTTTGCAGAACGATTTTTTGTGAAACGTTTTTTTTTGCTGCCCTTTGTCTTTCGGCCGTAATCATATCAGACGACAAATAGCTTTAGACGGTATCGTATGTATCGATTTAGTTGTTAACATCCCATTTATATGCATCCTGAAGAGTTTTGTCGTCGTTCTCTTAAATTAAAAGAAACTCTAGTTCGTAGTTAGTGTAAACATTAGCAGAGTTTATACGTGAGACAATAAAAAATATTTTGAATCTGTTGAATCTAACAACATCTAAAATGAAAAAGCATTCTCTAACAAATCAATGAATCTAATGTTCTGCTCATGACACATTCAAGAGAATTTTCGATGACATCATGGGCGACTTAATAATACGCGAAGTAAACATACAGCACCAATTATTTTTGCAGTACAAATTTTAATTTATGATACAAAAAGCAATAAATCCAATAAATGAACGTATGTTAGCATACCGGAGATTAGATTGATTTCCACAATGTATATTGTGCTTTCAGGAGAAAAGTAGCTTCAAGGCTACATAAATAGATTTCATCGGTTCGACAACACAAATATTCTACAAACTGCAAGAACATCTTTCATCGAATTAAGGCGCAATAATTCGAGATATATGTATTTCGTATTTGGCTGCATAAAATGTGGCAACACATGTTGTTACCGCCATCGATGCACAACTCTTCTATTATGGAGGCAAGAAAAAAGTACACCCAGAGTATATCCATGAAACCAGAAAAATATGGGATTAAATTTCTTCCATTTCCTCTAGAAAAACAAATACAATAAGGCCGCATACTGGTTGGAATGTTTAATCAAGGAAAGCGAGTTGAACAAGATGCTTTGCGTTTTATGACTTCTGTAAAAAAAAATACTTTCCGAAAATCTTTGCAATTTTTCCCCTTACTAGAAGGCATGAGATCTGACCATCGTTTGTAAAATAAAAAACACACCGTATAGCATAAAAAATGCTCCCACGTGCTAAAAAATTAATTAAACTGTTCTATTAATGTCAATTATACAAGTCTTATAGGACATTCACACTAGGCCGAGATTACGTAATTTTGATGAAATCGTCGAAATCAGCTCAAAATTATGCAATTTCCCATAGATTGCTTTCAGTTCATTTAAATGTAATTTCTACAAAATTACCATCGAAATTACTTACTTTGCGACGAACGCATCCTAAATTTCTGGAACATTAGCATTTTATTCGTTTCAAAATAGCCAGCCGTGGTTCATAGCTATGATGACTGGTTCATACCTATGATGATTGCTTGTAGTTTGGTTTAAGCCCAAGGAAAATAGCAGTGAACTGTCAACGAAATTATGAAAAATATAGTGAAAACAGGGTCTCGTAATTTGGATATTTTTGCCCGAAATTACGTAATTGGAGGCCTAGTGAAAACATACTATTAGACACAACTGAATGCTAATAACCTTCACTGCAGAAAATGTACAATAAAAATTTTCTTTCACAATTTTTTCAGTTTATATATGTCGTAGACACTTGATGTAACTTAGCACTTCACGAAAAGTCTAGGCACTTCATGAAATGTAGGCAGATAATATAACAGTTTGCGTTTTGTTTAAGGTTTTACATGCAGTTCAGTGCCTGAAATTTTTAGTTACTTCCTAAAATGCTTCAATACTTTACGCCAATAGTGTAATACCAACCGGTATAACCCAATGCTAGGAGAGAGACATGAGTGATGAAGGGGGAGGTCGCTGGCTCGCAGGTCTGGGCTGTAGAACTATCGGCGTAAAGGCTTGTTGTAGGATTTCATGAAGTGTCTAACAATTTCAGGCAATTCATATAAAAGCTCATTAAGCGCAAACTGTTACATTATCTGCCCGCATTTCATGAAGTGACTAGACTTTTCATTAAGCGCTGAGTTACATCAAGTGTATACAACATACATATATACCAACAGTCACCACATCTGAATAGATAAAGTCGAACACTGAGTTCGTTTGAATTTAATATAAAAGCAACTTTTTACCAAAATTTAAGCGTAATAAATTTAAAGTACACATTTAGGTTTAAGTAAAATCTGAGAGTACATAGGTGCTATTTAGAGAAACATAAAAATAAAATCTCAGTGTGGAAATTTTTTAATTTTTCTATTACCCAATCTGATTTTTCTGTATGTGATAAAATAGTCCTTCCAAATAAGCCGAAAAAATGATAGAGATTGCATTTAGTTTGTTTCAGGCTGCATTTTCTGGGTTGGTTTTACGGTGGTCCTGGAAGTATTGTCGGAACAATCGTGACAATCTATTTGTCATGCCAGTGGATCGGAAATGGTAAAATTTTTAAGAAATTTAAAAATTCGCTGTAACCACTAACATGTGTCCGATTATTTCAATTCTGCAACATGTTGCTTCAATAGATAGCAACCCTAAAAAATTTGGAACAGAAAAACGGGGAGAGTAAAGAAATTTATCGGAGTATATGTTTCACAATATTTGCGCTCATATTTTGCTGTCGTGACGTACCTTGGAACATTTTGACTTTTTCTCAGAAATTTACGCTGCGAAGCGAAAAGAGATATGGTGCAAGTTTTATTTCCTTACAATTTTTTCTTTTTGCAGTTTTGCATATTCGATTACACACATGAAAGTGTAATGTGTGTGTCGTTGTCGATCTCCAATATCCATAACGATTCTAACCTGGGAGTTACACGAGACAGTACTGTTGCTTGTGTGCAACTTGCACTTCCATACTTCTTGCACGTGTAATCCCTACTGTCATGCAGGTAGCTCAGCTTTCAGCGAACTTGGATGATGAAAAATCATGGCAGCA
Source organism: Dioctria rufipes (assembly GCA_963924295.1). Lineage (NCBI taxonomy): Eukaryota > Metazoa > Arthropoda > Insecta > Diptera > Asilidae > Dioctria > Dioctria rufipes. Next base: position 57,791,402 of record OZ002740.1, read on the forward strand.
GAGGTGATAGTAATTTGACATTATGCAGTTTTCAAGATGGCGGAAAGGAAATGCTTGAGAGAAATTTATAAATTTATACTGGGAAAATGAGATTTTCTGGGATCTTTTGCATTACATCATTTACCAACACATACCTCTTAAATTTTTCTGGGGTTTTTATGATTCTGCTCCTTTATTACTATAATTTTCCAATAGACGCAAGACCATGCAATGCCATTTTTTAAATGAGCTTGCTTGTAAGATGATAAGACATCAACCGAACGGCCTTCCACTGTCAAGTTTCAAATCGCGTTGGAAGGGAGGCTTGCATGTAAGCTCTACTATCTTGTGTAACCCCCGGGTGAAGCAAAACTTTCCAGTAAATTTCTAAAGAATGGGGGCCTCCCTGCATCACACAGTATGAGAATTTTCAATTCTAGCTGGATTTAATTGAAAATATCAAAGTCAAATAAAATGTTTGATAGCTCTCTGTTTTACTTTTCAACAATACCGTTAACTGTAATCTGAACCCTATTTGTTAATATCGGTCATCTATAAGAAATAATAGATTTTGAAAGTAGTTAGATGTGGTAATTACTCAGAGGCTGCGTTGCAAGTCATATTATTTGTGTGAATTCGTCAAATATTTTTAAATAACGGTGATTGAGTTTTGTTTATTTGTTGTATTTATTAAAAGTATTTCTTTCAGGTAAGTTTGACATATTTTTATCTAAATGCATTTATCATTGTATAAAATACAAATAAAGTCTGAGGTATAAAAGAGGCAGCACTTTATAGAATTTCTTTATTTAACTACTGATGTAGTTAGGTATTCCATGTAATTCCGGTTTAAAACTACACAGACATTAAACCTTGCCGTATTGGCCTACAGGAAACCAAAAATAACTGGCGCGTTTTTGCGGCACTCTTACATTTTTTTTACTTTTCAGAATCCGCTCTAATTGAAAGCACAGACCAATTTTGGATGATTGGTTTCAATCGGAGAAAGTCAGTCGTAAGGAAGCAATTTTTGAATTATTTGCATAAAAATATTATATTCAAGAGCTATCTAAGCTTTCTCTAAAAAAAACTGAGGGTTATAATTACTACGTTTTGTTTCAAAATTAAAGAAAACAGGGGAAAAAATAGTAGACTTCGGGGTCACTTTTTATCTGCAAATTCAACCTGGCTAGACAAATATTTCATTTTGCCTGACTATATACAGAGATACCAACAATCAATTTGATCAAGGTCTGCAGTAGTAATACTAAAAAGACCAGGAAGAACACCAAAACCTTTTGAAAAATGCAGTGAAAGGGCGAAAGGTAAAAGACGTGGGGAAATAAGTACTATATAGCTAACCAGATGACCTTCGCAAAATGGGGAAGAGAGACTCAGAAAAACTGGTCAAGGAACTCTCTCTAACTTCATCTAATATGGGTACTGATATGAAGAAGTTGTTAAAAACTAAACGTTGAGCCTACATTTACGGGTATATCTTCTGACAACGCATTCGCCAGGATAATTGAATCCAATTTATCTACACATAAATGCCATATTATTTGGTAAAAGGGCAACAAAATAGTCAAAAATCTCTTTCCTTCGTACGATCAAATTAAACAGGACAAGAAAAAAATGTTATCCGGCAGAAATAGAAGTTACTGAGGTATCTGCTAAGTGTAAACCAAGTCTTTGGTTAACCAAACTATACAACGACTATGTTTAACTCAGAAGCATGTTTTACTTGGAAAAACCGTACAAGCAGACATTTTCTACACAGGGCCAAACTAATGAAAATTTTTTTGGTGCATCAATGTTTCCCATTCAATTATGTTTAAATTTTAAATACCAGTGAAGAGAAAAAGGTTATTTGGCAAAACTAAGCTGCATCTTCAACACAATATTGCCGCCCAATTAAGTTTATTTGTGCAAAATAGTCGTCTGGTTTAATCAAGAAACAAGAACTTAATTTAATAGAAGAAGAAATTAAAGGACTTACTCCTATAGCTAATAATGACAATGAAGTGCATTTCACGGTTAAACCTATTTTTATGTTAACTATGATATCACCAATGACTGCGTCATCTCAAACGTGTTTTATATGTGGAGCAAAACCAAAGGAAATGAATAATCCAACAGCATATTCGAATAAAGCCGTGGATAAGAAGCCATTGTCCTTTGGAATATTTCCATTACATTTATGGATACGTTTTATGGAATGTATATTGCACATATCGTATAGGCTTGATATAAAAGCAAGTTCGGGGATCTGAAAACAAAGCCACGATAGGGGCTAGGAAAAAAAAAATATCCAAGAAAGATTCCGCAGGGACATAAATTTATTGGTCGATATGCCTACACAGCATGGTGGCAATACCAATGATGGCAATACAGCCAAGCTGTTTTTCCGGGCAGCAGATACGAGTGCCGGAATTACAGTAAAGAGTTTATTGCACGCTTTCATGCAATTTTAGTGACTTTGGGTAATGGCTATGCTACAAATGAAGTCGCCTTTGAAACAAATGCAACCAATAAAAGAGATTTGTATTTAAAGGTATATCCGTGGTACAATATCCCGTATGTATTTTATTAGGGTGACAAAGTTTCAAGGCTTAATTCGACTCATCAACAGGTCCCAAACAATAAAATAGAGCTCACCGTGCACAAAAGCCTTTTCCGTGGAAAGGGTATTATTACCTCTCGCATTCTCCCTATAGGACAGCTGTCAGAAGAAGCGCAGGAGGCAAGAAATAAAGATATTAGTAATGGAGTTTTTCACAATGAAACTTTGCCAGTCAAAGTAATTACAGACCTTTTTAATAAATTTATGATATCATCAAACCCGTTCATTTCAAGTTTACGACTTGTTCCCAAAAAATGTCGCGGTATCATTGCACAAGAATTATTTTCGTTGTTATCTGTACCTCTTCTTAAAGTAAAATAAGATTTTCATAAATCAACTGCCTATATAAAATGACTATATTTGTGCCTAATAACATATCTAAGTTCTTGCCATATTTGCTATATTCGCTTATTTCTACCATATTGCGTTTTTATGCCACACTTAACTATACTTACTCATTATGCACTATGTGAAGTCCCCATTTTTAACGCGTTTACCTGAACTGAAATTTTGTACATGGCGTTTTAAAAAAACATGTAGAGTTTAGTTTAAAAATGGGACAAATCAGATAAACCTTCGTAGGGTTGCCATACAAAAATTTCGTATTTCACTATTACACTGCCTGAGATGTAGAGACCTAAACTTGTGTACACAGCGTTTTTGTAAAAATAGTAAGTACAATTTTGAAAATGGACCAAATCGGGCAACCCGTTCTTTGTGTTGCCATATAAAAATTAAAGCATATTACGTATATTGCGATAATAATCACTTCTAGACATTTTTATTGTACTGAAAAGTTCTACAGAATATAAAATCTTATGAAATAATTTATAATCGTTTTTACTCTCCGATGTTCAAAATTAAAAAGTACCACAGTTTTATACCTGTAAATGACAATAGCGTTACATAATATTATAGAATACTCATTTTGCACTAAAAGTAATATTATAAAATTTATGAAATAATAAAACAGAACTATTATTTTAATATTTTTTAAACACTTATTTTATAAGTATCTAAAAACCAATAAAAAAAATAGTTTTTTTGGAGTAAATTCTAAATTTTGCAGAGACGCTAATAAAAAAAATTTATTTCCTAAACTAAAAACTGTACATCCACAAATTTTTGATATGATATGTATTAATGTTAGAGCATTTCAACAATAATATTTTTTAGTGTTTGTTTTTTTTTCGGAGGTGATCAAAACCCAAAAGTTCATGATAATTGTGTTTTCTTTTTTCAATATGTTTTTATTTAATTAATTTTTTTTAAATTTTTTTCGAAAATTCCATTTAATATCATTAATTTGAAATATCGTACAAAAGAATCGACTAACCCGAACCCCAGTAATCAGCAAATTAAAGAACACGTCCACATTAAAAAAATTAAAATTTGAGTCACCCTGTATCCAAAACTTCAGGTCGGCAGGATAAACAAAAAATATATGGGTCCAATATTTTTTAATACTTAACTTATTCCGAAAATTGATAATTCTAATCATTATGATATGGCTTTGCTGTAAGTTTTGTTTTTTAGCTAATACAGACTTTTTTTTTATTTAAAACGGATGTATTTATCATTTATTCTAATCCTTGATACCTTCAAATACACAATTTGTCAAACCATCGGCATATAAGCTCATTCGATATTGTTTACAATTTTGTCCTGCTTGACAAATTCTCATACTGTGCATCAGGCCGAAACATCGTTGACTTTATATTGCAGCAATACAATTTTTGCATTTAGCAGCAAAAATAGAAATTTCAAAGAGCAAATGTCACTAGAGCACTCTTTGTATACTTCTTCTTGAATACAGCAACTTTCGTCCATAGGCGCTGCATATCTGTTATTACCTATCTGTGGTTATATTTTGCGATAAAGTTGCTACTGTTGTACCCTTTGATTTTTTTTTTTAGTATGGTTAAATATTCGTGCATGAGTTTCCCTCTTGCATTTGTATTGTAACGCAGCACTCAAAACTTTTAATTTTTTTCTTTTTATTACAGTGAGTCTGGTGATACATATTACCTTACACGGAGGAAAAAGACGAAAAGAGGTGAGTAATTTTAAAAGTATTATGTTGGTTTTTTTTTCGTTTTGACGTTGACATATGTATGAGGTCACTTATAAAGTGAATTTTTGTTAAAGTAAATTTAAACAAGTTTACCATAAGAAAGTATAACAGAATTTCCTGTAAATAGTAGTTTAGATTTCTGATGTCAATAATAAGAAACTGCTACGTGATCCTAAAAATATTCAGTTAAAGTGCTGAATTTTTGTATGGACCTATTACATATATGTAGATGTTATGTATGTATATGTAATTTTACTCTGAACACAGGAGAATTTGATTTTTTTAATTTCTATTTAAAACCACCGCCATATATATAATATGGACTGACTACTTTCATAGAAAGTGGGCTCTCTTCTACAGGGTGTCCCAAGAAATAGTAATAAGCCTGGAGGTAGAGAGGAACCCAAATACCTGCATGCACGTTCTATGATTTTTTGTAGTTTTCGAGTTATGATATTTTTTTTTGTGATTTTTCACCAAACTACTAATTCGAACACATTTTTGGTGATAGTGACTTGATTAATTGAAATAAATTGCTGTTTTTTTCCAATTTAGCTGAATGCTAAGCACATTCAATGCAAAAATATTTGACTCCGTAACTCATACCATTGCGAAAAAAAATGTAAATTCCATTAAGTTCCAAATAATAAAATGTACAAACATGTTTAAGGGCGATTTAAAAAAAAATGTCAGACAACTTTTTTCACCCAAACCTATTTTAGAAACTTTCTCATTGCATTGGCTATTTACCGTATAAATTTTATTAAAATATCTCTGTGGTACCATACTTAAAATTCGGTTCAAAACGTACTAAGTCTTCAATCTATTCGAACTGGGGAGCTATATTTTTCTCACCTTTGATCGGCTATAGCTCAGTACGGTTATTTCCGAACGTAAAACGGGTTTCACTGTTCATCTCAGCTAATTGCCAGCTATAATTCGTAGAATATTTTCTTCTTCTTCTTCTTTGTATGTGACCCAAGTGCATGAAAATGGGTTTTCCGGCAACAAAAACGTCCCGAGAAATCAAAAATAGTACACCATCCAATAGAATTTGGCGAGACATTTAATTTTGTATGAAACATGTCGTAGTGGAACCACCTCCACCCCCGGTGTGTCCTTCCCACAGGCTTTCGATTATCACTATTTTTTTGGACACCCTGCATATTGCTGACTCTTTCGATATAAGCCCCAAGTACCAACTGAGAGAGAACTGTAAACAACAAATAAATAAGTAAATTCGCCGAAATAAATGTTTTTAAATTAAATTTTTGGGGTTATTACTTACCGTTAGTAACTGTGTTACCAAAGACAATATATTCATTAGATACGCAGAAGAAATTCCAAACGTTTTAATAAAATTATTGAATGATTTTTTCAATGTTGGCAGCGACGTAAGAAATCTTTTTGACACAAGCACTTGTACCCGCGTGAAATAGAAAGTTAAGCAGTTAAAAGTTTTTAATCATACATTACAATATATAGCATAGCATAATCGACCCTTTTCGTAAAATACATATATATTAACTGCACTGATCTTTATGCTTACAATGTGGAAGCAAATTTTGTCTGATGGTTTCCGTATCGTGATAATTGCGTTGCTTGAATTGAAGTCGAATAAAACTGGAATTGATGTAAATAAGTTATACAGAATGTTAATGGCTTTATATCGTCAAAAAATCATCTAACATTCGAAACAGTGGGGTAGAATTTTTTCCATATTTTGCAGGATACTCTAAATTTGGGCGAGAATTTCATCGCTGTTAATCATATAATTCACAAAATATTCTTATGATGTGTTGATGCATAACATATCTTATATAAAAAATTTAATAGAAAGAGCCATAACTCTAATAAATGTTACAGACATGTGACTTCCGCAATATTCCGCCATTGATTTGTCGCATGAATAACCTGCTCTAGTTTGAAATGCTATATGAAAAGTTTTTTCAGGATGCAGTTTCCAGCTGAAGTCCAATTAATGATGATAAATAATGAATCCGAAAAGAAGCAAAAAATAATTTTTAAACTATTAAAAAAATTTTTTTTGTGTAGTGCTCTACTTATATTATATTTAATTCAACTGGAAAACTTTTATTTCATAAAACATAGTTCAAAAATTCAACTAAATAAAAAAAAATGCGACATTTAACTATAAATTGTAATACGTTGAATGCCGTTAAAATGAAGTGTCTTCTTTGGAGCAAGTGCAAAAGTTTTAAAGTCTAATTCTGCCATATCCTTAAATGGACCTACATATAAGCATTTAAGTGATTACACTTCCTTTGAAAAACGAAAATTTCTCAAACATAAATTTGCAGGGAAAAGAACAATTTTTAGGGTCTAAGGTTAATTCTAAAAAAAAGAGTGCTCAAACTACTCCAAGTAATTAATTGGCATAATCCATTTTACTTATTCTTATTTACTCTATACAATACTTTCCCAAGGAACATCGTTAAGACTTCAAGTGCTGGAAATTTGTAATTTTTCCTATAAGCCTCATAAATATATAAATCTCAATCAAATTTAAGCTCCCACATAAATAATTTAGTTCTTAAAACGTTAAATAGAGTGATATATCTACGTTTGTTGTTTTATATGAGTCTGTCGAGTACAAGTCCTACATGAAGAATTTACTACTTAAATATTAGTGCGGTAAACGCGAGTATATATGTACATAGAACTATAATTCCCAGAGAATAAAAATCTTGTATAATATTCCCACGTCAGCGCTGGGAAATTAGAAGTACAGATCTTGAGACATATCTTCGTATATCGAGCCTTATATATAAATTCAATCTCCAACCAACCCTTATACTATAAGAATACGGAGAATAGGTCTCGAAATTTTTTTCTCAGACTGTTGTATATCCGAGTCGAAATGCCCAGGAAAGAGTATGCCATAACGCCCCTTGCGAGAAATACCTATATTAAGTGAGGAATATAATATTTAAAATATTACTTACACCAAAGTTAAAACTAGTCGGCAGTCGGCTTCTATAGGCTTTCTTGGGCTGTTTTTTGTCATCCTTGTTTTTAAGAGACTGAGGTATTGAGGAACACCCATACGGGATACTTTTTTAAATTGTTCGCTATCACTATTTTTCATAATAGTAGAAACACTTTCGAATAAAATCCGTACATTTCGCGCTCATTTTCCAAAAACATTTCTCTTATCCATATCCTCGTCCTAATATTAAAGCAATAAACTAAATAGGTACTCACAACAATTATTAATTTATTAAAATAATCGTATTTAATTGTCATTTTTTCACATTTGTTAAATCAAACAATTATAAATTTATGAAGTCCACAAATCGAAATTTACGTTTACAGAATTGTCATAATATTCTGCTCGCTGGCTTGTGCTGCTGATACAGCCGACAGCAAAACTACGGAGAAAAGAAGAAAATTAATTATTTCCAAACACTTTAAAAATCCGGAGATGTCACAAATAAAGTTGGCTAAAATCGTCGTTATACTGAAAACAACCAACCATTAAATACGTTTTGTCTAAATTTTCGAGATCTTCCAGTGTTCAAAGAAAATCTGGGTCAGGAAGACAAGGACTGAAAAAAAAGATTAGTTGCTTTACGCCAATAAATTTGTTTCATCAACAAATAATATCAGTTGATTTTCAGCTTACGAATCATATTCGTTAAGAAAACTTATTGGCATTAATTGATTTAGCTAATCTATTTAGTCATAACATTTGGGAATTCAACTATTTGTTTAGTTAGCTTTGATAATCTTTCGGAATTGCGTATCCCAGAATCTTTTGATTTTCCAACTAATTTTGTTGTTGAATTAACTAATTTTTACATAATGAGTTACGAAAAAATAAGAATATCAGCTACAACAGTCGTTGTTTATTCCTGTCTTTAGAAGCAACTATTAGAACAATCGGCTAATTAATATTGCTCTTTCAAGCTAATTTAATTTCCAAAATTAAATAATTGTTTGGTTGACTTTGAATACAGAATTATTATTTAAAACAACTGAAACATTAGTTTGAATACATAAGTAATCAACTAATCGAATTTGTTAAAATATACAATAAAATTGGAAAGTTCAACTAATTTTTTAGTTGATCATAATAACAAAATGCTATAAATTTAATTATTGTTATTTTTATATGATTAGGGTAATTAATATTTTTAACAAAGAAGAATAAAAGCGTTCAGTTTGTCCAGAAACTCTATGTATAAGTACTCGTCAGTACGATTGAGAGTTTTTGCCTACTGTAGACGCTGAAAAAAATATTAAGCAAACCCCATATATACCCTCAGTATAAGTTCTGAGTGTGAATTATAAAAGGCAAAATTTCCTGATTTGTTGATTTCACGAATGTGTAAGACGAAATTACGAATTGAGTTTTAAAATATCCAAGCGAAATTGATATTGAAAAAAGATTTGTCAAAGTATTTCAGATTTGTCGATTCAACAAGTGTATTGGTTTAAATTAATGGTTTTACGCATAAGTTTCTAGAACGATGAAGTAAATGACAGTAAAAATTCTTATAATTAATTTTACGGGTAATTTCTCAATACAAGAGCAAATTGGCGCTAAACGTTTTCTCAGTATACTTAAAATATTGTAATTTTTGTATTACAACACAACGGGTTTCAAGATTTATACCATTTTAAAAATTATATTTATTATTTTTCGAAAATGCCATATACAAAATTTTAACTCTGTAAGTCAAAGCGTTCTCGAGTTATCGACAGACGGAAAAAATCAAAATAACCATTAGTACATAAATATTATGCGTGAATCTATTTTTTCTTCATTAGCAATATGCGTTAACAGCGAAATGATAAACTCAGTAAGATTTATGGGCGAATTACATTATTCATATCAACTAATGTAATTCGTTGATTTAGAAAATTATGATCTTACATCATATTAGAAAATCTATCAATTTATTTGTTGAACTTATTAATTGCATAAATTCGCTAATATAACAAATCATATTCTTAAAAACAAACAAACAGTATCTTTGCTCCTGCGAAAAAATTAATAATTTTATTATGTTGATTTTACTAATACGTCTTCTGAAATATGATTAGTCAATTAATCATCAAACATTTGTTAAGTGAACTAATTGAATTAGAATCTACATCTAAAGTATTTTCCAAAACAACAAAGGGCAAGTCAACTAATTCCAATAAGAAATTGCAACTAATTAGCACTTACAATTTTATTAATTACTTAATTGTTTTTCCAAATCAATTTACAGGAATTACTAATGTGCAATCAACTAATCGTGATTTTTCGTTTTAACTAATATTTATTTTTTCGGTGTGGAGAAAACAAGAACACTCAGGCCAAGGTCACCGCTGCTTTCAAAAGTAATCCTAATATTTCTGTCAGTGATATGGCTGATAAAATGTGAACATCGAACTCAATTGTGCAAAGGATGAAGCTTAGAGAAAGATTTATTTGTCTGGTAAACTTTTATATAGAAACAAGGGGATCATCTGGATATTGTTTTCATATATCAAAGCTTAAGTGGTAAAACGCAGAGTAGTAATTACGTGAATGCAGATAAGCTGAGAGCACATTTAAAGTGTAAATAGCTATCAGAGTTCACGACGGAGCAATTTCAACTTATCCTAATAAGAATGCAAATTTGTAGACATTTCTGCATGCTACCAGTCCGTTATCAATCAAGCTTCCAGTTGTTTTTATTATTTCTTTGTGCTTGCATCTAATTTATCTTTGCATTTTCCATCCTTTGTTATCATCAACCCCTTCGAGATATTTTACGAGGTCTGATGGCAAAAATTCACAAAAAAGTCGTCTGCTTATTCCTCAATCTCATTGACTGTTTTATCGATTTCTTCGCTGGCTACTAGCTGATCGAAATTCTCATAAAGGAATTCTCATCATAAAATAAGAGCTTCAGTGCTATACGAATGATTTCTGTTTTGTTCGTCTCTGTACTGTCCTGATATAATACTGCAAATTTCATATCGAAACATCTATTCTTAACACAGCAATATACATCTTTATATACGAATTTGCTACCTATTTAAGCGTTTATTCCTGCTTATGTAGGTTTTGTAATCAAGGTATTGGATTTTGTCTGTTATATCAAGATATGTCATCATTAATGGAGATTTCAAATCCTATATCACCTCTTTTTAATATACCCCTATTCAGTAGCCATATTTATTTAATATTTGGACGGGCATATTTGTAATAAAATTTTTTTTTAGAAATTCAGTTTTCTTAAAATTGTATACTTCTTTAGTTCATTTATTTTCGTAGATTAATTCTAGGTACCTGAAGTACATTTCTTGATTAAGTCTATGGCTTACTTGTTCCTTACTTTGTTTTCATTCCACATATTGTTATTATTTTTTTGATACCCTTAGATTGTGCGAACATAAAAGGGCACTGCCCTATTTGTACAGTATAGCTACCAAAAATAAATTGAATTGAAAGTGAATTGGAATTGAATTGAATTGAAATAAATGAAATAATAAATTACTGATAAATTTATTAAAAAATAAATAAATTTTCATTAGTTCCATTTATTTGGAGGAACAAATAAATATTCCTATTTTTAACCACAGTTAATTAAACTTTCTATTTATTTAGTTATTTATTTTGAGCCGCTTTGCTATTTTTCGATCTGGCGTATTAAATACTTACAGTAAAATTTTATCGGAACTAAATTCCATTGTAAAAAAGGGTGGTTTCCCTCAACAGCCTTTTTTATTTTAGCTAAAAATAATATTTAATGGACTTTGATGAGGGTGAATTCCCAGAACAAGTGTCATAAATTGATAGCACTTGAATGATAATGGAAAAATTGAGAATGGTGTTTCTCTGCCTGATGTAATTAAAAATTTAAGTAGTCTCATTGTCAGACCTTGTCAATATCCTTGAGCTATCGTAAATACCTGCATGATGGAAATGATTTAATTTAAAATTGTTAGGAAAAGTGACTGTGGTTTAGTAAAAAAAAGAGCAAACTTTAATAAGGAATACAGAAAAATACAAGAAAACGGTGAGTTATCTACTCACTGATTGTAATGTGGTAGTGCTAGTGTGTCGTGCAGTGTAGCATATTTTAATAATTAACAAGTAAAAAAAACTAGAATTGGTCTAAGACCGATTCTTATGAAACCCTAGATGAATTCCCGTATAAAATTTTGTATGGTCACCTATCTATAAAAATTTGATTTTTGAAGTGGTTTTTCACATATATTTCTAGAACGATTCGTCGGAGAGAAAAAATTGTTATAAATAATTTTATAGGATTTCGTATTCCGAAGAAGTTTTTGGTACAATAAAATTGTCTAGAACTGATCGTTTTCACAGTACATCTAAAACATTTTTATATAACAACAACGAGAAGGGGTTGCCCGATTTAGTCCTTTTTTGAAATTTTATTTCTTATTACTATAAAAGTACTATGAACCAAATTTCATCTCTCTATGTCGACGCGTGTCCAAATATATAATGGAAAATGAAATTTTTGTATCGCAACCCCACGAAGGAGTTGCCCGATTTGTCTCATTTTCGAACCTAATTTTACTTTTTTTATAAAGTTCGTGTACAAAATTTCAGCTTTTTAAATGAACGCGCTATCGAGTTATCGTGCGCACGAACGGACGGACGGACAGACGGACGTATAGACAGACGAACGGACGGACATGCAAAAATCAAAATGACTTTTAATATTATGCGTGGGTGCCCAATCCGTTTTAATCTATCATCATTATTGCGAGGTTTTACAAACGGAATGACAAACTTAGTGTACCCTTTAGATTTCATCTATGGTATAAAAATCAATTGAGTGGTTTCCAGAATATAGTTGTAGTGCTTAAGTATACCGAACCAGGCGGACTTTTGTGGTATACTAATACCTTCTTTCATACCTTTTAAGAGATGAAAGTAGTAGTTCTTGTCTTAATTATAACCCGCATTACATTTATATGGCGACGGGACTGGAGGTCAAGTATATAACTTCCAGCTCTCTTCTCTAAACTGTACTTAAAGAAGGCATGCCTTTATACCACATTACGGAAGATATGCTTTTATGTTGCCTTATAGAAGGGGTGCGTGGTAGGATAAGTAATTTTATTGAATTTTGAGATACAATAATGCCTGTTTTCATACCTTCTAAGGGATACGGTACTAATTCTTGTTTTAATTATAATCCGCAATACATTACTACCCAGCTCGCTTAAAGATGCCATATTTTACATCGCCTTATGGGAAGTGTGCTTTTGCATCTGCTTCCAGAACGCATGGATATAACAAAAACAAAAAAATTAAAAACATACATAAATACATTTTCAAATCCATGCTTTAACGCTATAAATTTATTGTTTCGGTGCATTTTGCCCTTTATTATTTTTGTTTTGTAAACATGTTTTTTTTTTATATTCTTTAACCTTGTCTTGCTTGTAAGCGAGTTGCAGTAGCTTTTTGAAGTTCTCTTTCGTAATTACCTCATCACTAACAGCTTCCGTGTAGATTTAACGTAATTATAATCTATAATTTAAAAACTGATTTATTGTTATACTTACTGAAAAGTATATCATTGAAACGTGATAATGATGCTTGCTTTCCATGAATGCCGTCGTAGTTGCAACTTGGAACTATTTCCTTGTTCAAAATATTGATTAGGTTCTTCTGCAACCCTTCATTTTTAATAATTTTCTTGATCGTGGAAACCTACGAATGTAAAAAATTTCTTAATAAGAAAGTTACATACATAAATAGTGTAAAATTAATTTTCATTACAATAACAGAAACATTGTTTTGATAAATACCTACCATTTTATCTTCATCAATATTTTCTATTTCTTTCTCTATGTTTTCTAATTCTTCAATAGATTTCAGTGGAATTTCTCCACCAAGGACATCTTCAGTGGTTTTACGTTTTATGAGTTGACGGAAAACTACTTTCTGCTGCAGGACTTTGTTTAAGATTAATTCATTAGTTTCTGTATTTATTTCGAATGTGGAAACTAGAGAATTTTTTCATTTTTCTGCTCCTCTACTGAGTTTTTTTTAAATTTTTATTTCTGCATTAAATCTGTAATGAGCGAATAATTTTGTAGTATTAGTTTTTTTTCAAATACATTATATACATATATTATATATCCCTAAAGATTTAGTAAATATAATTTTATTTCCTCCACTCACCTCAAAATTATCTAATAATTTCACTGAAACACAATTTAATTAGCACTTGCGGCAACAACTTTCACCAAAACCCAGGACTCAAATGACTCATTTGAAATGCTGAGTGAAAGCCTAAAATTGTTATGTACATATGACTCATTTTTAAATGCGGAAAACCTCAACAGTTTCTATTTGCATTTTCACTATATTTCGGAATAGGTCAACAAGTTGTAAATAAGCTGAACACGTTACCTACTCCCTCCTCAGGTAAGTGGTTGAATAAGAGATAGAAAGAGAATGCCAAGTAGAACGTTCTTTGAAGCAATTTCAAAAGAAGTATTATACAACTAAAAAGTTGGACTGGAGTTTTGCAGGTCAAGGCAATTGGGATGGCTCTCCTCCTTATACCATTATTGGGTCATAAAAATTGTGGTGGCTTTCCTTCCCGTGTGTTTATGGAGATGGTCCTCCTCTCCACCCCTTTGGGGTTTCATGGCTTTAGTTCTGATATAGTCTTGTGACTCTCCCTTGACGATACCACTCACGAGACGAGCACTCTCCTAAAGTTAGTAAGTGGTAGAACATTGTGTGAAAAAGTAATAAAAATAATAGGCCCTCACCTATTGTTTTAATATTTACAGGTACGGCAGTCCACCACATGTCATGTAACTCCGCATCTTTGGCCCCATATATATGTCGTAGACATTTGACGTAACTCAGCACTTCACGAAAAGTCTAGACACTACATGAAAAGTAGGCAGATAGTGTAACGGTTTTGACTTGGCCACTTTTTACATTATGTGTCTGAAATTTTTAGTCAATTCATGAAATGCTAAAAGCCTTGACGCCGATAGTGTAATACCACCCGATATAACCAAATACCTGGAGAGGGACATGAGTGGTGAAGGGAGAGGTCGCACCCAGGCCTGTGACACACACATACACACATAAATACACACACACATATACAACACCCACCCACGCATAAACACGCCCGCATACACACATACACGCGCGCACGGGTGTATCTCTCCTAGTATCTCCCTCCCCTAGTATTTGGTTATATCGGGTGGTATTACACTATCTGCGTAAATGCTTTTAGCATTTCATGAATTGACTAAAAATTTCAGACACATAATGTAAAAAGTGGCTAAGTCAAAACCGTTACACTATCTGCCTACTATTCATGAAGTGGCTAGACTTTTCGTGAAGTGCTGAGTTACGTCCAATATTTACGACACACATATATAATAACTTACAATAAAACTACAAATCTTGTATTAAAAAAAAAAAAATGTATGCATAGTGTAATGACGAATCGTCTTAATTGTTTTTTCTATTCCTTTGTTGCTTTTTGCAAATTAAATTGTAATTTCGTTTTTTTTTATATATATTACGCCATCTATACAAAGCCAAAAATCCATGTTAATAGTGAAAAATATTTTCCTTATAATACGTTATATATGAACAATATATAAAAGCATCCCGGGAATTATTGTTCTTATAGCAACACCAACTTTAATTCCCCGAGCATGATATCAGATTCTTCACTTTATCGCTATAAGAATCTAGTGCCATTTTTTGGGAGTCCCATGAGATTATAATCTGGTTTCCTACGACAACATAAGTTCGCATGATTTATTCCTTGGAATATCTACGAACTATACATATATACAGTGCCACATATAGGTATGTCTGCCGAACGAAGGGAATTTTCCAAATTTTCAAAAATCATCCAAAAGAAATAATGTAAATAATAAACATAGGGGAAGTACGAACAAAATTACATAGTATTTTTATTCTTAATTACATATCCTTAACCATAAATTATCGTTAGTCCGTAATCAACAAGTTACTAGTCTTTGAAAGAAAAACAAAAAAGAAAAAAAAGGGCAATTTATTAACCATATATAAAAGATCAAGCAAAAACCATTTTGCCCGTATATGTAGTACAGGGTTTTCTAATACGAGGTGTTATTTTGATATTCAAAGAAAAATGCCATTTTTTGAGATAAATGATCGGATTTTTATTTCATTATAAAGAGGAAGGTATGCCGTTAATAATGGAAAATAACATCAGCCAAATAACCACCACGACCACGCCTACAGGACCATATCCTTTTCATGAAATTTTACATAACCAAATCGCAAAGTGTCTGCCCTATGTCCTCGATAGCCTCACGAATTCCATCTTTAAGGTCTTGACTCGACGCTGGGCTGTTGACGTAGACCTTCTCTTTCACGTGGTCCTAAAGGAAGAAGTCGCAAGGTGTTAAGTCACAAGATCTCGGTGGCCAATTGTTATCACCTCTTCGAGAGATAACACGGTCCGGAAACTTTTCCCGTAAAATATCAATGGTTTCGTTGCTTGTATGGCACGTAGCGCCGTCTTGTTGAAAGTAAACGTTGTCCAGATCAATACCATCCAATTCCGGCCATAAAAAATCATTAATCATCTGTCGATAGCGCAATCCGTTCACCGTAACTGTTGCTCCAGCCTCATTTTCGAAAAAGTAAGGTCCAATGACCCCGCGGGACCATAAACCGCACCAAACAGTCACACGTTGACGATAGAGAGGCTTTTCAACAATAACTCTTGGGTTTTCCGAGCCCCAGATGCGACAATTTTGCTTGTTGACGAAGCCATCGAGGTGGAAATGGGTCTCATCACTCAAGATGAGTTTTCGATGGAATTCCGGATCATTTTCATTCATTTCAAGGACCCAATCAGCAAAGACTCGACGTTGTTGATGATCGGCCGGCTTGAGTTCTTGTATTAACTGAACTTTACAAGCCTTAAGACTCAAATCTTTATGCAAAATACGGTGTAATGACGTTTGTGGAATGCCTAATTCCAAAGAACGACGAGGAATGGACAAACCTGGGTTTTCTTCAACACTTTCGGCTACAGCAGCAATATTCTCGTCTGTTCTTGAGCGACGTGCACGGGTTTTATTCTTCACATCACTAACTTGTCCCGACAGCTCGAATTTTTCTACCAATTTCTGTATTGCGGTCCGACAAGGTGCTTCACGACGACCCAAAAATGTTCGAGTTTTACGATCCGTCTCTGCCACATTTTCACCAATTTTATAGTGAATTTTAATAATTTCAATGCGTTGCTGAATCGTGTATGGTTCCATTTTTATTAATGGCGTTATTTCTACTTGTCAAATGTCAAAAAATGACAGCTCCAAAGGTGACATCTACTGAAATAGCGTGCTAATTAAAATGACACCTCTTATTGGAAAAGTATTTATATGTAATATTTCAAAGGAAGGAGCCAAATATGCATTTATTGGCCCCGAGCCTATCTGTGGATACCCAAAGAGTCACCTCTCAGCTCAGATCAGACTTTGCGAGGACAGAACTAAGAAGGAACACTGGGAAAATACCCCGGGGCTGAGACAAGCGAAGAAGTTTAGAAGTATTCACAACAAAGACCAAAAGTAGTCCTCACACTCAGCAGGAAGGAGCTAAGCCTCATTAAGGGACTACTTACTGAACATTGCCCACTTAGATATAACCTTAAGAAAATGGGTAAGGTCGATGATGAGACCTGTCGATTCTGTATGGAAGACGACGAAACCGCTGAACATGTCCAGTACGACTGTGAAGCTCTATGCCGCATAAGGCTAAGACATCTAGGAAAGGCATTTACGCTGCCAGAGGATGTCGGCAAAATGGCCCCCAAGAACATAATAAGCTTCATCAAAGACATTAAGTTCGAATGTACGCCCTAGGGCATTTAGGGGTAATGTCACAAAAGATCTCATTGGTCGTGATGATAAGTGCTGTTTGCATCTCCCGTTATTAATAATAATAGTAATGGGTAAAATGACATAAATGACGGACATAATGGCACATAATATAGTAACTAATAATTAAGCACAGAGTTCGCAAATATAGTTCTCTGACTTCTTAGGCATGTCACCACTAGAAGCATAAGCCTAATGAGAAAACATAATACATCGTAACCAGCCTTTACCAGGTCTAGAGCCCGCAAAAAGATCGTTACAAATTATTAATAGACAATCACCATCGCCATCTTGCGTGTCAGCTACATCTGTATCGCCAACAAAAAGATCTTTCGTGGTCTTAATATTACTTACTTGGGGTGGATTTTTGAGCGCATTGTTTTCTTTTACTTCCTTCATATTAATGGTCGAAGTTTATAGCTAATTTCTCACAGGAAATTCAGAACAAACATATAATCAGGAAAGATATGAAAAACTACAGGCTAAAGACCTGTGCTTTTAAAACTATTGCACGGATTTCTAACTTTCGTTCCCATAAGCTTGGTTAAACAAATATCCGATTTGCAAATGAGTAACGACCCGACCGTGATGTCTTTTTAGTCACTTTGAAATTTCCTGATCAAAATAAGCTTTTAATGGCCCGTAAAGCTTCCATTCAGTGGTTACATCCGGTAAGTGCAGTGTGGGGGCAGACATAAAATATTTATGTCATTGTCCTTTGCAAAATTCAAAGCCTGTAATCCTTTGCGACTTGCATGTCCATAAAAAATAAGAAGTACTTTATCTTCAATACTTGCATTTTAATAGACTTGAAAGTGTTTCAGCCATCTTAAAAACACTCCTACTGTCATATATCTCGATTCTTGTGCTATTGCCAGTGTGTAAATAGGTGCTTCGTCTACAAGTTCATTTTTCATATTTGTTCTGGGAAATATCATACATGGAGGGATGTATGTACTAGCTATAATTCATACAACATACAACTGTTATATGGGATCCACATTCAGCACTGGTGAGACAACCCACTTGATTTCTACCGGTCGTTGCTATAATTTTTTAGGTGAACGGCGGAGATACCAGATTCATCCACATCATAAATTTTATTTGGGCAAAAGCTATGAATACTCAATAGCTCTTCATAAGACTTAAAAAGCTTTTCAAGTTGTGGTTTATTAAAAGCCTGAGACCTTCACGGAGAATTGGGTTCAGGTACACGATGGGAAATGGCTTTATTTCTAAATGTAAATTATGAGCAGTAATTTTTCTGTGCTAATTATAAGGCAAGCTGCTGAACCTACTTA
Organism: Dioctria rufipes; assembly: GCA_963924295.1. Classification (NCBI taxonomy): domain Eukaryota; kingdom Metazoa; phylum Arthropoda; class Insecta; order Diptera; family Asilidae; genus Dioctria; species Dioctria rufipes. Next base: position 57,810,285 of record OZ002740.1, read on the forward strand.
CGAGTCAGCCCAAAAACTCTAGTTACTAGAAATTTTAAATGCTCAACTAAGGTCCTCTCAATGGCAGGAGGAAACGTGAGCTCATATCTTCCTAAGCTTTTGGTATTACGTTCTATAGTTTTGTTCATACATAATGCATGCCTTCTGAGAGTAGCCTGAAGGACACCAAATGTTTTAGCTGCAAATAGCGACCCCATTTTGTTTTTTTGTTTTTTTTTTTTCTTCGGATAGCTTCAATTGCATTCTGCATTGATCTATGGTTCCAGGATTGTCTATCAGTTTTTTATAGTCTCGCGGCATGCTGTTAATAGTAACTGCAAATATGAATCAAAACATTCTTTCAACCCACACATCTAAATTTCAACCGAATAAATGATATGCGTATATCATTTTGTACATTCTACCGCTGAGTCATTTTGTTCTCACAGTATTCAAATACAATAAATACATAAGATATATAAAAAAATAATATATCTGTGAAAAAAAACAACTTCATATCATAAAAAATAATAACGTACCGATTTAATGACAATTAAATAATATGAGTAGTGTGTCAATGTTCACCATTCCAGCCGACCTAGCATCTCGTTCTGTCGGATGTGCTCGACACCTCAGTTCTCGAATCGACCTAAAACATTTGTAGGTTTTTAGGGCGGAATAGTTTTCGAATTTACTCCGTGATTTCTCTAGGCATCTTTTAAGTAGGCGATGATTTGGGAAATCAAAAACAAAAAAATGAAATAGTTTAGTTGTCGACAGGAGTTTTAACTACACGCTGATTGTAATTATAAGTTATAGAAAATTGTAATTTGAATTGTTAAAAAAAAAAGAGAAATACAAATAATAAATCAAACTGGCTGATATTATTATTATCGTATGACTGACTAGGAAGAAATACGGCTGCCCTTTGCCCAATCACTAAGAAGAGCCCGTGCTGTCAGAAATGTAGGCCTGCCTGCTGGCAACTTATCGTATCCCTTGACAGGAAGGACGTGATATGCGCCTACCGAAATGACTGCAGGTCATATCCACCATTTGTCGTATACTGGGTCCTGGCCAAGAAAGTCAATAAAGTCATTAATACTAATTCTCACGAGCAGCCACAATAGTGCGGCAGGCGTGTATTTTCAGGTACTCCATATCAGGTATACTCCATTACCCCAAAAGTAGCACTACACTATCGAAAAATCCAAAGAAAAAGCTTGTGAAATCGGGAAACACGTTACCTCTTTCTGCACTTGCGCGAATAAGTGGATAGCTTAGATGTTTTTACAGTTTGGTAAATATTATTGGTGTCAGTAATACGATAACAAATGGAGTGCTAAACCCATTGAATTTCGAATTAAGAGCAGAATGTTATTTTACTCATATATGTTATTTTGTGCATCCATTTTTATCCCTTGTTATGTGAGAAACAACACCTTCGAGCTCATTTTCTGTAAAAGTTGAGAAAGGAAGGGATTATGAGGAGATTGTCGGAGGTGCCGATATATGTCGTCGTAGACTGTATGCCGGAGAAAAGACAGAAGATGATATACTGCTCCACATTTGCACAGATCGAGATAAAAAGCATTACAGAGTTTTACTGTACGGCCGAAAGTAAGTATGGTGTGATCTGTCCAGATTAACTTACTGGAAATATTAACGCCAAGAATTCTTAGTGACGGTGAATCAGAGATTAATGCTCAATCAAAATAAACAGGAGTGGTCTTCTTTTAATGAGATGAGACAGTCTTGAATCTTAGATGCATTGAATTCGACGCGATTTGCTTTGCCCAAAGCGAAAATATTATTAAGATTATTCAATGATCTAATCATGCAATCTCTTTTAACAGATGTCACTAGTGAAACTATGGATGGGATTGAAAATATGGGAAAGTAGATCATTAATGAAAATTAAAAAGAGAGTTGGAGAGATAACACAGCCCTAGGGTACATCGGCATTTATTGGATGAGATTCATATGTAACTTACAATCCATAATAAAATAGTAGGGCAGAGGTCAAGTGCTTTAAGTTGGGCCAGACTATGAGACCTTAGAAACATACAGGGCAACGATTTTGGAATCACCAAAATTGTGAAGACTACGGTTTCAACGTGATGTAAGAAAGGTGAGCAAGTCTCCAAATGAGCGTGAAGGTTTAGAGGAACTGGTGAAATTGTTCCTGATGGTTTTGAACAGGGAACATAAATCTTTCCTACCTTGGCGGCTTGCCTTTGCCTAACAGTTTGGTAAAAAAAAATTTTTTCTATCTATGTAATAGAACTACAGGTGCTCCGTGCAGTTTTGCATACTTGTAACAGTTTCGGACATGGATGCAATTGGTACACGCGAAAAGCAGACTCTTTCGCTTTTATTACTTGGTTGCACTTATTGTTAAACCTGGACCGATTTTTTTTTTGTTGAGTTCTGCTGTAGGAATACGGTATGTATTCACGCTTGCCATGACTTGGAATGTTACTAAATTCTATTGTGCATTAATCAACATTTTTCAAAGCAAAACAGATCGACGAATCAATTTCTCTAAGACACTGATTGAGAATTTCCCAATCAGCATTCAATTCTTATATTGCCACAGAAGCCTCTTTGTAGATGGAGAAGTAGGGCGGCACAGGTTTGAGATGATAAATTAAGCTGTGATTAAAAAATGGTCTAAATTACTAAGAGGGTAACCGATTGAGATGGAAGTGGCAGTGGAAGTGGCAGAGTTTCCACCAGCTAAAGTAAGAGAATCACTGCCACTGTGTATATGACTAGGATTATCTGATTGACAATTCACAAAGTGCTCAGAACTGAGCTGTCAGTGACACACTTCTTCACCGAATCACTATAAACTCTGGCCTGACGTATGTTCTGCCACAGCTTTTTAGGTGGCAAGTTAGGACTGAGCCTGTCAGCGTAAAATACTCGCTTAGAATAACGAATTTTACTGGTTATCCGATTCCTTAATGTGTTATATAACCTATAACTGTGTTCGGTTTTAAAGCGCAGATATTGCCAGTAAAAAAATTCACGTTATGCAATCATAAAACGGATTTCAGTAGTCATCCATGAACAAGTGTAGGGCTTAATTATTTTTAACCTAACGACATATTTATTGAATAAATAATTTATTAACGTAGTAAAGCATTTCATTTTGTCATCAATCGAGCTCCACTACTCTATTAAGTTCCTTGGCGTAACAGAGCACTCCTCAAATATGTAGTGCTTGGGAGTCAATATGGTTACAGTCACGGAATCAAAAAGTTCTCTTAGGATCAATTATATCTAGGTCCGAATCATAACATAAGAATAAGATGTCATGATCCAGAATACTAGGTTGTGGTCACTAACTAAGATTAGATCTCATTGTAATGGATTTGATGTACGAAAATAGGTTGGTAATTAATTGACTACGCTAAGGTTTGCGCATTGCATATCAAAGAAAAATGAGTCAGCAATATTATTCACAACTTTCACATCAACATTACAGTCACCTCCTACAATCACATGCTCATAACGTTGAGTGAGCGAAAATAAAATGTTTATAAAAGCATCGAAATTTCCAGCGTTATAAGTTTTAGGTTGACAATAAACTGCACATTGAACACATTTTTGCCTGCCAACGTCCACTTCAATGCAAATAAAATCCAATGCCCCAGAATTGGTACAAGCAATAACTCTACTCTTTAGGATGTTAGTAATGTAAATGGCAGCCCCACCTCCTGGGTGATCACAGCGGTCACCCCTGAATTAGTTCTAACCATCAAACGAGACTACACAACTAGGAACTCCGGGTTGCAATCACGTTGTAAGTAATCGCATGTAAATTCGACACTGAAAACATCATTTTCAACTCATCAATTTCCCACGTATACTACGAACATTGATATGGCTAACATTCAAACTTTTAGAGTGATTACAGAATATCTTCCGTAACGCTCCTACTTTATCAAGCAGATCAAAATTGTCCAAGATTCATAAAACATAGGTCACCGCACGAAATAAGACGCAAATTATTTTATAAGTTCAGACGATAGCATACAGATTAAATCCATTTATATAACTACCGTTAAATGATAAATTAAATAATGCAAAATTAAGAAGAATAAAGTAAAAAGTAAGTTCTAAATTATAAAAACTAATGAAAAATAAAAAAAGAAAAAAAGAGAAAAAGCAAAATTTGAAAATGAAAATATAACTAGTTCTTACAAAAAATAAAAAATTAAAAGGTTCAGATTATTAGAATGGAGGCAAATTATGGAATAATTATTGTCTAACTGCACTATAGCTAAAATATTAATGTAAATTCGATAGAGCACTACTATATAATACAGACATATTGAAAAGTGTGGGAGTAGAATGAGCAGTCGTTTCAGGTCGAAATACACTTTATCTCACTCAATATTAAATGTTTAAATTGATAGAGGCTATACTGACCGAAAATATCTATGTGATTAAAGAATACATTGTGATTCTTTTGAGCTCTATATAGTGGTGATTTAGTTTTTAAATTTGTTTTAGCAGTAGCCAAACCAAACGTTGAAGGGGCGGGACCCGTGATGGTCTTGAGGGTATATGGAAATTTATTTCGGCAAGCAGACGCGGACTATCCAGATAATCATGTAAGATTTTGTACAAAAATATTTCATCTATGTACATCCTACGCTTTTCAAGAGATGTAATAAAAAGCATACTTAACCTTATAGGATATTCCACAGCACTTAAACCAAACAGTTTAAAAATAAGAAATTTTGTAAATTTCCTTAATGGTCGTTCCAACTGCTCAATATATGTTTTATAAAAAGGGTTCCACACAGGGGTTGCGTACTCTAATAAACTGCGTATTAGGGAATTGAACAATACAATATGGGAGAAAGTTGTTTTAAAAGATTTACAGGTTCTGAAAATGAATCCAAGCAATTTAAAGGATTTACTTACAATATAATTAATATGCCAAGAAAACGAAAGTTTGTCATCAAAATTCACTCCCAGATCTTTAATTTCAGAGACCCTTTCTATTGTGGTACTACACAGCTTATATGCAAATTTGATAGTGTCCCTTTTGCGGCTAAAAGAAACTTGTTTACATTTGGTTATATTTAATGGTAAATAGTTTTCGACACACCATTTCTCAACCTTACTTATATCTTCTTGCAACCGAGTACAATCTTCAAAATTACTAATGACACGAAAAATTTTAGCGTCGTCTGCGTAGAGCAGGCAATTGGAATCCAGATTTATTGGAAGATCATTTATATAAATAAGAAAGATAAATGGGCCGAGGATGGTACCCTGAGGGACACCTGAAGTTTGCTCAAAGGCCAGTGATTCGAACCCATTAACGACTACAACGCTGTGTCGTCCATCTAAATATGAGGAAAACCATTGAATGGTATTCTTACCGAAGCCTATGGAGGCCATTTTAATGAGTACTTTTCTGTGTTGACGAAAGATAATAAACATAAAGTCCACATGCAGCATACACTAAAAAAAAAAATTACATGCAATTGAGTCCATGATACGCAATTAAAAATAGATGGAAGTAATTACTAAATTTAATACAAGACTTCCAACAATTGGAAAACAAAAAAGAAATATAAACAATAAACAAAAAAATTAAAATAAATTCCAACTGTATACGTTAAATTTTAATTTTAATAAACTAGACATAATATTGTAAAATCTTGTTCCCAGACGTGATGCACATGCAGAACGAGGCTAATAATATTTATTTCCAGACGTAATGCACATGCAGAACGAGGCGAGGCGAGGCAAAGTGGAGATACATCTCGAGGTGTAGTGTTCACAACAAGGCGTTAAGTTTCTTGGTAAATCGCGAAGTGAGAGCATAAATTGTGTCTTCAGATTCTGAAGAAGAAATTCTGTGTTTGTCAAGTAATGCAATTATATTGCCTTTTTCACATAAGTGTATTTTCTGCCCTTTTACTTGTCACCCGATAAATATGAAACCTCTGAAATTTCGCGAATTTCATCATCTAGATGAAGATTTACGGACTGATCCTGATAAATTCTTCCAATATATGAGAATAAGTATAGAAACCTGCGATTATACTAAGGAAAAATTATAAAACTAAAAAAACACTGCCAAATTCCATTCCAAGGATATAGAATTGATCATTTTCTGTTTGTTCAGCCGTTTTTGCAGTTTTGTTTGTGTATGTGGGTCACAATAACAATCGATTAGAGTATCGGGAATTCCATCTCCCACATATATGAATATCTACATACTGATCCTCATAGATTCTTCCAGTATATGCCAATAAACAAAGAACTCTTCAATTATAGCAAACAAAAACCTATAAAGGTGGCTTCCCACGGCGCGTGGTTTCACGAGCCAAGCCAGCTCGTGCTTGCGCGGCGCGGCCCGTGAAATCACAGGCCGTGGGAAGCCTGCTACGAGCTCTCGTCAGCCCGCGCCGCACCTATACACTTCCCACGGTGCGTGTTGGCTCGAGTTTATTAGCGGCGCGATGCCACCGAAATGAAGAGTAAATTAACGCGCCGCCTCGAGCCACCTCGCGCACGCTCGCGCCGCGCCTTTGAAGTTACCGACTCGAATTGGATCAGGCGCGCCAGCACAGGCGCGCCAGCACAGGCGAGCTCGTGCCACCTCGAGCAGGACCCTTCCCACGGCGCGTTGGCTTGTGCTCCCGCGGCGCGGCGTGTGAAACCACGCGTCGTGGGAAGCCAGCTTAAGAATATTTCAGCTATCAAAAATTAGCGCACTGCCCTCGCGAAAAAATGAAAAATTTCATTCTCGATCGAGATACCTCGAGGTGTCTCGCGACATCGCTCGTTGCCATAGCGTTGTTATGAACACTCTCATAGAACAGCGTAAAATCATTTTATTTCTTCGACTCTTGATAGCCTCGCCTCGGTCGTTGTGCACGTACCCTAATAGAGACTTTCCCTATGTGAGGCTCTCGTTAACATATACAGCACTATCAGACACAAAACCAACACTATTGAGATTTAGCTGCTTTACATATTTTTTTAGTCCAGAAAAAAATAATTTTTGCTCTGCGATACAGGAAGATCGCGCTATAATGGGGTACTCTTTAGAGTTGGTTGCTTTTTTTTGATAATTGACTACTCGGTGGCTTGATATGAAATGCATCAGTGCATTGGGACAATTCATGCTTAATCACCTTAGCGATATTTCTCACTATTTCCAGGGGATTTTCTTCATCACATTTCTTCATCACATTCTCTACCCAAAACATCGTTCTTACACTTAATATTTTTCAGTTCTATTTCTCCCTCACGTTTTTCATCCTTCCTCATTCTGATTTATCCTCGGTAGGATTTTTTTTTATTCTGGTGTCGAATATTTTTTTTTCTTCTATGTATGTAACATAACAGATTTAAAAGTTTATCAAAATTTCTGGGATTCATAAATAAAAAATATCTGTACAAACTTTTCAAATCAGTTCATAACATCATTCTTGAAATTATCTAATATTTATTCCACCCATTAAATAAAGCAATAAATTCTCCTGCATACACTTGGTCCAGTATTCTCATGTTCCATCCAATTCTGAAAAATCACATAAATAAGTGAAGATGCAAGTGGCAACTAAAGTGGCTATGCCGAGAAGAAAATAACTGGCCAAAAATAGTTTTCCACTTTGAGAGCTCCACTTTTATGCAAGATAATGGCTCGTAATTTGTATTCTGAATGTTTCTCTCTGGATGCACATGCAATTACATTGTGTGCATGTAAAGCAGGTGATAAACAACTTTTTCCCAAAAGATTAAAATTTCTCTTGAATGCATGTGGGGGTGAATGTTTGTAAAAGAATTTATTTAAAAATATTTGCTTTATACGAGAGACTTAATAATTATAAAACAAAACTTAAATTAAGAATATCATGAAAACAAAGAGCAATATTTTAGCGAGTGGAATCTTTAGAGGTCTTAATATTTTCAGTAATTTATGGAAATTAGGTGGATGCTAGAGGAGGCTTTTGTAATTCACGTTCGTTCAAACAATATCGACGCTTTGCTGAATATTCACTGTTCACGGATTTTGATCGATTAGATTTTTGCTAAATTAGTCTGGAGCGTAAAATAGTTTCTACGCATTATATCCAACAGTGATTTTCAGCTTGTAACAATTCTTAATATCAAAATTTGGAAGTAATATCGTGAAAACTTGTTAATATTTACATGAAAGTCATATGGGGCTAGTGACCCTTTAATTCGTAGAATAAACAATGAAAACTACACCGTAATTTTTGTAACTTCTAATTTATTGGCCAATATTTCGACCTTTTGTTTAGACCATCCTTGGTGTCTAAAAATTCAGGATATCCTTTATAGCCTACCTTATAAAAACCTATCTCATAATCATTACCTTGTAAAAGTTTTCAAAATTAAGATTTTATTTCCTGATTTCACTATTTAAAAAAACATAACCTAAGAGATGTTAAACAATTTATAATCAACATAATTAGAACAACACAAGAGTTAATGTTAAAGTAAACAATTAAATAAATAAATAAAGAAATTAAGTTAAAACACAACGTTGGACATCTTAAGCCATGCGCATAGTACTACTAACACAAGCGATCAGTAAAGGATCATCTGCCGCGACCATATGTTTTTAATGTGTCAAGTGTATGTTTATGTTGTGTGTTGATGTGTTGTGTGCCTGTTTTGACATTAATTGACTGTTGTTCAATGATTTTTCTTCTGCTCCAATTATTACCTGTTTAGAGGATCTTCGGATTCTCATAGTCGAAATCATTTTATATAATGAGTGTTGAGTAGAACAGACGTGGTGATTTCGTGCTCCCGCTTTTTTCCGTAGTTTCTATGGTTTAATCGTATTTTCGGACAGTATTTTCCGCCGCATTCTAATCTAAAAATAGTGGAGTTTTCGGTTTCTATTTGTGATCATTACAAACCTAGCGTTTTTCGTATAGAATAATAATTCATTAGATTTGAGTGTGTTGACCGTTTTTCATTAATTTTTTTGTGGATTTGAATATTTTTGGGCTAGGCGGTCATGAGGAAAACACCTCTTTTATTTTGCGAGAGTTTTATTATTTCTCCGAGATTTCGGCCAATGTCTCGAACCGTTCTCAAGGACGCAGTCTATTACAAACATTCGTTTATTATTGGAATAAAAATAAAATTAAAAAACCAAGATCTACTTACGGATTGAAAACATTAGAAAACTATTAACAAGATAATTAATAAATAAAAACTATAGGAAACCATAGATTACAAAACACAATATAAATAAATGAATAGACAAATAACATAACACTGATGTTTAGACAAAAACAAAGATACTATATACAGTGTTGTGGGAGGGTATCCAACCACTCGTCAAATTCAACTGATATTGAGTTGCTTTAACGTTTTCCAAAACTCTCCAAGTTAGCGCAGTAAATCGTATTGATATTATCTGTATCCATTTTTTTGTTCATTGTATTTGGAGTTTTTTGAGTGTATAGTGCTTCTATTAATAGTCTCTTCTTATAATGTTTTTCATAATGTAGAATAGAAGTATTTTCAAAATCTGGAGCATGGTTTGATAACGCACAGTGAGTCGTTAGAGCGGTTTTATTATGGTTTCCGCCTTTTAAGTCGGATTTATGATTTGATATCCTATTCTTTAAGAATTGTCCTGTTGTTCCAACATAGCTCATCGGACAGTTCGTGTTATTATTGCCTTTGCACGGAATTTTGTATACAACATCAGAACGTAGTTCATTGGGAGTAGGATCTTTCAACTTGTTGAACAATTTTTTCAATGTTTTGAGCGGTTTGAAACCTAGTTTAGTTTGGTGATGCTGTGGTTTAAGGATTCTTTGAAACCTCTCAGAAAACCCCGGAATATATTTTGCACCTTTAAATTTTAACAAACCTCCCGATTCATTACTATTCCTACCCCTAACATTGTGTATGCGATGTTGAAACAACAACCTCCCTATTACTGGTTTCGGAAAGCCATTCTCGCCCAATATATTACGAATCTTTTCTGTGTTCACTCTATAGAATTTTTTATGGCTAAGCTTTAGAACTCTGGCGATAAAGTTTTTGGCTGTGTTCATTTTCTGGTGCTCAGGATGACAAGATTTGTAGTGCAAAATCCTACCTGACGCCGTCGGTTTTTGGTACCAGTCCGTTATTATTGAATTATTTTCTCTTATGACTTTAACGTCTAAGTACGGTAGAGATCCCATACTCTCTTCTTCTACAGTGAACTGTAGTTTAGGGTGGTAACCATTAAGAGTCTCAAGTATAGCAGGCAGATGTTGATGTGGCAATATGGAGAAGAGGTCGTCCACATATTTGATTAAAATACGTGGCTTGATTTCCATTTTATCGATCGAGATCGTAAATAATTCCTCCATTAAAATGTCCGCTAATATTGGAGATAGGGGGCTACCTATTGGTACACCGAACGTTTGTTTGTAAAATTTCTTATTGAAAACGAAATAGTTTACTTCTGTTGTGCAGAAACTAAGCATCTCCAAAAACTTTTTCGCGGTATGTCTGTGTGAGGACTAACTGAACCCCATTTAATTTCGATGATTTTAATAACTAAGTTGACGGGAATGTTAGTGAATAAAGAAATAACGTCAAAAGAGACCATTTTTTCCGTATGTTCAATCTTTATATTGTCTACTTTATCTTTAAACGCGGTGGAATCATATACATTAAAAGCGGAGCTATCAGTTAAATTTTTCAAAATATATGCTAGATATTTAGATAGTTGGTATACTGGGGAATCGATTGAGGATCCTCATGACCGCCTAGCCCAAAAATATTCAAATCCACACAAAAAAAAAATAATAATAATTCATGTTGATTGAAAGCTATCGCTAAAAATTGATCTCATAGTTACCGGTGGTGCATAATGCCTAGTAGTGCAACCGAGTCAGCTGCAAAAGGTCGTAAAGAGATTTAAGTAAGAGCAACTTCTGAAGGCTCTACCCCTGCGACAACTACAGCGCGTGTTACCAGAGGTAATCCAGCCCAGATCACTGCTGCCTCATTGGATGCTAGCACCAAGCAACTACTAAAGATCTTGGAGCTGAAGATCTTGAGTAAAATTGATCATCTACTTAACGAGCACGAAGAGAAATTCTCTTTAAAGCTTGCTGATATCCTGAAGAATTTTAACACCCGCCTCACTTCTCTGGAAATATCTGTGAATAATCTGCATAGTAAACTCTCAGCTACCCAAGTGTTGGCCCATGATATGCATGCCTCTCAGCATCTCAGAGACATTGTAATCAGGGGAATTCCTCTTTGCGAAGGTGAGGATGCATTTGCATTATTGTCCGATATCTGTAAAACAGTCTAACATGACCTCTCAACATGTTCGACTGTTTTTCGTTTTTCTTAAAATCATTCTAATGACCAATCACAGGGTAATCGGAGCACCCGAGTACGTACCATGCCGATTATCACTAAATTTTCATGTCCCAATGATAGACATAGTTTCTGTCTTGCACTCAGTAAATACGGGACTATCAGACTGAAAAACATTGGGGATTTCACATCAGATAGCCAGATCCAACTTCATGAAAGCCTTACAGTGGAAACTGATCAGCTCCTGCGTAAGGCTCTTAGATCTCGTAATCTAAATCAGGTGCACTTAGTGTTTACTAGAAATGGAAGAGTGTCTTGAGAAAGTTGAAAGAGGGCCTGCAGTGCAAATATGAAGGACACTCCAGCTTACTGCCATGATTGAATTTTAATGTTTATCCATTTTGGAGGCGAATAGAATCACAGTGAACACGAATTAATATTGGAAGATGATTTCGTTATAAATGTTTGTTATAGCTTTACTTATTACTCTAGTAGTTTACTTGTTATTCATAACTTTTTTTTTTGTTCTTTTGTTCTTTTTCATACAAATTTTATTTGTTTTTCTAGTTATTCGCTTAAAGCATAAAATTTTTTCTAATTTTTTGTCTCATCTTTATAAAAATGTTAACTTTTCTTTCTCGCGAATGCTTCCACTATTGTTGGAACAGATCTTTCATGCATGATTTGACTGTTTGGAAGCCACACCTGTTTGTTATATGTATATCTAACATGCCTTGTAGCTAAATTTAGAGCCTCATCCTTTGCACTCGCTTGTTACTCGTCTTCTGGCACCAATGGATAATAATATGAGTCACTTTGACAGAGTGGGAATAATGCTGAAGATCTTCTGTGGGCGGGCTAGGGGCCTGAAAGTTGTACATTTAAATGCTAGAAGTATACGTCCTAAAATTTATGAAATGAGTGAAATGTTTCTAGAACGAGGGGTTCATGTGGTTTTTGTGAGTGAGACATGGTTACATTCGGGGATACCGTCTTCTATGGTAGATCTCATTGGTTTTAAATTTTATCGCATTGATAGAGCTGATCGTGTGGGAGGTGTGGTTGCCATTTTTGTGAGAGAAGATTTGAAGATAAAAGTGATTTATCGGTCTTCTGCTAATATGATGGAGTCCTTGGCAATCGAGGTGAACAATGGATATGAAAAATGTCTCCTGTGTGGTAATTACTGCCCGCCTGACCGCTTCGGTAATGATAATTTTTCCCAATTTACCAAAAATATCGCTAGTTTTACGCCTAACTATACTAAGGTGATATTAGGTGGTGACTTCAACGTGAATGTTCTTGCTTGAACCACTAGAACAGTGAAATTCGCACAATTAATGCAATCATTGTACGTAAACATTGTGAATTGCCTCCCTCCTTATCATAACACTTCTAATCCATCCTTAGTTGACTCATTTCTCGTCCCTGACCTTGAAGAAGTTCTTTTCCACAACCAACTCGAGTCGGCCTCGTTGTTTGATCATGACATACTATTAATAATTAATTATTTTGCCGTCAGGACAGATACTCCTCAGAAGCTAATATCTTTTAGAGATTTTAACAATTCTGACACCACAGCTTTACTCAGTGAATGGTCATCGCTGTCATGGGAGAATCTATACCGACTTGGGTTAGTGGATGACAAAGTTAAAGTTTTTCCTCAAAAAATTAATTATTTATTTGACAAATATATTCCCTTATGAACACGAACTATTAAGCAGGGTAGTTTCCCCCCGTGCTACTACCATGAAATCAAAGTATTAATAACAGAGCGTGAGTATCTGTATCGAAGATACTTACGTCTTAGAACTACGGATAGCCTCAATTGCTTTAAACTGACAAGAAATAAGATTAATATAAAGATCCATGCAGCTAAGCGTAGGTATTACAGCTCGAAGTTTGACTGTAATCTGTCCCCGAAGAAGCTGTGGTGTAATCTAAAAAATTCAAGCGTTTTTGGTAATGAAAAACCGAATCGTGACCTTAACCCAGAGCCATTAAATGCTCATTTTACCTCTTTACAGACATTGGAAGCTCGGCAGATCAGAGTGGAGATTTCAGTTTTCGCTGCATCTATGCTGAAGATGTCATTCATGCTATATACTCCATAAAATCGGATGCGACCGGTCCAGATAAAATTTCCCCTAAGTTTTTTAAACTTATTTTTCCCTGGAAAATCGCGGATGTGTTACCTACAGCTAAATTAAGGTCCTCTGAAAGCCCAAATGACTATAGACCAATAAGCATCTTAAATTTTCCGGCCAAGGCTCTCGAGAAGTTACTGTACTCGTAGGTCCTGAAAAACTTAGACACCAACAATCTCTTAACCCGTTTGCAGTCAGGTTTTCGGTCTTCTCAAAACTGTGAGACTGCTCTTTTGAAAGTGACTACCGATATCCGTAAATGTCTGGATAAAAACTGTTTAAAAGTCTTAACTCTATTGGACTGTTTTGTCGAAACTTTGCACCCATTTCAATTTTGCATCCTTGGCCGTACTTTTAATCTCCAACTTTCTTACTGAGAGATATCAACAAGTAAGTGTCGTTGATCATCTGTCAAGCTTACTTGCATTATCTTCGGGGGTACCGCAGGGTTCCAAACTTGGCCCTCTTCTTTTTAGTCTTTATATTAACGATCTCCCTGAAATCATTAAGTATTGTAATATACATCTTTACACCGATGATGTTCAATTATACTTTAGTCGGCCTATAAGTCTGATCGAAGATTGTGTCGACCGCATAAACTCGGATCTGCATAGAGTTGGTAGGTGGGCTGAAGACAATCTCTTACAACTAAATTCCACTAAATCACATACAAGGGCTATATATCGGCAGTGCCTGTACACAACCGACATTCCCCCTATTGCTCTGAGCTCTGTTAATTTGACGTATGTTAATATAGTTAAAACCCTCGGAGTTCTCCTTAACACTTCAATGAGTGGCTATGATCAAGTCAATGGTACCGTTGCTAAAATTTACATAGAACTTCGACACCTGTGGTTGTCTGCTGATGTACTGCACAGATCTATGCGAATGAAGCTTGTAAAAATATTACTCCAACCTTATTTTACAGCAGATTGTTTAGTAAATCCCGCATTTAGATTCCACATGCGCTCGAAAGTTAAATGTAGCTTTTAATGTCTGCACGAGATGTATATTTGGGATGAGACGTTATGACTACATCTCACCTGTTCGATATGTTTTGTCTGATTGTTCCTTAAATACGATGCTCATTCGCAAACAAATTATCTTTTGACATAAGCTAATTTACAACAAAAAGCCATCATATCTCAGTGACAAATTGACTTTCATGCATTCTTAAAGGAACTTTAACATCTCTCTTCCACGCCATAGATATTCCAACTATGAAAACTCCTCCTACTTTGTTCAAGTTGTACGTATTTGGAACTCAATTAAAGCGGTTATTCATGGCACGAGCGTTGCGAGAGTTTTTAAGAGGCTTATTTTTCAGTACTTCCCACCTGATGGTTGATTTTGTGGTTTTTTGGGTCTGGTTTCCAGCAGTCTTGCTATGTATGTAAATGTAATTTAATTTCTTTTTTCTTCACTTTTCATTATATTTGATTTTCTTCATGGCTTAATTAATTAAATATCTTAATTATAATTACAATTATATTAATATATTTTTTCTTTAAATTTTTTTTCTTTACCTTTTTGATTTGTATTGAATTTGAATTTTATATTTTATATTTTAAATTATTTATAGCTATTGTTTTGCTTTCATTTATGTATGATAGGTATAGATACTTCCTCTTTAGTTAAGTACGGAAAAAGATTGTATTATCTTGCTGTACAACATCCTAATAAAATTAATTGAATTGAATTGAATTGAATTTTAATAGCATAGGATAAGCAAGCTGTATAATAGTTGCGTTTTTTTCACTCCATTTCTGTGTCATTTTTTGTAAGTTTCATTATTCTTTGTAGTCATTGGTGTCTTCCCTCTTTCGCGTTTTGATGTCTCTCCCTGGTTCCTCCAACATATACCTTATCACAATTGTTTGTTAGTACATGGTACTTCATATATTACTCCTTGGTTATTTATTTTTGTTTTTGTGTTAGTGAAAATGATATGAAACACAGTTGATTAATTTCAAAACAGACATACAATTCAGCAACACACAACATAAACATACACTTGACACATTAAAAGCATATGGTCGCGGCAGATGATCCTTTACTGATCGTTTTAGTACTATGCGTAGGTCTTAAGATGTAATACATTGTGTTTTAAACTAATTTCTTCATTTTTATAATTGTTATATATTTATTTAATTATTTACTTTAATACTAACTCTCGCGTTATTCTAATTATGTTGTTTATAAAATGTTTGACGTTCTCTTAGATTAAGTTTTTTAATATAGTCACAGAAGGAAATAAAATCTTAATTTTGAAAACTTTCACAAGGTAATGATAATGAAAGAGGTTTTTATAAGGTAGGCTATAAAGCATATAGTGTATTTTTGGGCACTGAAGATGGTCTAAACAAAAGACCGAAATATTAGCCAATAAATTAGGAGCTACAAAAATTATGGTGTAGTTTTCATTGTTAATCTACGAATTAAAGGGTCACTAACCCCATATGATTTTGAAGTATATACATAAATGGACCCATGCAATTCAATTTCTTCACTGATAATTTTTAAAACTGGACTAATCGGTCAAATTATTTTTCTTTGGAAAATCTAATTGTCTGTAAAAAAAATCGCTATTTATGTAGTAATAGTTCTTATTCAATTTTTGGATAACACAAATGATGGGTACAGGGAAAGATCAAGGCAAGAGACATTTACTTTTAAATGTGATATTTAATACTAAGAATTTAAAGACTTATTATTCAGCTGTACAACGCAATTTAATTTTTAAAGATTCGTCGAAGAAAACAAGGAAAGATTAAGTTAAAAAAAACTACAAAAAAAACCAAGGTCGGAGAATTAGCATGAAATAATGTTATAACATTTCAAATTATATAATTTTGAATATGTATATCTGGACCTTATTTATTTAATTCTCCAAATATAATTGTAATGTAAGTGCTAGTACAATGTTTTTGTAGTAAGTATTTTGATTGAGCTTTCCGAATACGATCGCGATTTTTTGAGATTCAGTAAAACTGGAGTTTGCCATTTTGCTGGTCAGGGGAAGGCAAATACGATAGGAGGTAGGATAGTACGGATTCGTAAAATGCACATATCATGGTTGAGTGTATAAACTGCTCACGAAATTATTAAGCAAACCTGCAGCCGCTCCCCTTTTGAAATTCCATTTCTCACGTGCTTTACTTTGTATACTACTTAGATCTCTTCTCTCTTCCAACAAAAATTGCGTAAGTAAGAGGAATACCAACTGTATTTAACTAAGACGACGAATACGAAAGAAGTACTATATTGCCTTCTTCAATTTTTTTTTTTTTTTTTTTTTTTTTTTTTTTTTTTTTTTTGTCATTAAATTTTCTTAGTTAGAATGAGAAATAAAAGTGTTTTCCTACAAATGGAGGGAATACATACGTTCCTATTATTATCTAATCTCTGTAGCGCTAGAAATAGAGTCGTACGAAGTATGCGTGAGGTCCAGTTCATTGCGTACTGCATATCTTGTAGGCTGCACCAGGGATGCATCCTGTTCGCAACATATACCGAATGGAAAGTTTTGCTTGCCATCTTGTAATTAGGCGGATCAGCTATTCTATATCGGTCTCTATCCAACGCTTCTTCAGCAATATTTGAGTTCATCTCGGTTGCTACTTTCATTCTTAACTCAGACAAAGAAATATCATCTTTCGTCGACAGACATATTATTATCTAGTAGAGCAGAGGTTAATTTATTTTTCAATATGCTCTTCGGCTCAAAACCAAGTAAAAGGTTTTATAGACTAACTTTGATAATCCTATGCGACAAGTTATTTATATTTCCTTGTATAGCTAGTAAGCACTTATCCCAGTCCCTTCCATCCTGTCTTTTGGTTGTAGTTTATATCGACACTTTAATAGTTTCGAAATATCTTTTTGTTTTCCCGTTTCCTCTTGGAGATCTGACAGCGGTTTTTATGTGAGCGATAATATTTTCTTGACAAAAGCCTTGAAATGCTTTAAAAGAATAAACCATTCCGCGACCAGTAATCACTTGCAGAGGAACACAAAAATATTGAGAAATATCTTCCAATATGCGGATGACATATTGAGTACGCGCATTTCTAACACCTTTTAGTACGTACGATGAAGTTACTAAATGAATCAATAAATCAAAAGGGTATTTCTAATAGAGGTGGTCCATATGTATCGTGTGAAAAGGTCTTGATTCGATCTCCCGAATGAACACCTCCTTTCTATTTTCATCCTTATAACTTTTATTATGAAGGTTATCCGATATATTTTTTTACAATTGGTCGCATCTTCGGGAACCATTAAGTCTGAATTAATTCAATAGTCCTTTTAATACCAAGATGTCCGCTGTCGTTGTGTGCTGATCTGAGAATTGGCCAACTTACTCTACGAGGTACTACTAAACGAAGGCCTTGTTCTGTCTTTTTAAAGTCTGTGTTACCTTTGATTTGGTATTCCTTGTTGATGATTCCTTATATTCCATTCAATTCAATTAAATATAGTTCATAGAGAAAATGAAACAATAAAGGATAAGAAATAGAAATGTATATGTATATATACTGTGCTTAATAGAAATTTAAAAATAAATATAAAAAAAAAGTAATAAAAAAAAAACTAGAAGTAAATAATACAATATACAGATATTTTTAAATAATAAATAAATAAACTGCAACAATGGCAATCAAGGCCGTCTGTCGGGATTAGCAATCTACCTATGTATATTTTTATTATTAATAGCTTTGTACTCATTATTTGTTAAAAAAAGTATTAATTGGTTAAGAATTAAATTCATTCACCAAAACGGAACGATATCTCCAAGCTGTTGTTGCATATAAAAACAAACCATTAAAGTTGTCCTTTCCATTTAAAATGTCTGTAATTTCAGTTTCAGCAAGTTTATTTTTCCCAAAGGCTCTATTGCGGTATTCTGAAAGAACAGGACAAATTCCGAGAAAATGTAACAAGTTCTCGTCCTCCTCCAAGCTACAAAGTGAGCAAAGTGTTCCACCAGAATTTTTAAACGGACTGGCGTTCAAATTTATAAGCCCTCCCCTATACCTGGTAATCAAAGATAGCTGTTCATATTATAATATTGCAGTTTATCATAAAGCACATGCCTTACTGAACTCCTAGCTTTGTCGTAGCTCTTTTGAATAAGTACTGCTTCTTCTCTGCCTGATTTATTCAAATCTAAACTGTGGCAACTGGCTAATTCCTGCTAATCTCTATACCAGAATACATTCTTAGTAACCAATTTTAAGGCTAGCTGATGAGGGAGCCTATTGGGAGAAAGATGAAAAATAGAATTTTCAACATGTAGCCAAAATGGCACTTCAATGTATAAATGTATATGAGACCAAACTCTAAATTTATCATATAGGGGTAGTTATTGAAAAACGAAGCATTCTTTTAACGAAGTATCGTTGCAGCCTTTCAACGGGGTCATATTGCTGAAAACCTCACACTTGTGCTCCGTAACAAAGAATTGACATTGAGACAGCTTTGTACAGAACAAATTTGTCAGAATGCTTAATTCCTTCTTTTTCCAGAAAAGTTTTCCAAATTACATTAATAGCCGTTTTTGCAGACTGTAGACGGTTTTAAAGGTGTGCGTTAAATGATAGCTTCGGTGTTAAGGTAATACTGAGGTAGGTGTATTTCTTTACAACTTCTAGTTGCACATTGTTATAGTGCCAATTTTCATTACTCTTCCTGGGGCTTGACCCGCGCTGGAAAATCATAATTTTGAAATTTTCCAAGTTGACAACCAGGTTCTATAAGTGGCAGTATTCCTGAAGATTCTTGATAATACGCTGGAGTTTGTGTGGATCGTCATATAAAATAACGACGTCATCAACATATTTTAAGACTTTAAAATTACTGTCCTCAAGTGTCAGGCCTACGTCCATAGAATCCTCTATGTCGGTAGTAAAAATTGCAAAAAACAGCGAGCTTAAAATGCATACTTGCTTTACCCCAGATGTTGTCACAAAACTCTCTGAGAGATGTTCCCCATTCCAAACTTGAGCGCTAGTAACTTCGTAAAGTTTTCATCAACATGCCCACAAACTTACTAGACATTCAGACATTGTACAATTTATAAAAAAGTGCTCCCCTTTCAATTGTATCAAACGTTGTTTTAAAATCTACAAAGAAGACATACACCTTTTGTATATTGAATAAATATGATAGTTTGATAGCTTTTATTAGGTTGAAAATATTATCTGTCGTGGAGTAACCGCTGCGAAAGCCTGCCTGATTTTCATTTAAAATATTGTGGGCCGCCTCCCAACATACCACTCTATTGTGTAACATACCGACAAAAAGATTGAGACATGTGTTCATAAAGGAAAGACCACGGTATTTTTCTACTCTATTTACATCACCTTTTTTATGAAGAGGGAAGATAATCGACCTCGTAAAGATTGTCGTTTTCAAGTCATGTTTGTTTGATTGTAGTTTTGGTTGTATCATTTACAACAGCTTCGTTTCTAATAATAGTAACTAAGTCATTGATTGCATCAGCATTGATATTCGTGCCCATATTACTGCACATTTCGATTACATTGTTTTTGTAAGTATCCAAATTTTATAGTGTCCAATTTAATTTAGGGAGCAGAGTTAATGGTTTTAGGGTGTATACCTTTGGACAACACATATCAGTTAGAGTAATTTCTAGTACAACGGATAAGTGATTCGAGTACACTTATGGAACTACATGAAAACTTCTAACACATGGTCATAAATTATACGACATTGCTAATAAATCATTCACAGAAGATCCATTTCTTCCAATATACCTACGTATATTCACCACTGCAGTCCCCCTCAGTACGACCGTTCAGTATTGCTAGACCAAAGTCGTCACAGAATTCAAGGAACTTTTTACCTCTAGAATTGACAATTTACTCTTTGGAGTTCCTTGAAAATCTAATCTTTGAACCAATATTTATCTCTTCCGAAAGTATTTGTTGTTGTCCAATTCTGACATTAAAATCACCTAAAATTATACAATCAGCATCATCAAGAGATTTAACAATATCTACAAATCTGTTAAAGTCAGAATCCCAATTACTACAATTAACATAAGCTGGTATTACATTTAAGCATCCTTCACGTTTCTTTAATTCTAAAACTGGCTAGGTATTTACCCAGAAAAGTTTGACTACTTTCACGAATAGTTTACTATCTATCCCAACCTCCACTAGCTCTCCCATAATTAGCAGTTTTTGAAGCACTATGTCAACAAAGCTCGTAGCTCCCGAAAAATGTATGATACCCATCAAAACTTTCACTCAGGACATGAGTTTCAAACAAACAAAATATGCTGAAACTTTTTATGTAATCAAAAAACCTGGAAACAGCGTCTTATTTCGTAAACCAGCAAAATTGTACGATAAAATTTTAGTTTGATATAGTTCCTCCCGAGGCATGAATTCAGATTTTTCGTTTTCATTCAAACTACAAATAGAGATTATATTAACAAATTTACCATCAGTTCGATTCCTATTGCGCAGCTTTAGATGTTGAAGGAGCTATATGATTGTTCTTTTCACATTTTAATAGAATATCTCTAACAGCATCTTTATGCGCTTTCGGCAAACACTGTCTCAATGAGACAACTGAGATAAAACTTTGAGCAACGGTCTCAGTTGTCTCAGTTCAAACCAATCAGCTGATTTGCCCATTTTGACATTTAAATCACTTTGACATAGAAAATGGATAGCAATAAATTGAGGAAAGTATTGTTAAATTATTCAAATAGCTCACCATTTCTGTGTCACTCTGAAAATAGTAGCAGCGATACAGACAGCGAAGATGAGAGAAGGATAATTCCCGAAGTGAAGAGCTATTTTGAAATTATCTCCAGCTATGAAGATGCTGAATTTAAGAGAAATTTTCGCTTAGAACGCGGAACGCACGATAAATTAAAAGGTAGACTTCAATAAATAATATATATAATTATTTTGCATATATAAGTTCATATT
Organism: Dioctria rufipes; assembly: GCA_963924295.1. Taxonomy (NCBI): domain Eukaryota; kingdom Metazoa; phylum Arthropoda; class Insecta; order Diptera; family Asilidae; genus Dioctria; species Dioctria rufipes. The sequence goes on from OZ002740.1 coordinate 57,831,733, forward strand.
TTGTTTTTAAATTTTAGATTTCCTTTGTGAAAAATTACCAAATTCTTCTGTACCTCCAGAAAATAAATTATTAATGACTCTGTGGTATATGGCGAACAGCGACTGCTTCCGGCAGGTGTCAATATTATTCAATGTTTCGATTAGTACAGCTCATTCTGTTATAATTGAAACAATAAATGTTATTGCGAGAATGTCTTCTCAATTTATTAAATGGCCAACCGAGAGAGAGGCCCAACTGATATCAGATCGATTTTATGCAAAGAAACCGATTAAAAATGTTATGGGAGCAATTGACACCTGTCATATTTCGATCAGAAAATTGAACAATGATAACGACTACATTAATAGTCTGGGGTATAGCAGTATTATCTTGCAATGTGTAGTAGATGACACTGGAAAATTTACTGATATTCATTGCGGGGAGCCAGGCAGTGTTCATTATAGTCGTGTGCTTAGAAAATCTTCTATATTTAGAATTCTAGAAGAGAATCCTCGACTTGCTTACAGAAAATTTTTATTGGGCGACTCGGCGTATATGGTGAAAGATTGGTTGATACCACCCTTCAAACATAATGGGGCTCTAAATGAGGACCAGAGAAGCTTTAATGCTGCCCATTTGTCATTAAGGGTTATAATAGAAAACTCATTTGGTCTCCTTAAAAACAGGATTAGAAGGCTTTTTAATTTCGAAAACCTGCAAAGGGAAATTATTATAAAAGCTGTTATCGCAGCTGTTGCTTTACACAATATATGTGTAACCAATGGATACGCAATTGAAAACACTGTTTCGCAAGAATAGTTCCAAGCATTTATTGATTTTGAGGCAGAAGAGAATAATGAAAGCGATGCTGGAAGCATGCAACAAATTGTATTTAATAATTACATACATGCGCACAGCTTACTTATAAAAATAAAAATAAATAAAAATAAAACTAAAACGAACTTATGAGTTCATCAGCTCACGAAGTATTCTGAGCTTTTCCTCCTCTATTTTTAAAATGCTATCTTCGAATTTCTTTTTATTTTCTTCCCTTGCTTTCAAAATGGCGAGCTTTTCTTCGTAATATCGCTCCTTTGAGGTCCTCCTTCTTTTAGACGGATTTTCAATGGGAATTTCTTGCAATTCTTCAAAACATGCAACAGTAGGTGATAATTCTGACTGTAGACATAAAAAAGTGACTGAGGCTTTTTTCTTTGGTGAGTGTGTTAAGTGGAAGAATCACTTTGTGATATTCGTGTATATGTGTTGTATTTTCATATATGTACATATGTATACCACATGTGTCAGGGGGAATATTCTTAACTTCTTCGCGCGGATCGAGTTCTTCCTCTCCAATTGTGGAAATGCCCACTGAAACTCCAACGCAGCTATTGTTTGCTCGACATCCCACAATTTCATCGATGTCTTCGTAAATAGGAAATTTAATTCGTCCTCTGCCGGTTTTTGAATTATTATCCTTTATGCGCTTATACGTCCGCAATAAGTTATACCATTTTTTCCGGCATTGGTCAGGACTTTTCTAAAATATATTAAATATTGCGTATTGATTGCTATTTAAAATACATTTTACTTTTTTACCTTAATACCCTCTCCTTGAAGTGAAGTTCCAATCACGTTCCAAACATGTTTCCGTTTACGGGCATTGTTGAAATCTTCTTTAAATTGCATGTATTAGAACAGAAGCAGCTTCACTTCAGTAATACTCCAAATAGATTCTATTATTACATAAAAATGGCTTAAAAGTTATAAATCTTAATGAAATCATACCATCAGAACAAATTGCATCATTATTCGGCAATGAAGATACTAAGAATGTGGTAAATCAGAAATTATCAGAATTACAGTTTAGTCAATGTTTATTTACTTGTCTTATCAACGGCTGTTAATCCTATCTGGTCAAATGTACCCAACGTTTATTTATGTGCTGCTTATGCCGGGCTTTGAAATGAATAAACTTTGACTTGAAATAACAAAATAACGAAACTGAGTCAACTGAGACAAGAAAATTCAGTTTCACTTGTCACAGTTGCTCATTGGCTGCGTTCGATTTTTGTAGCTCAATTTGGAACTGAGACAGTTCACCGAAAGTGCAGTCTCAGTGAGCCAACTGAGAATATCTCACTTGTCTTACTGAGAATGTGCTTGCCGAAAGCGCCTTTTATTTACAAAGAGTTCACTTAACCTACCCAAGTCTAACGAACCATTAACATCCATATGACTCCATCTATTACCAGTTTATAATCTCGTACATGAATCTTTTTGCTTCCGTCTAGCTTCGAAAGATCATATCTAATTTTAAAAAGTACTTGTCGTTACTTCTGTAAGTGAATCGGATAGTCTTTCTGAACAATTACTTTGTACCCTTTTAGCTTTTTCGTGTTCTTCAGTATTTCATGTGCACATGACGACGTGGCGAACTCAACAAAATATGTAGGTGGCCTTGCACTAGATGGTGAAATTTTATGTGCACTTACGATTAATACTTCGGTGCATATCTCGAAATTGTGATGATGATCCCATATCATTATTGCCGTTGCTAACACCTTTGAAGATTAAAGATAACTCCCTCTCTCGAGCCGATAGATCATAAACTGCTTGCTTTGCTCCATGTTTTCTTTTTTTAATTATGTAAACTGATTTTGTATTTGTATAAAATCCTCTTTCGTCGCCAGTCGAGTAATTTGGCTCTGAAAAACTTGCATAAAGGCATCCATGAGCTCCCCCATTGTATGGTCACCAACTTTATCTAATCGAAAAAATACTGCAAGACTTTTTAAAAGTACAATTTTATCGCAGTTAGTATCGTCTGGTAATAGTTTTTGTAATCTCCTCTTGCTGGACGTAGTTGGCGTTGCACTTACTGGTTGAATTTGTGTACATATTTTCGTTTTCATTCATCAGAAACTGAAGTCAGTGAAGTCCTCAGTCTGCCCAGAAAAATATGTGTGATGTACAGGTTATGTGCGGTATGGCCTCCAAGAAAAGCGAAAAAATAAATTTAAATTAAATATAGTATCATCAATGCTCCGGCAGCAACATATACTTTACTGTCCCACAATTATTTTACCTTTGCGGAAACAATTATTTATGTATTTAAAGTGATTTCACTTGCTTGGCGCGAGAATCCCGGGCCCCTGAAGTAGAGCTGTCAAATTGTAGTCTCCCAGTTGATATTGTGGTTAAGTGAACTTTAGCTGTTTTCGGGAAAAAACTTCAGCAGTTTTCAGTTCACTGATTAAACTAACAAACTATAGCCCAACCTTCAAACTTTCAGCACAGTAATTATGATTTATAATGTAATTATTTATCTTAGCTATAACTCAAGAGTGTTTACCAAACGGAACAGAGTTGCCATCCGGTTACTCAGGTTTTCACGACTTACAATGATTCCATTCAAGATTTCTGTAAAACAGCTACCCAGTCTGATTCGTCCATATCAACTAACACAACTTTCTCTGCTATCTCTTCAACTGGTGGATGTATAGAGAAGTTGATGCTCTATTCAAAGCATCTACAATGTGCTATCTTTGACAGAAATTTCCTTCAATTTTACGTCAGATATCGGACCAAGGCTGGTTGGTGGAGAGATATAAACAGAAGGCGCAGAGTAGTATAACTGCCATTATCATCATAATGGCAATAGTTATAGTAATTTTTCTTCCGTACTGTTGTATTATTTTATTTCAAATACATAGATATATATATATATATATATATTGTTACAAAAGTGCCATTACCTGGGGAAGCTTAAAGAACGACTAAGCCAAATGAGAAAGGAAGTAAAACGTATGTGCTGGACACTGGGCATGATTCGAAAAGGAATAAGTCAAAATTAAGATCTGCCCTGTATCTATTAAGAGATCTGTATCGTACAAGGAGTAATCCTTACACAAGTGTAACCAAACTAATCGAACGAAATCATCGATACTGACTCAGGTTTGTTTTAAAAAGAATTCCTCGCGAAAGGTAATCCTCCACCAAAATTGACTGTCTCAGCAAAACTACTTGCTTTCAGCGAACTAAACCGGCCCCTTTACGTTCTCCAATTTCGCAATGAATCTGATTTGAGTAAACTGAGGTTGAGTCAGCATGTTCCAGTTTCTAATAAAAACCCTTTCCGTATAGGATTTTTTTTAATTGAGCACCCAATAATTACAGTGAACTATTAAGTAACAATTCTGATTTAACATGAGGTTGAATTGTACTGTTACAGCAATATATAAATGTCGGCACTGCGCTATTTGGTTTTCTACATCGACTAATAAACCAAAGTGCGCTCTGCCTTCTACGTGAACCATGCAGATTCACTTCATATAGCTTTTGTTATCAAAGTTCAATGAATATGCCTTCTATTTTCAATGTACACATGCAAAAGAGAAGAATGCAAATCAGCTGTAACAAGCTGGATTCTGTAATATTAACTGTTTTGGAACAGAGAACTTTTCTTAAATCCCCAAAAACACAACGGCCAAGATTATTGAAATCTGGAACATCTTGGTCGAAGAACAATATGTCCACTATCAAGAAGGATCGAGCGTAAAAACCGCGTAAACTAAATTCAACTTTATCGAGATCTAACTGTTCAAGATATTGTGCAGGTGCAAGAAATAGTTTGCAAACATTATTCTCACTTAAGTAAAAGGGAACAGTGCATATCAAAGAGTAAAGGTAATGGTAGATCGAGTTCAAATCGAAAGTATGCCCGTAAAACAGGGTACCGAGTTGATTTTGAGCATTCCAATTATTGGATTCAATTTGAATGCTTCATAGTAAAATCGAACAGTAGACTCTCTCGGCACTTTGGAGTTCTGATCAAATTTAAAATCTAGGAAATACCTATGTAAGTTACCCAGCGATAGAAACGACGAATGTACTATCTCAAGAGCATAACTTGCAGCTTCCAAGGATTTATGGAAACAATAATCATCGGCAGCAAAAGATCATGATTTTGATCGTTAATAATTTAAAAATCAATAAACAATTTCAAATCTAAGTCGTATACCTTTTTCATTTTAGCAGTTACGCGTTTATAATTTGCAATACCTTCCAATAATAGATCTCGTAGCTTAGGCAGGTATTTAGGTTTGGTTCCGTTTTCATCTTTATGCCAGTTTTTCTTAACAGAGTAGTATCCCTTTCGCCATAGAACCTCTTGTAATTTTTAACAATTTTTAAGTCCCGTCAAGATGCAAGTCCTCTGACAGTTTCAAATCCATCCAAACTAATTTCTCTCGTTTGCAAATAATAATTTTTCACCTTTTCAACATTTTCACAAGACCACTGCAGTATAAATTTCAGACGCACTTTAAAGAATTGCAACTCCATGCAAGTGTCAATTAGTTTAAAAAAGAAAAACAAAACCAACGTGTCATAAAATTAAATTGAAAAAAAGTAATAAACTAGAAGTATAAAAGGAAAAAAAGTACAGCCCTAATGAAACTAAAGGTTGCTATGCCCCAGGGGAGAACGAATTGCTAATCGAGCAAGTTTTACTAGTAGCATCTTTCGTAAATATTAGGATACTAGTAGATTTTCAATTAGGCTTTCCCCACGAAACATGAAATCGTTAATCAACACTATACCGTTCACATTTTAACCTGTAATTGGACAAGTAAATAAGTAAATTATTGCTAACGTGTAAATAGTGCTAACTTGTAATTAAATAAGTAAAGTATTGCTAACGTGTAAATATTGCCAACTTGAAATTAAATAAGTAAAATATTGTAATTAATTCAGCCAAGTGTGGCATTACTTTGAGCAGCTAGCTGGCAATAGAGGTCACTAGGTTAAGCTAGGTAGGTAATTCTTTAGTACAAAAATGTGTATTAAGAGAGAGAAAGAACTAAGAAAAAGCCGCGATTTGATCATTCTAAGTTCTGAGTTCTGACTAGCGAGATAGAGGTAAAAATAAAAAAGTAAAAATTTTTGTATTTTAATTAAGAAGAAATAAATAAGTAAGTTGTAATTAACTAAGAATAACGAAACTGAACCTGAGAATCAAAGGGAAAAGTAATAAAACAAAAATAATTCACAAAATAAAAGTTTTGGCTCGTTTAATATTTCCCCAACATAAAGAGGGGCTATCAGACTTCCCAAGTAAGGCGCCCCAGCTGAATCCGAGCTTTGCTCCGCTGGGCTCCACCTCAGACGTCCCAGTTGGCGAAGACAAAAGGAGATCCCAGGTAACAGCCCGAATTTGTTTACTCATTTTTCGCGCACCTGCAAGAACTCAGGCATTTGGTGCATATCGTGCTGGTACTCGCTCGGCCAAGTGCACCAAATTCACCCAGCAGTGCAGTCTGGCGAAAAAAAAAAAACAAGTCCCCGAATTCCAACAAAAGGCAATTTTGCAACAGTAGCCTGCGAAACAAAAAACAAAGGGGTGCTCCCCGAATTTCAGCAACAAAAGGCAATTATGCAACAATATATATATATATTGTATAATATTTGCTCGTACTTTTTTCTATCATCATAAAATTGCTGCCCTAGGTTTTATTCTGTGCTTAGATACACATCGGCAAATTTGTTATACATTATATGTAGGGCTGCCATCTCTAGAATTTTGAAACTAGGACAGAAAGTTCGAAAGCCCCGGATTTGTTACCATGAAACCCGGACATTCTTCCCAGATAATGTTACTAATGAAATGAGTTCAAATTGTTGTACTGTGTCTTTCTTTATTTATAAACCGTTTGTGTGTTCAGTGAGTTTCTTTCTTTCGTCCACTGTTAAGAAATTAGTGAGAACCTTCCCGCTATGTATATATTATGAGCTATGCTGAAAAGCACTGTGTAATCTTGAATAACCCGGTGCACAAATGAGCATCCCACGTTTTTAAAAAATTAAACCAAAGTTGATATGCGTCCAAGACGCGCTTAGCTTTTAGTTGGAAAGTTTTTAAATTCACCTAGGCATCTATCAAATTTTTGTGATAATTTTTGGTGTTCTTGTTTGTAAAAATAAAACAATATTTTCAATTGCAGTCCATCGAGTATTCTCAGTTATATTATGCAAAACATCCAGTAACACTTATCAAATTGTTGTAAGCTTGATCTACGCCGTGGAACAGTATGTTCTTAGTAAAATGCTCACGCCTACATTTCCCCTGTTCGGTAAAAGTTCCCATATTTCTCTCTTTCAAACCCTATGCTATACGATCATCTTATGTCTCGTCCCATGAGAGTACTTATGATGGAGCTGTACACAAGAGTCCCCCGCGACCAAAAGATCACGCTGTGGTCGCTCGAACCAATTTTGACTGGCGTTCTGTCCCCAAGATGCGCGAACTGTGGAGCATCATAAGGACTTCTTATTGCCACACGAGCTGCCAAATGGTCGCGCGTTTTTTGCAATTAGAAGCGTAGTGTTTTTGAACGATATAGTGCAAGGTTTTTAAATTATGAATAGGAAAATTGATGTTGATAGGGGAGATATGGCACAGATCAGATCTTTGGGATACTAGCAATTAACTATACAAAGATCATCGATAATAGTTGAAAATAGTAGCTCTGAAAATTCCTTAAATTTAGGATGCCTCAAAGATAAATGCCTTGTGAAATATCTTTCGCTGTTTAGTGGATGCAAAAAGTTCTTTCGTTTTTTGAATTTTTAAAAGTTTTCCAATAGAATATAAAAACTAGATATTATTTGGAACATTCATTTTGATCAAATGTTATAATCAAACTAATTAGGTAGCTAATAGAATTTACATGATTTTCCATTGTGTGAAAAAAGTTAGGCCGTGTGACAACCATGAGAATTTCATCATGATGGCGCTGACAATTACACGAGCGATTATTTTGTAGCTCTTGTGACAGTGAACTAAATGTGAGTATTACTTTCTATTAAGTTATACTCATTCTTTATCGTACATTATTTTTTTTTTTAATTTTTATATGGGTAATCTTTTACTCTCGGGAAATGTGTTAATTAATACGGGAAGTACGCTGGTATTTCCAGTTATTTTACCTACGTGAGTTGACGCAATATAGTATCGAATATCCGCGAACGCGCAGAACATAATACACAGGTAGTTCACGTTTACGATTTATAACGATTTAAGTTTAACTGTAACAAATATTTGATTGAATTTCTTGATGGCACTTGTTTAAATTTATTCATGATTAATTGAAAACACTTGTTAACTTTTAGGCTATTTATTAAAAAAGTCTTTTTATAAGAGTGCGACGCGTTTCGCCCTATCGAGGCATCATCAGGCTATCGACTGAATATTCCCGCCGGTTACAAAATTTTTTGGATTTAAAAGTGGACTATTGTTCATAAAATCTAGCTGATCATTAATTATGTTTTGTCCAATATATTTGGCTTTTTTGATTTCAAAAATTTCTGCCCTAGTCAAGATTTCTCCTCCGTCTATATTATGTAAAATTTTGATGCTGTTTGAATTTATGCTATGTTGATTTTCTTTTAAGTGTTTGGATATAGCAGACTGTGGCATCATATTTCGAGCTCCCGCAATATGTTCAGTTAATCTAATCTTTATAGTTCGCTTCGTTTTACCTACATAAATTGCAGAACAATCATTACATTTAATTTGATACACCCCGCTTTTTTCTAGTGCATCAATTTTTGGTTTTATTTTATGATTTAAGATGCAATTTTGTAATGTGTTTTTACAGAAAAAGGCGGGATTAATATCTTTGGATGTTAAAACTTTTTTGATATCCTTCTCAGTATTTTGGATAAATGAGATTTTTCTCCATACTTTAGCCTGGGATTCTAATCTGTGTCCAGCATATAAAAATTGAATTGCATGCTTTTGTATTTTTTTAGATAATAAATTGTAAATATGCCGTTTGTGATACCCATTATGTTGTGCTATTTTCAAAATTGTTTTAAGTTCTTTATTAAATGCGTGCTGCGATAATGGGACCGTAATTAATCTATGTATCATGGAATGGAAAGCTGACATTTTTATATTCCATGGGTGGTTAGAGGAATATGGAATTATAAAGTCTGAGAAGGTATCTTTTCTATATATATCACAGATTAAATTATTATTTTGTTTTTGTAAAGTCAAATCTAAAAAGTTAATTTTATTGTTTCCTAATTCTACCGTAAATTTTATATCGTCATCTAATTTGTTAAGCCATATATTAATAAATAGCTTAAAAGTTAACAAGTGTTTTCAATTAATCATGTAACAAATATATAGAAAAGCCCAGACTGTAAGAGCACTTTCACATCAAAAACAAGAGCCGAAAAATGTAAACAGAAAAAATCAATTTATTCCACTTTAAAAGAAGATTCTTGTTCCAATGATTAATAAAATCAATGGAAATAGGGCTAGCTAATAATTTTACTAATAAAATAGTATCACAGTATCACAGATTTTTAAGAAAAACACTACTTTTATGTTTAATCGACAGAATTCTTCGGCCGAAAAAGTTTTTCGCCCGATAAAACATAAAAGTTGTGCTTTTTTTTACAAATTTGAGATAAATATTCTATTTTTTCAGTAAAATTCTTAGTTTATCCTATTTCTCTGGATTTTATTAATCATTGGAACAAAAATCTTGATTTAAAATGGAATAAATTGAGTTTTCCGGTTTACATTATTCGGTTTTTGTTTTTGATGTAAAAGTGCCTTAATGCGAACGTGTCCCAACATACTTTGTTTTAATGAAAAAGTATTAAGAACAGTATGAGTTTGAATCCAAGCATGTTTTTTTTACTGAAAAATATATTTAAAAATAAAAATAAAAACATTAAAAAATTAAAAAAAGGTTAAAAAATTAAAATAAAATAAAAGCAGGAAAAGAGCTGAAATTGATCAATGAACAATTCTTACGATACTCTAGATAAATTCTTGTATGTAATTTTGTCACCTCTCTCTTTGATAGTTGAAGTGGTTTTTGACATATATTTCTAGAACGATTCGTCGTACTTTTCAGTACAAGAAAAATATCTAGGGCTAATCGTTTTCACAGTGTACGTAAAAAACCTCAATTTTTAAATGGCAGCACCGTGAACGGGTTTTCCAATTTAGTCCATTTTAAAAGTTGCATTTGCTATTTTTATAAAAAATTCATATACAAAATTTCAGCTTTCTACGTTGACGAGCTCTCAGGAAGTGTTCAAATATATTTTCAAAGATGCAGTTTTTTACGACAACCTTACGACGGAGTTACCCTAAGTACTTGTCTCATTTTTGACATTTTTAAAAGGCCCGTGCATAAAATTTCAGCTTTCTAAGTCGGTGCGCTCTCGAGTGAAGACTGACAGCCGAACATACAAAAATACTATAATGCAAAATAAGTTTTAATATTTTTTCTGGGTGTCCAATCTATTTTGCTCTGCCATCATTATTTCTGTGCGTTACGAACGGAATGACAAACTTAGCATAACTTATGCTTTCATCATCTAAGGTATAAAATAAAGGAAAATTAATAATATTAAAATAAATTAAAATAAAATTTACAAATTTAAGAGAGAATCCCGTTCTAAGAACGGACAAGCTGGTTGATAATAAACATTATTTCACACTTGTAAAGCAGGCTATAAAATATAATCATATTATTGGAATAGAACAGATACATTCTGTTCTTGCATGTTAACGATAATGAAATGGAATAGATTAGCCGCCGATGTTACACCTTTATGCGTTCATAAATTCGCATGCTTTTCTACATTATTTCATTCTTCTAAATAAGAAATGTGCAAAAACGAAAGAATTATCCATTGCAAAAAATAGTTTCTATTTAAACAATATGAAAATTCTTCAATAATGTATCCAAATAAACAAACATTTATTTGCATTCAAGTGGTAGCACCACTTGAGAGTCGAGTCGGTCCGTCTGTCGGCGATATCAGGTACACCGTACACAAAATTTAAATACTTATTTAATTGGTTTTAAAAATTGTAAAACCCGGACGGTATAGAAAACCTCGTCCGGACACTCCCCGGACGCCTTCCAAGCTAGGACAAATCCGGGGAAACCCGGACGGATGGCAGTCCTAATTTATATGTAAATATAGACCCAACGCTTTGCAGGTGGATTATATCTATTATCTTGTGGGAATGTACTTACCTATAACACGTGCTTGACAATTAATAATCTACAAATACTTGTAAGAATTCATTCCTTCAATATTATAAAGTCAGAAAGCTGTGTAAATTAGTCATACTAAAATATGTATGAAAAACTTTGTAAGAAAATCAATCAATACCATTTTATATGTGTTCTTGCCTCCTACGTTAAAACGTGAAGAATTTTCCCTAAATAAATTTTTGAATATTGGCGAACATACATTTTACTTCTCTTTTATTGCTGCCAAGTTAAAGAATCCTTTAACATCACCCTTCGAATTTTTACGACTTTATTGCCAACAACTGAGAATTCAATTTTCGGTATACGCAAAAATGAAAGGACCAAAGTTATGAATAAAGAAATTTAAGTACATGAACTCAGGATAGGTATCCTGCGGTTTTCGTGGAAAATGTTTAGACCTGATGAGTGTGACATATTCACCCTCATTTCGAATCATTATTTATATCCGTATAGAAGTCTTATCAAAATATGTCACATGGTTAAGGAAAATGTAAAGCCAATAACAGGAATGTCTGTAAAAGACAGTTCGCGTGACGATTTTACAGGTACATTGATTACCTTCTGCCGATGGCCTCAACGTGACTTGTCCTAATCTAATACTCTTTCGCCTCTGTTTAACGTGTTTATAACAATATGTTGCGAAATATAAGGATTCCTGGGGGAGTAGTGAACATGAGATGTATTTCCATCAATTCCTTTATTTTAAGCAGACATTCTCTGCGCTCCTTGGCTTTTCCTTCTCTTTTAAAGCACTCTGGGGAGTCATTCAATGATGGAATTTAAAGGATTTATTCGGTATAAGATTTTCGCTGAAAGAGAATGTACATAAATGAACAGAAATTACTATCACACTTATGTAGATTTATTATTGGTAATATTAATTGACTTAACTCAGGTTCGGAAGCTAATCTAATAACAAAACTGGAAAAGTAAAGTTACCTTTGCTCGTATTATGAAACAGTTGTCATATGCGACTTTATTATAACCACCCTTAAGAAAACGAATAAGTATAAGTAGTTCCAGGAATTGATTCTGACAAGGCTGGCACGCACTTTGTTTAATCTAATTATTTACTAATGAATATACATAGATTAAATATGTATATAAAAAATAAATATGCTTAGAGTGTTAAAAACAAATTTGGTTTGAAAGAGTAACACTTACATCATCACTTGTCGCTAATTAATGGTGGCCTTACAAAAAAATAGCATGACCACCATCTAACACAACAGGTACGGTATCAAACTAGCCGAAAGTACAAGACTGGCAGATTAAGTTCCGAAAGCGTAACCCATTCATTGTGCGAAAAGGTGTTCTGTATACAAACTTCTAATTATCAAATGTGATTTATAAAATTCAAGGTACAATTAAAATGCTGAGTCTAATCAATAAAAATGAATAACAAAGAAAAATAAATAAAATATAATATACTCCTATATTATAACTAATACGAGACCGGGACTGAAACATATTGTGTATATAGAGAACTGTTAAATAACAACGACGGAATGGTTTGAGCTATTTAATTACTTATAATTAAAGCTTGTAATATTGATTAGCAAAATCTTCACGATATCACATATGTTTAAGAAAAAGTGAAAAAAAGGCAGAGCGGTTTACATTTTCGGTACAGAGTGTGTTATGTAATTTTAAAGCGAAGCTTTTAGGCTTCTGAAATTCAATATGAAAAATAGGTGTAAATGACTGCTTTTTGATAAGAATAGTAGTTAAATAAAAAAAAACGAGTTGAAATTCTGAAGTTTTAACTTTGTTGGGTCATAAATTCAAAACGTATAGGAGCAGGAAAGGTCGGACGATTATATCTCTGACAAATTTAAAATCATCATCATAGGGTCTAAAGAAGCTACAGCATGATCTAAAAAAAAACATACGTAAATATCTTCTAGTCCCGTTATGTCGGAAATCTTTTAATTTCCCTCTCCCACCCATACAATTTCTTGTTTGTCGAAGCATGACCTATCCATAGCCTCAACTTCTGCCTAGGCGCCCCGCCAAGATCGCACTAGTATACATGAAGGACATGTAATGCGAGGCATTGAAAAAAATTTAATTCACTGTATGTGCGGATTTACCAATAGTCAGAGGGCGTCAAATTTTTGAGGGTAGCAAACTCTTAGTTGATGAAGTAGATGGAAACGAGATCGAAGTCGCACTACCCGGCAGGGATGGATTCAGAGTGACTGCTTTAAATGGCATTATCGACAGGTTGATCGCAGAACTACAAAGACGTGGTTCCGCTTACGAGGATTTGAGTAAAAAGTTTCACTTTATCTTGAAGCTATATAGCTTGGAATCTCTTGGATTTGTCGTCCGCTGAGGCTACACGGGGATAACAACTATCGACCCGGGACTTATATAAGTATATTCAGGAAAAAGACTATTTGTTCGGCATAACGGTCGTTTTCAGCACTAAAACGAGTGAAAAACTATTTAAGATCTATCACAGAGGAGATTGGCCTCAATTCACTCTCTGTGCTGCACATACATTCAGAAAGATCTACTTTAGACAGGTAATTATTCTGCCTCTGCGGCACGAAATCTGTAGGTACGGTGATATTTCCTTCCTGCCCCACACCATCATCTTACCAAGAACTTTTCGTGAGGCAGAGGTAGCATACTAACTCGTCTAAGCAGGGTCATATAATTCAGTCTATGAACCATAGTGAGGTAATCCGTTCCTTTGCAGAGAAAAAAGTTCGTCACACGAGTTTCGTTACCTCACCTTAATACATGAAACAAAGATTCCATTACAAGTCTAGATAGTCTCGACAAAATTAATATTTCAATATGAACCTGATCTATTCCTCGAAGCTACATCCTCTACATTTTCCCACGTTGCTTGGAAAGTGAACAGGAAAAACCAAATTAGTCAAAAGCTTATCAAAACTTAACGTGGGAGCAATGATTAAGTAAGCAGTTCTAACTATCCGAATTTAAGGATTACAGAAACCAAAATTCTGTCTTAACACCGCCGTGATTTGGTTCGCAACCAATTCGCAAGAAAAGCTTCGGTAAACTTAATTAATATATATGTATACATTTATGAGTATAGTGTTGGTTTACTCTAAAGGGAAGCCAAAGTTTTATAACAATTAAAGATTATATATATAAACATGTGCATACATATTGCAGCATCCATAAACTTATGAATATACATATTTGATAAGTTTATAGTGGAAATTGCGCTTTAATTTTCTCGCATCTCTTAACTTAGTTTCATTTTTAAATCTATCCTAAAGGAAAAATTTAATTCACAAGAACATGCAACGAACTTTATTTGTATATAATTGCGATAGGTACCATAGATGAAAGTTTATCATTCCCTTTGTAACGCACAGAAATAATGATGGTAGACCAAAATGTATTGGAAACCCACGCATAATATTAAAAGTTACTTGGATTTTTGAATGTCCGTCTGTCTGCCTGTCTGTCTTTCCGTCTGTCTGTCTATCTGTCTGTCTGTCTATCTGTGTGCCCGATAACCCGAGAACGCGTGTACTTAGAGAGCCGAAAAAAAAGTAAAATTATGTTCGAAAATGACACAAATCAGGCAACTCTTTCGTGGGATTGCCATACAAAAATTTCGTTTTCCACTATATATTTGAACACTACCTGAGAGCGCGTCGACATAGTGAGCTTAAATTTGGTACATGGTGCTTTCATAGTAATAGCAAATAAAATTTCAAAATTGGACTAAATCTAGCAACCTCCTCCTGTTGTTGCCATATAAAAATTTATATTTTTTACGTTAGACTGTGAGTCGTAGACATTTTTAGTGTACTAAAAATTTTTCAGAATACGAAATCCTATAAAGTTGGTTATAATCATTTTTTCTGTTCGACGAACCGTTCTAGAAATCTATGTGAAAAACCACTTCAAAAATCAAACTTGCACAGATGGGTGACCATGCGAAATTTCATACGGGCATTCATCTACATAGAGTATCATAAGATTGGTCTTAGACCAGTTCTACCTTTTTTACTTGTTTGTGAAACTTTAAAGTCTGCTTAAGGTCGACGTAAGTTGGATAAATGAAAAACAATGGTAAATTTTTTGTTTGATTAAATTATTTAAAAAAAGGCCCTGACTCTGTTAAGTGCTTAGGGGCCCTGAGTCTTCATGTCCGGGTCTGCATAGTCTTCGTGTATAACACCACATACGGGATATTCTGTATTAGCTGCAAAATAAGCTATTAGTTTTTCTGGAACATCAGTTATTTGTTAATACAATTGCTTTAATAATCATTTAACTATAATATGGCGCTTTCGTTCAGTTTCGAGCTCTTTTCCGATTAGTTTTGCATCTTGCAAGCAAAGCCCATTCGTACATTAAGACAAAACAATAATACGATACATATACCTATCAATGCAGGTGTAATGTAAGGAAAGAAAAAATTACACATTAAAAAAACTGAATGTAAGTTCAGGTGGATATATATATACATACAGGGTGTCCCGTAAGGCGACGTCAAGCCGAAATCGGGTGATAGACCAAATCATAACAGTTACCAGAAAAATATGAAAAAAAATCTAAGTCTGTATTTTTTAAATTATAGACATTTCTTTTGTTTTCGAGAAAATGTACACCTTGTGATAGTTTTTTAGCTCCTGTTGCTACAAATCTCTACTCTTTTTCAATTTCATTTTTCTTATGTAATCCCAAATCTATTGCTTTAAATTCTAAGCCAACTGCTCTACCTTGGAAGAAGATGTCACATTTTGCCGAACCTAGAATAGACAATTAATACTTCGCCCAGATTCGAAAAAATGTGACATTTTCTTCCAAGCAGGAGCAGTTGGCTTAGAATTTAAAGCAACAGATTACATAAGCACTATTCGGGATTACATAAGAAAAATAAAATTGAAAATAGTAGAGATTTGTAGCAACAGGAACTAAAAAACCATCACAGGGTGTTCATTTTCTCTAAAACAAAAGAAATTATTATGATTTGGTCTATCACCCGATTCCGGATTTACGTCGACTTACGGGACACCCTGTATATGTAAATAAGAAATAAACTAAAAACATAAATAAAATAGCGTGATTGTAGTATCTACTACTAGTAGTAATTTTGGCATCAAACCGTTTTATTGTCACTGGTTGAGACACAGACACCTGCTGCACATTTTATTTTATTTTTTCATCCTGTCTTGGGCTACGGAGAATTGTTTGGAAACTGACATGAAATAAATTTAAGGTTATGTTCATCTCAAGAAGATATCATTTATGAATTTTGATTTCATAATCAACAATATTTCTATTTCTCGTGTTTTATTTTATTCCAAGCATACCTTCACTTCTACTATTACTGCCACAACAAGCAAAGCATTTTTAAATTGATTGTTTTTATTTTTTCCGCTCCGGCAGATCTTTGTTGTACTATTCTCGTAAACTATTACTTATCTGTTACCTTGATGTCGTCAGTTACCTTAATCTAATATCTTTGGTAAACTGTTTACTTGACATAAGTCTTCCCTTTAAGATTGTTAAGATTGTGACCTGTTTACTAACATAGTGTCCCTCTCCCATAATAAGATATTTATCCTACTTTAAACTATCTTTGCAAAGGTTTTATATGTGTAAAGAAAAATTCATCTATTTTTAGAATCTTAATATATCAACTTTCATTACATACTCACCTCCAGAGATTATATGTAGATACTCCACCCTCGAATACTTCAGCTATTTTGATGAGATCTGCTGAAATCTAATACACAGCGTTTTCATAGAAATAGTAAATACAATTAGGAAAATGAACTAAATCGGGCAACTTTTTCTTGGTGTTCCATACGAAACTTTTGCTTTTCATTTTTTTTGTCCCAATTATAACTTTCTCTCCGACTATAGAAATTTCTTTTTGCTCTCTATTTGCTTGCTAATTTATTAGCATTTAGTTTTTGTAACTTATACTAAAGTTTTCTTCTTGCCTATTGTTCTTGTACACATTATTGTAATTCTATTTTGTATAATAAATATTAAATTAAATAAGAATAAAAATTGAATTAAATTGATATAACAGTGATTTTTTCAACAAAAAAGTTTAATTTATCAAATAAGTCTTTGGAAAAAAAAAACCAGTTGCCCAATAAGAATTATTTTGTGACATTTATTGAATAAATTTTATTTACTTTATTTTATTTACTCACAAGCCCTTGACTAAATAACTTTGTATGTCCAGGGCATCGTTCGTGACGAAAGAGTTTTAAGGTAGTAAACGTGAACATGGGTTTTTTTTATTTAGAGTAAGTGGATAGGGTTGGGGTAAAAACCTTTACCTTTTTTTGGGGTTTTAGGTTAGGGGGAAGGGTAACTACACCCCATGGGTTTGTCTAATTTTAACGGTGTGTGAAATCAAATTAAAGCTCTGGATGAGTGCTATTAAATAGTATTTTCTTCGCTTCTGTAAGAAACTTCGTGTTCATTGGTGTAGTTGCAGTTAGACAATTGTGATTATAATTATGAATGCCTAAACTTTTAACATTTAATCTGAGATCTAGCATTTCTTATTTTGCAACGAAAAAATCATTTCTGAATATTTCGGGTATATTCGAATGCTATTAAATATCAGTAGGTCAGCTCATCCACACCATAATATTAACTGTGTTTTTATTTCCATTAGCAAGGGTGGTACTACAGCAAGAAGAACAGTAAATATAGACTCAAGAGGAAAAAGATGTTATTTGAAATAGACAGAGCTTTGTGTGTTTAATTGTCTAAAAGTTAACATGGCATGAAAAAGTTAATAAAACTAATAGACCAATAGAGACATTTAAATTCCAAAATTTGACATTAATTGCAAAAGTTTTGAAATTTTGATCGAATGTTGGGTGACAACAAATTATTACAAATTTAATTTTGCAACCATCACCGAGGTCTGCAGCATTCTCAAAATTATTACAGAAAAACATAAGTTCTTATAACTTCCATCAAAATATTCCAAAAGTACTGCAAATTTAAAACAATGTTTACTCTAATATTTTCCACAATATGTTTAATTTGCAATTCATTCCACCCCCCAAAATGTCAGTTGTTATTGAAAGATAATGCTTTTATTAGTAATAAATACCAAAAAAATTACAAAAGTGATGCAAAATGATCGAATAGCTGTTACCACTTACTTGAACACCTGTACCAATTCGCAGCCTTTTATGTTTCCCACAACATATATTTCTTAAATCGATCGAGGAATAATTGCTGCTTTTTTGGCTGCCATCTTTCAAACAAAAAAAAATATATATAAAATTTCTCAAATTGGGTTGCAAATTTTCAAATCTTTGTTGATCGTAATCTGCTAAGTTTGCAAAAAAAAAAAATATCAAAAGTGTTTAACAATTAGTAGTATGCACTTTCTGCAGTCGTTCAAATATTGCAATGTAAGAAAACGAAAAATATGAAAGATTTGAATTAACTTTAAATACAGTTAAATGCGTGTATTCCCGAACGTTATAATAATGACACAACACTTATGTCGTTTATTCCTATCGTGAACCAATCTGGCCTGAAATGTAGGAAACACATGAGCACTTTGTTCCCTGGGGATTCCATGAATATATGAATATCAAAATAAATATAAAATAAATAATAGGTGAACGCCAATTGTGAAGAGCATGGGTGCTACACTGGCTGAAACACCAATTCCAGTTGTGAGGTGAAAGTGCCGGTTACTGGTAGATTCCAACAACGAAAAGTCCTCACTGGCAGAAGAACCAAATCCAGTGGACAGAGAACTCCCACATATCAGATATCAGAATACAACTATCGGCAGAAGCACCAAATCCGATAGCAGCTCTCTTCACAAAGGCACACATATCATTAGAGGAGAAACACCAACCTCTAACTAACCCCGCTCTTACACCAATTCCAAATTAGCAACAATATATATGAGGAAAATCCTCAAAGCAACAAAACTAACACTGATCAGTAAAAACTCACTCGAATACTTTAGGATTTCCTTTATATATTTTTTTATATAACAAATAAATTCAACACTTCCGCTTGACATCCGCGATACCTTTTTTTTTTAACTTTTGGGTGTCTCCTACAGCAAAATCTCTGAAAATTTTACATATATTTTGTATGTCCTACCCCATTAGAATACAAATTTGCAACCATCTACTACTGAAAAAGTGTTGATACTATCTGATCAAATCTGCAAGGAGGTGTAGTTGTTCCATGCTTTTTCATGGATTTGAAAGAAGACGTCTGTTGATATGCATGCTTCTATTAACCTTCAGCCATCAGTAAGCTCTGGTCGAATGATGTCTATTGCTGCAGCTTTCCCATTGGCCAGTGATTTCATTGCAGCATTGTGTATAGAGTATATATAGTGGTTGCAAGTAGCTTTTTACAGCGTTTTGTTAACTGCTCACTTGCGGCGCTGCAGTAAATAACTCGAACTGATATACATACATTTCATAGCAGGGATCCATATCAAAGACTCTAACCTTTATGTATATTGTGGTTACCGTAAAAGTTTAAAAGTTTACAGTATGACGTGAAATGAAATGACTTTAAGACCTTGGAGAGGAGTAAGAGACAAGGGTTTTGTATTGGTAATGCTCTGCATTCATTTCATGAGGCATTTGTCTTCTAATTTCTGAGACATTATTCTTAGAAATTGGATTGCTTGTGGTGCATTATTACTGTCTGGCAAGGGGAGAAGAGATATATTTATGCGGGAACTGTTTTCTCAGATTTTTTTGTTTTTAGTTTATAATGGTTTTTAGGTGACGGAGATTTCATAAGCATGCGAAGAAGATAAGAAGCTGTGATTATGGGGAGTGTGTTATCCTTTTATTTTTATTAAATAACTTTTTTCCAATCACTAACCCATGACTAAATAACTTTTACTTTTAGCATAATGTTTTACATATTTAATGGGGGCATTTCAATTTTGTTTGTTTAACCGTTATATACAGTTTGATGTGAAATACCAAAATTTATTTACATGGAAATACTTACATTAAGGTGCGATAATCTTCTAACCTTGAAATATAAGAATGTTTTGAATAAGCTGATTAACAATAGCCCATTGATTTTTGATAATTTTGATAAATTTAGATTAAAACAGTGTAATCAATCAGCGCCGATTCTATATGGACTCCCCAAACTCCATAAAGAAGGCATCCCAATGAGACCGGTTTCAGCTTCTTTTAGTGCTCCTGCATACAAGCTTGCTAAAGAACTAAGTTCAACAATCCCTAAGGTTATTGACTTTTTGCCAAAATATTCTTTAAAAAATTCTATAGAACTAATTGATAAAATCAAAAATCTTAAGATACCAAGAAATTCTAAATTAGATTCCTTTGATGTGTGCAATCTTTTTCCTTCAGTAATAATAATATATATTTATTTACGGTTATTGTACACAAGAGTTCACATCTTTTCTTGTACGTTATATAAAGCGGTGCTAGAAAAGTAACTACTTAAAATAAGATTTATAAATTTAAAGGAAGTTCAAGCAAATTCTTATTAATTAATGAGGAAGTTAAATTCAGTTAAAAAAATTGTACTACGAGACTACTAGATAATAAAGAAAATAATAGTGTTAAATTATGTGTGTATCAATGCATCTCTTAAACGCGCCGACAGTGCCAACACTCTGAACATTCAATGGAAGATTATTCCATAAACGAGCTGCTTGAACAAGATTAGAACCTTCCATGCAGGACTTATAAAATCGTGGAATCAATATGTTCCTGTTACGCTGTGACGTTGTAAATTGAAATAATTCGCGTAAATATCCTGGTTTGTTCGAGCTAAGAAGAGAATATAAGAAAACCAAAGCTCGCCGCTTCAAATAAGTGGCCAAACTGAAATCTATCCTTTATAACTTAATTAGAACAAAGGTTTTGAACCCGGATAAGTTGTCTCAGTTAATTTACTTGTTGAATGTTTGTATTGACCAAAATTATTTTCTGTTTAATAGTGTATTTTATTCACAGTCGAAAGGCTTAGCTATTGGCTGAGTTTTTTATGTGTCATTTGTAAGATATTTTATTTAACACAGTAAAAAATGATTTATTAAAACATGTCTTTGTATGGTTCTGTTACGTGGATGACGTTTTTTGTATTTGGACTGGTACGCAGCGTCAGCTTACCAACTTTGCTAACAACATTTTAAACAACCTCAACGACTGTATAAAGTTTACAGTAGACATTGCTAATAATAGCTTAAATTTCTTAGATATTAAAATTTTAATTACGGACAATTCCTTAAGTTTTGACATATATAGAAAGGATACATATTCTGATGCTGTAATACCTTTTAACTCCAATCATCCTTGGTCCACAAAAATTGCAACCTTTCATAGTATGCTTAACAGACTTATCCAAGTTCCCTTAACTCCAATCGATTTTAAAAAAGAGTTAAACATGATAATCGACATTGCTACAAATAACGGTTAGCAAATAGTCTAAAAACTTTTATACCAAAAAAATAGAAATGCTGCATTAAATTTAATTTTTCCGGTTGTCGATTGCAACAATAATTTTCAATGGCGAAAAGTCCCATATATCAAGGGTACAACTAATAGTCTTAAAAATGTTTTGCTTAAATACAACATTAAGCCAGCCTTTGTTAACAATAATAATTTAAAGAGAATTTTGGTAAACAACAAAATTAAAAATATAGTTTCAAATTTAGAAAAACAGGTATATACAAAATTAAGTGTGACGGCTGCTCCGCGGAATATATTGGCAAAACAAAACGAAAACTAAAAACTAGATTTTCTGAACATGTCGCAGGAGCTAAACACATGAAGCCTAAATCGGATCTCTCAAAACATCTTGCCATAGAAAATTATAGTACAAACATCAATAACCTTACTCTATTACATAATTTAAGCAATGGTCCCATACTCGATAAATATGAAATTTCGAAATTAGAGGAGCCCTAGCTAATGGCAATGTATTAGTGAATGACCAAATAGATTTCTCAGCCAGAAGTCCGCTGCTTAAACCAGACCTATTTTTAAAAATTTACCTAACTCTGTTTGCAGTCAGTAGCCAGCCCTTGATAATGCCCCAATAAGGCGAAACGCGTCGGGATTTTGTAATTATTATTTTTTTTTTTATAACGTAGTTTTAAAATCTGTTAAAACTTAAAGAAATATATATGTGGAATATTTGCATACAAGTATTTTGCTTTCTTTTTGCCCTAATTTAATAATGAGGGTTTTATATAATTCGATCATGTTCCACCAAATGCCCAAATTCTCCACAACGTTCGCAAGAGAACGTAGATGCGAATTAAGCATATGTCAGATAGATTATGTATACCGTTATGAGATTTTAGCGAAAATGTAATGACTAAAAAGTAGAAAATAAAATATATTAAAAAAAACTTTAAAATAAATAACTTTCGTAAATAAAATGCAATAAAAAGTAAAAAATAATTTTTTTCTTTCTCATTTATATACACAAGAAATTTCATTGCAAGATTAGCAATGGTAGAACTCACATTCAAATCAGTTTGGGCATGCGTTGCAATCAGACAATTGTGATTATAGTTATAGATGCCCAAACTTTAAGATATTAATCTGAGTTCTAGAATTTCTTAAAAAGGAATGAAACTTTTCTTGTGAATACATATATTTCTGAGAAAGAAAAATATTTTTTTTTTTTTACTTTTTAGGGTAATTTATTTATGAAAGTTATTTTCAATACTACGTTACCCTTATTTAAAGTAATAGCTTATGGGATGGGCGATAGATGGGATGCCTACGAAGCTTGGCTGAGATGGATATTTTATGATTGAATGGATGAGATCGCTAGGTGGATTGGATGGGATGGATGGAATAAAATAGACGGATATGAATGCATCGATAGAATTTATGGTGAGAATGTAGAATGGATAGGGTAGATAGATGGGATGGATACATGTAGTTTCCAGATGGTTCGCTGCAGAGTAAACTATTGAATTACTATTTAATGAAGATATTTTGGTATTTTCTTGGCTTCGAAAAACTTTCATCCGTCATCATCACTAATATATGATAGATTGTTTCCCGTTCAGATTAAGACGTTTAACCATAAATAATAGAGCTGAAGACGATAAATAATCTTAATGATCTCCATTTCCAAAATTTGTGAACCTTCAAATAATGTGTTGTCGGGAATTATACTCCAACTTATTTTCAATAACCATTTCAATAAAATTCACATTTTTCTTGCGAGCTCCAGTTCTCGAATTTATATTTTAATAAGTTAATAATAGTTGAATCAATTCCTGGGACAAAACTATTTTACTTTTCCAACGCATTATCGTTTTAATGTATGACATTGAAGACTCCATATCTTACATAGATTTTTAACAGGCTAGAGATTTATAGTAAATTTTAGGAAAAACATCCTTTTCATAAGAAGGCCATTTTTATTCCAGGACCAACTTTTCCAAACAATTATGGTTCTTCATCTTTCGTTTTAGTTTCAAGCAACTCTCTGATACCTTGGTTTTCGTTTGATGTATTTTTGCTCTTGCTTTCAAGCTCTTCCACTTGAAATGATTTTAAAAAGAGAGATGGTAATGTAGACTTCCGTATACGTGGCTCTAAGAACTGAAATCTGGTAGGAATATTTGTTTCAGGTATTAATGAAATTGTATATTCACGTACGTCTCAATGTCTTTTCTCACGTTATCATTTCCGTTAACTATACTAAATCTGGTGAAGGATGTGAGTAAGACCATACATAGATGGCAAAAGAACTAGATATAGCATGTTATAGCAGAGTCGGTAATACAGATTGTGAAATGGATGATGCATTCCAGAATGGACCACAACAAGTTTTAGAGCGTGTCGAGAACAAATGTTGCTTTAACAGTAGTTTTGTATACATTTGATTGATCTGCTCAACATAAAAGAACCGAGAAAATATAAATTACTCGACGCATTCATCTTTTCAAATGTTATGGCCCATTCCAGAATGTCCCATAAACTATACAAAGTTTACAGTTATAGTTTTATAATTCTTGTGCTAATTATGGTAAGACGCAGTTACATCAGGCATTGTGTAGGAAAAATTTTGTATAATACTTGGCCTATACCTATTGATTACATTTACAAAAAGATGAATCATACGGCAAGTGTTTGACATTTATTCGTTAGTTAGATTTTGTTCCTTTTAGGTGATATTTTTAGAACAAAAGGCATCTCGCATATAACAACACGCCTTATATTCTCATTTTTTTACTACCATAATGTACGATCCACATATCGCGCTTTTCATCTAAAGATAGTTTAAAATAAATTATTTGTGATCCAAAATGATCAACGCTATTACTGTTAATATGGCAGCAATTGAATAATAATTTAATTATGTATTAAACAAGAAAAAAATCTAGAATTGGTCTAAGACCAATTCTTATGAAACCCTAGATGAATGCCCGTATATACATAATTTCGTATGATCACCCATCTGTGTAGGTTTGATTTTTGAAGAAGATTTTGGCATATATTTTGAGAACGGTTCCTCGGACAGTAAAAATAATTATAACAAATTTCATAGGATTTCATATTGTGATGAACTTTTTGGGTACATTAAAAACGTTCAGAGCGATCGTTTTCACAGTATACGTAAAAACCCTACATTTTTGCCCGATTTAGTCCAGTTCTAAAATTTTATTGACTATTTTTATTAAAATGCCGGGTACAATTTCGACTCTCTACGTTAACGCGTTCTCAGGCAGTGCCAAAACATATAGTGAAAAACGAAATTTATGTATGGCAATCTACTCTCTCTAACTCTTTCACATGATTTGCCCCATTTCCGAAATTAAATATACAATTATATTAAAAATGCCATGTGCAAAATTTTCAGTTAAGTAAACGCGTTCTCAAGTTATTGTCCGGTTGAATGACTAAATAGATGGAAATACAAAAATCAAAATAACTTTTAATTTTATGCGTGGGTGTCCAAACAATTTTGCTGTACCATCATTATTTCTATTCACTACAAACTGAATAGCAATGATTGATTCAACATCTAGATTCTAGTGTAAAATAAAATTTCAAGATTCTGACGTCAAACCCAAATCAAAAGCTAGTCAATAAAATCCAACAACCAAATCAGAATGATTTATTTAAATTACCAAAACTAGAAAAACCAAAATCATATCTGCAAGTATTCATCCTATAATTATAGCCATTTCGTTCTCGATAATATTTAAAATAATTTAGAAACTTACTATACTTAGATGAATAGTTTAGAAGTGATCATTATGCATTCGCTATCGAGGTATATGTATGCAAACACCAAATATGTTACGTCATCAAAGCTTTAAAGGAACTCAACTCAACTTACCTGATTTGTTCTACGTATAAAAGTAGTTGTATAACAAAGCTCAATATTCTCAAACAGGTACAACTATGGCCATCTAGCGAGCAGTTAACAAGTACTTGCAATCACTATATACTCTATACACAATGATTGCAGGTAATTTGTTCTAGATTGTAGGGACTTACTTGAAAAGTTGATATAATTGATGATTTTTTGATAATTTAGAACCTTGACGAAATGCTCATGCTAATTCGTAAACTGTTTCTCCTAGTTGGTCAGAAACATACTCTTTTGGGAATTTTTTGCATACCGTTTTTTTTTTATAATACTTTGTCGAAATATCTCAATGGTACAGTTGTCAAATTCATTCATTTCTAGAATTTTATTTTGCATAATGCAACATTAATTGTTCTGGTGCTGATATTGTTGCTTCTGTTGTGTCATTCTAGACAATGTCAATTTAGGCTTTTTCAGGTCCAGCTAATCTACATTCTTGCACTACATATTTCTTGCTAAACACTAATTAGCTGGCATTATTCTGCAAGTCACATAAGATGAATCTTTTACGATTCGAATTCTGGCAATCCTTAGTCTTATGATAGCCTTAAGAAGATTTTTGTCATTTACGATGACTGATGCATACCTTGTTGGTCCACGAATTTTATTTTGTTATTGTTCAATGGGCGATAATATATTCCCTTTGCTAAGCTGTAACTGTTCTAAGAATTATTTTCCCCCATTCTCTCTCATTATCATTATAGTGCACTATCATTAGTAATAAAAGAAAAAAGCGTTGAATATGACCGCTATTTTGACTATCATAAGTTACGACAATACTTGGTGTATACGGCGTAGATAATGTCACACCAAAATTTCAAAACTGAAGAATAACACCTTGTTAGTCCGTTACGCAAACATGTCTGTCAGATAACTTATTTACAAATATCCTGCCCCAAACGGGACTCGAACTCATAAGTTTTAGAATCTGTAATAAATGGAACGTGGCTCAATATGCTAGAAAAATTAAGAATTATAAGAGGAAATGGTATCTGTCTCATTAGCTCAGTAGTAAGAGAAGTGGCTTGGAAAGTAGAAGGTCAGTGGCGGATCCAGGGAGGGGGGGGGGGGAGTCGTGGGGGTCATGACCCCCCTAAATTTGAAGAACAAAATATTTAATCAATTGAGTTATTTGAAAAAATATATTTATTATTTTGTATTTTTTTATTTATATTTTTCAACTTCAAAAAAAAGTTTTATTCCAAAACTTAAAAAAACCAAAATTTATTTAAATTAATATTATTGTGTGCATGTGATGTATGTGTATAAGTTCTTCTCAGAATTTCAGTTTGGAATCCCAACTTTGTGTGATCCCTCGAGAAATACTTTGTAAGCCACAAAACAGACTCCCTCACTACCACATCAGAGCCCTAACTCCTAACATTCTAAAATATTTGCAGCGTTCTCATATAAAAGTACTGACATGTATAATGACTAATGTGCATAGAAAGACACTGCAGAAAGTGAATTCACTTCTATATGGCGTTCTCTTTAGGTTTATATCAAAACCTGCAACTTAATTGAACGCGCACTGAATTAATTTAGGTAATCATATACGGAGCTCCGCATGGCAAAATTATTGTGCTGGTACGTCTCAGCACAAGAGGAGGAAAATTCTTCCTTCCCTAAAAACTTCTCGTGTGGGTTGGCCTTAAATAAGCCGTCCGATCAGAAATTTCACAATTTTAATATTTCCGGAACTATTTCCTTTCTATTGATGACATTAATAAAAACTTTAGGTCTGTTCGCGTACTAGCTTCAAATCGTTCTGTAAGTTCTTACTGGAAGGCGTTCGCGTACTCGAAAACTGAGAGAGAAATTGTTTACATCACTCTTCCCCTCCGTTCAATTTATTACTTGATTTGACTAGATAAAAATCGTCAAGTAAAAACTTCAAAAGTGTCAGATTTGACAGCTCCCACTAGTCTTTAGTTATTTTTGAGTTTTTAGCTATTTTTCAAGTTCTTAGTTTACTTTAAAAGAAATGGATAAACCTGCTATTCCTCTTCCAGTGGAAGTAGAATGTTCTATAAAAACATTTTACGTATTCAAAGTGGTAAATTAAATTTGTTTATTGTACTTGTACTATAGAAAGTAATTCTCCGGCATGCATATTTATTTCAAATAGGAGGACAATATCTGAATAATTTAAATAATAAATGAGGTAATCCACTTTAATTATTTGACGTTACACAAGTTTTTACTCAGAGCCTTTCGCGTACTTTGCGAGTGTCACTCGCAGTTTCTCTCCCTATCATATAATTTGACGAATTTCATGTTTATATTTGAAAAAAATATGCGAACAGACCTATAGTAGTGCAGCCGTCGATATCAGGTTATTTGTATTTCTTATCTGTCGATATCAGTGATAGTAATCGAGCACAAATATACTTGTAATCTTATTCTTATTATTTTACGGTCAATGGGAGAAGTTTTTAGGGAAGGAAGGATTTTCCTCCCCTTGTGTTTAGACATACCAGCACAATAATTTTCTTACGCGTAGTTCCATATATGATTGCCAAAATTAATTGTGTGCGTGTTCAATTAAGTTAGAGTTTTTGAAAGAAATTAAAGAGTATTCTACTTGTTTTACATTTATTTCACAAGCATTTTTTTCTTCTCGTTATAAATTTACTGACAGCTGTTTCGATCCCTATCGGATTATGCTCAGAGGAGTAAACAAGTGCTACTCCTCTGAGGAAACAGCTGTCAGTAAATTTATAACGAGAAGAAAATTTTTTTGTGAAATAAATGTAAAAACAAGTAGAATACTCTTAATTTCTTTTAATAATGTTTCTCAAATCGGTCACGAAAGATTCCATCAAATATATAGAGTTTTTGAGATAACCAATAACTGTATCACGAATTCACAGCTCGTAATGATAACGTAATGAGAACGTTTACACAGTTAACCTGGTAATCATATAAGGAATATAGTGTAGCAAAACTATTGTGATAACACGTCTCTGCACAAGGCCAGCAAATTCCTACCTTCCCTAGAAGTGAAGTGTGTTGGTTGGCCCATGAGCATTTCGCAAAATTTTTTTCTTTTTCCGAAAGTTGTTTATGTCCGTTCTTAATTAGTCTTTCAATCAAAGTATCCATTTCCAATAGATGTCTTCTTTTCTATTGCACTATGGCACGTAACCATATTATTTAAATGTTATATATATACATATCTGTTATATAAATGTTGAAATACATACTCGTTTATGGTAAATTAAACACTTTACAATTGTATTTTTATTTTACAGTAAGATGACCATGACCCCCCCCCCCCTAATTTTAACGCTAGATCCGCGCCTGCAGAAGGTCCCAGCTTCAGAAACCGGACGACGCTGTTGCTTTTTTTTTTTTTTGTATTTAATAATTTAATTTAGAATTGTAAAAATAAAACTTTCTAAAATTCTTTTATTCAATGTCAGAACACTCTTTCTCTAAGAACGTTATAAATTCTATGAGAAGCTTGTAGGATAATTTTAATCTTAAAGTAAAGCGAAAAAAGAACTAGAGAACAAAACAATTATTTGGCAGTAGTGTTTGAGGTCAGCGTAACATATAAGCCGAATAAATTTTAAAGAATTCAAACAAACCTTCAAAATTGTACAAGAACAATTTAATATTTGTATTGGATCTAAGTGCTATAGAAAAAAAAATTAAGATAAATGAAGAAACAAAAAAACGTATGTTAGC
Source organism: Dioctria rufipes (assembly GCA_963924295.1). Taxonomy (NCBI): domain Eukaryota; kingdom Metazoa; phylum Arthropoda; class Insecta; order Diptera; family Asilidae; genus Dioctria; species Dioctria rufipes. The sequence goes on from OZ002740.1 coordinate 57,860,854, forward strand.
TTGTATTCTCTCCCTCCCTTATAGTATCAATCGATTCAGCATGCTCGTACCATTAACATTGGTTTAATTAAAAGACAAAACAGAAATCATGAATACAAGAGCAGGGCAGTAAGATTAAAGAATGGAGCAATTATCTGGATACAGATAAGAACAAAAATGTCTCAGACACTCATCGGATGTTTATAAAATGCTTCAGTTTCATAATTTCCAGTGGTATGATTTTGACAGGGGGTAATTTTGCCGTCTTTCATGTCTCTCTCTTTAGTGTATATGTGGAACTAAGATATTTCTAAAGATGGATACATTAGCGAATCCAATTGACTTTTTCTATTGACAAAATTAGAATATTTGCTTAAAGATTTCGTGTGATAAAAACATTTTCTTTTTCTTTTTAAACTCGAGTAATAGAACAGGGTAAGAAAAAAATAACAGCCGCCAACATCATACGATATATAACAAGCTAAGTTCAAAAATCTTATGGTAATGTCAATAAATTTCCAATAATGGATTCAATCCACACGTGCTTGTTTCTTAAACACCTATACTATATTTCCCGAAAGCATTTTGATGTCGTATAGACAAATCGATAGAACGTGATCCTTTTTGCTTGTTTACCAACTGATGAAATGAAGTTTGTTTACCTCACCACCATTAACTAAGTATAAGGTTTCCACAATGAAAAGCATTCGCTACTATGTGTATATTATTATTCTCCGTCTGTAATCTAAAATCGAAATGCTTTCAAAAATATATTTTTTTTTATTTACGGCAATCAAATGTGTAGCCGCTGTCATGGTATTTCTTCTAATCAATTAGATTTGATTGACCTGAAAGGAAAAAAGAAATACAAAGAATTACCTGACTCTTACATATTTGATATAGCTGAGTAAAGGTGTAGGTCCATAATCTTTTCAATTTCTATATGGACCACATTCGATTACAGCTCCTTCAAAAGCTAGTAATTACTTAATGATAAAATTCAAAGATTGATGCTCGACATCATCATTTCTGTTAGTTTGTGTATATGCCCACTTACATCTCATCCTAAGGATACCGTGCAACTCCAACATTTTGGTCAGTTGAAAGAAATTTTTGCACATTTTCCTGGATTTGAAGTCGATACTTCAATGACTAGTATTGACAAAGAAAATATATCGAATACTTGGATATACTAAATGAATAAATGATCAACTATAAAGAATAAGATGGATTGATATTATTCCCCTGCATTTCGTTTTCCCTTTGAACATAGCTGCTCTGTGATTTTGTCTAATTATCTTAGTAAATGGGGCTTTCAAATTTGATATTCGAAGGAAAATCTCTTCAATCTTCATTCAATGACTTCTTAGGAACTGTTCTGTTCGCTCACGTTTTTTTTCTTGCTCATTAAGATTTATTTGTGCCGTCCCCGAATCTGTCCAGATGATTATCTCTTGTTCATTAGCTTCAGTTGTTTTCACATCAATTCGTTACTGTGGTACTTAACTCAGAATAAACACTTAATTTTCGAATTGAAGTGTTAATTCAGATATTTATAGTGTTGAGGTTTTTTATTCTTTGTTTAGGGGATAATTACAAACATTATAACGTTTCTTTTTCAAAAATCCCCGGTAATTAGGTACTTAAGAGGAATTACAATTTTGTAATTTTTTATTTAACTTTCTTTGCTATATGTCTGCTACAAATCTTAAAAACAAAATTTCGACTAGTTCTAATATGGGCAGGAGCTTAGAAACTTTTCACACGTGTTTAAGTACCGTGACAATGCAATATAGTATATCCAAAAGCCAATACGATGAACGCTTCAAGATGACGGATTACTTTTTTCTTTACAAACCCCTTGATATGGGTATTAAATGAAAGGGCTTTACGAAAACCATAGCAGACGAATCAAGATAGCGAAATACCTTTCCTTCCTTCACAATCGCCTTTATACTGGAAAATACTAAATGAAAGGGCTTTACTCGTAGAATAGAGTTGTAAACTTTGGTCGAGATGGAATTCACAAAATTAAACCAATATCAAAGCAGTTCTTGACCAAGTTTAGCTATGGTACGGTTGAACGGAAAATGCTACCAATAGTCTCACTATGGGCATCTACTGCACACAATATGCAAGGTAGTTCTGTAAACCACGCTGCCGTATTCTTGGAAATAAATTTATTCACAGAAGGCGGCCGAGCATATGTTGTCCTTAGCAGAGTAAGAATACTCGATGGACTTTGCATTGAAAAAATCGACTGTGAAAAGGTCATTGGTAAGAAGCCATGGAATAATGACACTCTGGTAGAAATGTGAGTGAGCTAATGTTAATGTTAAGAGTAGGGGCGACTAGGCCTCCAGGACCTTGCGAGCACCGCAACCATAGCTGATCTATTGTGCTTTCTCCTAAAGTGGTTAGGCAAAATCGAGCCCTTTAACCAGTTCGATTATTGCTTTTAGAGTTAGATTGCAGACATTATCTGCAGAAATAAGTGTTCTTCCAGTAATTTGCAGCCTTAGACCTAGAAGTGCTGGGCACTCACATATAACGTGCATCGAGGTTTCATCTTCCTCTTCGCACAGTTGACACAGTTCGTTGTCTGGTTTGCTTATCTTTTTCAGGAAGTGACGAAAGGACCAGTGACTGCGTTAACAAATAGCCTGAGCGACTGTCTGCTAAGTTCAATAAGTTGGCGCGTCTGGAGATGAGAGGCGCTCAAGAATATCTTACCCGGCCTCATATCGGGCGCGCTACGCCAAAGGAGATTCCATTTCCTGCTTTCTAACTTAAGCAGTTCCTCCGTAAAGTGGCTTTTTGGTATGGCAAATGTCGAATAGGGACCAGTATACGGACATTCAGCTCCGGTTTTAACCAGTTCTTCCGCTTTTTTATTACCGACCACTCCTTCATGTCCAGGGACCTAGAACAAGGTTACTTGGTTCTCCCTAGATAATAGTTGGAGTATTAAGTAGCCACTCCAGACAAATTTCGACTCAAAAACTTGAGAGAAAAGATCTAGGAACACAGCTTGGCTGTCTAAACAAATGTAGATATTGGAGTTTTTGCAGCCCTTATTTAGTCCTGAGCTCAAACCGCTCTAGCATAGACTTCAGCCTGAAAAATGGAAGGTGAGGTGCCAAGCAGATCAACTATCACTGCGTCTGTTTTCCCGTCCTTCGGGATCCGTCAGTATACCAGACTTGGGCCCGTTGTGGAAGCTGAAGTGCTCTGTATAGTATCTGCTTCTTTCATTAATGGTTACCTTGTAACGTCTTTCAAAAGAAAGTCTCTTGGCCATAGTATCTGTTGGCGATTCTTGGTCGTTAATGTGGATCTGCTCGAAGATACTTAGATGACCCATAATTTCGAAGCATACTAGCCGCTGCTTCCCTCTGAATAAATAGGTATAGAGGCTGTAAGCCAAGAATGGCTTCAAGCACACGTTGAGGATACGATATGAAAAGGCGCCAGTGGCGCGTAAGCATGCCATCCTTTGCGCTTTATCAAGGGTTGTCCTGGTGGTTGCCTGCTATGTTTTGGGCTGCCACACATTTGTCCCATAAGATAGTGTGGGTCTGATTATGTCCTGGAAGATCAATAAGGTCATTTTGGAGTTCAGAACCCGAAACCCTGTGGTAGGAGTTGAATGTCCACATGGACTTGTTAGTTATTATTTCCAGGTGGGGATTCCAAATAGGCTTGCTGTCCAGGATTATTCCTAGATATTTTGCTTCTTTGGAATACTCTATTGCATTTCCATTTAACTTAAGAGATGGGATCTGAAGATTCTTTTTCCTAGTAAAAGGAACTAGCACTGTTTTACCTGGGTTTATTGATAGTCTCATGTTCTGGCGCCATCTGGAAGCGATGTTAAAAGCAGTTTGCATATACTCGGGTACAGCTGATTCAAAATTTCTTTTAACACAGATGGCAATGTCATCAGCGTATCCTTGAGCCTTAAAGCCGCCCTCTGGAGTAAATTTTATAGCTCATCCACAACAAGAAGCCATAGAAGTGGTGATAAAACTCCGCCTTGTGGACAGCCTTTGTGGCCATGATTGTTGTGCACTCGCCGCTCATGGTAGCTGTTATGCAGCGTTTCTCAAACATGTTTCCAATCCATCTGACGATGAAGGTTTATATGCCTCTATCTTCGGATACTCTTTTGATTGATTGAACTAAGTGAACGGAGCTAAAAACTAAAGAATAAAAATTTAAAATATAATTAATCAAGTAAAAAAGCTAGAATTGGTCGAAAACCATCTATTGTGGTACAATAGATGAATGCCCGCATATGATTTCGTATAGTGTCTGTGCAAGTTTGATTTTTTAAATCGTTTTCGCATCGCATATATTTCTAGAACAGTTCGTTGAAAAGTAAAAATGATTATAACCAATTTCATATGATTTCATATTCTGAAGAACGTTTCAGTACAATTAAAATGTCTAAGACTGATCATTTTCACATTATTTATAGAAACCCTTAATTTTTATATAGCAATACCACAAAGGGGTTGCCCGATTGAAGTTCATTTTTGAAATTGTATTTAATTTACTGTTTTCATAAAAATACTGTATACAAAATCTCAGCTCTCTACGTTGACGCGTTCTCAAGCAGTGTCCAAATATACAGTGAAACACAAAATTTTTGTATTGTTAAGTATTTGCTATTTTCGAACATAAACGGGAATGCCCATTTTAACCCTGACACCTTCCGTCGGATTACATATTTTCGTGCACTTGGATCTGATACACTTCAGCTACTACATTTCGTATGTATTTTTGAAATTCTTTCTTCCATGAGCATGAGCTCTATTGTGAACATGTTTCTCATCGGGAGTCACTTTCCATGAGGCACCAATTCCGCGCAATCACAAGAAGTAGAAAAGTCCACTTTCTCACTCAAGAAAATCGTTCAAACTATGTACATCCGGTTGTCAAAGCTGTATTCCGCTTAATCGAAATAAACATTGTTAATAAAATATGTTCAGAGTATCATGATACATCGTTTAAGACATCTCTCATGTCTGGATGTGTCAGTCCTAAAGTTGTATGAAATGCGGGCATTCCTCTTTTCTTCGTTTTTTTAAAAGCTCGTGTGCATAATTTCAGCTCTCTAAGGATACGCTTTTTCGAGTTATCGGACGGACGGGCATGCTGGTGTCCAATGGATTTTGCTCTACCATCATTATTTCTATGCGTTACAAATGGAATGACAAAAACATATAAAAACATAGACATTCCACTCAGTTGGAAGCAGTTCAGAGCAAATTCACGCGAATTTTGATTTTCAAGTTTGAACACTCATACATCGAGTATGGCACCAGACTAGCAAGATTTGACATAATGTCCCTTGAAAGCCGAAGATTGTATTTGGATGCAATGTTTCTCTTTAAACTGGTTAATGGTTATATTGATTGCCTGCTACTATTATCTAAACTAAATTTTAATGTCCCTCTCAGGAACCTAAGATAGCAAGTTTTGTTTTACTTACTTACACACAGAACTAATCTAATAGAAAAGTCACCATTACTTAGACTTCAGAAATCTTGTAATAGTAGATTTTCTGATATAGTCCTATTCGGTAATAGCCCTCTGACATTCATAAGAAGTATTTTAACTAACATCAGGCAGCCCAGTTAATGTAAATCCTCATATCTTTCTCTTTCTCTTTGTTAAATTGCTTATTGCCCTTTTTTCCAGTATTAGAGTTTTAATTAATGTCAAGTAATCATCTGGTGTAATTGAAATTAGACTTGGAGCATGGATCTGAATATTTATCGTTTCCGTTAGTTCTTAGTTTTTCCATTTGAATATTTGCTTGTATGTAATATTTTCTTTTAGTTTTAAGTGTACATATTGAATTAATATTTCATAAGTAGTTGTAGTTCTATTTAATGCTAACAGTATATTATAGCTTTTTAGTAGCACCACGAATTAATAGCTGTGTACAAATGCATTAAAATTACCGGTAGAATATAATTGGATTTATAATCTGTAATCTATCGTAGGAACTGGCAATTTAAATAAATAAATAAATAAATAGACAAACGGTTTGTTGTAATAATTCTGTATACCAATTGCCGATGATGATAATGATAGAAGGGCTAAAGAGCCGTTGTTATTATGATACCTTAAGGAAAGGTATAGGTGCCGAAATATCTAATATGGCTTTGATAGACCGCTCGTTAAAGCGATGATCTTAGGAATGGGTGCTTTTTTCGTAATTCATTTATGCCTGCATATCGGAATTCGCTTGTGGTGCAAATTTTGATCAGGTCAAGCACTCTTGCTTGGCATATTAGTTTGTTCATATTTACGTTTACTTTAGTTTACTTTTGTTATCTGACGACATGCTTTAACAATGTGCCCCAAAATATCCCAAAAGGTCATTGCCACGACAAAAACGAAGTTTACAAAAGTAATCCATTTTCGAAGGCAAGTATTAGTTATTCTGCTCCATTGATAATAGTATCTGAAGTTGAATAAAATTGTCCTGGGAATTGTTGGATTTATTTGCCAATACCAACTGTGCAGAAAAACAAAATGAAAGAATAAGAAGAAATAGTTTGCCTTTGGAGCCACAAAGTTTTCAAGAAAATGATATTCCTGAAAGTTTAAGGATTGTAGGAGAGCAATTTATTCTATTGAAAAAGGGATTTTTTGTACAATGAAAAAATTATTTTATTGAAAACAATAAGTAATTTTAAATTACTAGATAAAACAGATTTATGCTTAATAGATGATACGTTTAAGGTCGTACCAATAATAATGCGGTTGGGTAAAGTATTAATTTTCTATTCTTGGTTCCGCAAAATGTGACATTTTCTTCCAAGCAGGAGCGGTTGGCTTAGAATTTAAAGCAACAGGTTACATAAGCACTATTCGGGATTACATAACAAAAATAAAATTGAAAAAAGTAGAGATTTGTAGCAACAGGAACTAAAAAACCATCACAAGGTGTACATTTTCTCGAAAACAAAAGAAATGTGTATAATTTAAAAAATACGTGACTTAGCTTTTTGAAGTAAAACTTCTTATGCTGAGCTGTCAACTGCCGCGAGGGGGGAAATGAGTGAAAAAATCTTGCCTTCCCTCTCTTCTCGGCGTTCACTCTCCTCCTTTTTTGCTCATCTACGAGTCTATGCTCACAAAAATTGTTAATGGCTCGAGCAGTGTTTTCCAACTCTGAGTTTATCCTAGTATCTAAATTTAGCTACTTCCCAGCTCCTTGGTATCATTTTTTTTTTTCGTAGCTAAATGATAAACAGTTATACACGTGTTATATACCTGCATTAAGGTATAATGTATTTATGTAAGCTTTATGGAATTTTTAATTTCTAAGGTTGTATGGAACCAGTTTCACAAGATTTACTTAAATAAATTTTTCGAATTGATTTAAAAAGTGAACCATAAACGACAGTGTATGCACATGCATATGTATGTTCAGAAGGAAAAGAAGGAAAATGAATATACACATCTAGGTGTTATCAATTAATAATCGTTCAATTAAAGAAATAATATTATATTAACCAAAAAATTTATTTCATTGTAAATAACCTATACATATTTATGAAAATCACTATAAAAGAGCTTTAAATAACACAGACGGGTTAAATCCAAAGACGTAATATCCAAATAAGTTCAAATAAGTAAAAATTAGTTACGATCTTTCAAAAGTTCTGTAACATCTATATATGCAGTACCAGGCCATAACAGAGGGTGGGCCATGAGGGCCATTTGGCTCAGGCCCCGAGTTGTGAAAGGGCCTCTATTTATTTCCTAATTTGGTCACAGTAGGTGCGGAAAAATTAAGTTGAAATATTATTTTGAGTATTAATTTATTTTATTTTAACCAAAGATTTATAAAATATAACGATACAAAAGTTATAGTAAAAATTTCAAGTTATTGTTATATGTATGTATAAAAATTTTTTACGTAGTAGGCCAATTGCATAAAAAAGAATATGTTGAACTCTGAAAAATTCAAAAAATTTTAACGTAGTAGGCCAATTGCATAAAAAAGAATATTTAATTTTCAATTATTAAAAATTTAACTATATTTCCTATTCAGTACAGTTTTAATTTTCCTATTGAGTATAGCTTTTGGTTCCGTACTATAAATTTTAGTGATTATAAAATTAGTGTTTTTTTTTTATTGTTTAGTGATATTTGTAATCTGTAAGTTTTAAATGGAGTTAATATTAAAAATAGTTCTATTTAATTCATAAGTAATTAATTTTAGGAATATAATGAAAATAACATATCCGAGTGGCGCAAGCAAGAGACGACAGAAAAAAGAACAAGAAAAAGCCAAGCAAAGTCTGCCACGATTAACGAAATTCTTTAATAAAAAAAACATCCCTGAACAGATTATCAATCAAACAGTCAATCCTGAAAATGAAACTACTCATGCTATTTCACAAATGGCAAATGTTATTGCGGATGTTGATGCTCAAATTTCGGTGGTTGAAAATATAACTTCAGAACAAATAGAAGATTCTTTGTCACCATTACAGATAATTGTTGATGATGCAAACATGGAAGAAAATTACGTGTCATCTAATCTACCCAATATTCAAGGAATTGAAGCAACAACTTCAATATCTGTTTTCAACGATGACGTCGCCTTACTTAACAAGAAAAATATAATGCAAATGGAAAATTTTTTTGAAAATTGAACATTTTTAAAATACCTGAAAACATCCCAAATGATGCTGAAAACAATAAATTTCCATATCGTCTGACGAAGAAGGTTTTAGCGAATGGAGAAATTTGCAACAGAGATTGGCTATGTTGGAGCAATTGAAAAAAGTCATTATTTTGTTTTCCCTGCTTCCTACAGGATACGAAATTTGATGCATCAGTTCTCGGTAGCCAATCAGGATGGGATATTTTAAGAGGATGGAGGAAATTGAAAGATCGCGTACCCGCTCATGAAAATTCAATTATTCATAAAAAAATTATGTCCATTGGAAATCAGCAAGTAGATCTGTATTATTAAAGTCCTCATTAGGATCATCTCTACTGAAACAACTAAACTGTGAGGCAAGTAATTGGCAAAAAGTTCTTCATAGAATTTTGGATGTTATATTTTTCCTAAGTGAGCGTGGTTTGGCATTATTTGGTTCTAATGAGAATATTGGAAATTCGCGGAATGGAAACTTCTTAGGTATCATAGAATTGCTCAGTAACTATGATCCAGTTTTATACGAACATGTAAAGAGTGTTCGTGAGTCACAAGACAAGCACAAACGTCTTCAAGTTCATTATTTATCATCAAGAATTCAAAATGAATTCATTCAGATTTGTGGAAAATTTGTGCAAAGACAAATTATTGAAGAAATTCTTGATTCTAAATATTTTTCCATTATTGTGGATGCGACACCAGACTGCTCACACCAAGAACAAACGTGTCTTGTAATTCGTTATGTAAAAATAATAAATAATGCATCGTATTCAATTGAGGAAAGATTTATTACATTTGATTCATTTACACAAAAAAGAGGAATCGAAATCGCTACGCGAATTATTGAAATTCTTGAAAATTTTGGCCTTGATTTTAATTTATGCTTTGGGCAAGCATATGATAATGGTGCTAATATGGCAGGACAGTATAACGGTGTGCAAGCAGTGCTGCTTGAGCGTAATCCGAATTGCATTTTTTCCAGTTGTGGAAATCATACTCTTAATCTTGTTGGAGTTGACTCTGCTGAATCATGTAAAGAAGCAGTTACATATTTTGGGAGAATTCAACAGATGTATAATTTTTTTAGCAGCAGTCCTAGAAAGTGGGAGATTTTAAAGAAATATTTAGCTGTGTCACTTCATACAATATCAAAGACAAGATGGTCTGCTCGAATTGATGCTGTTAAACCAATTTACAATAATCAGTCAAATATTCTGGCTGCTTTAGAGAAGTGTAAGTCACTAAACCTTCCACCGCACGCACGTACCGAACTTCAGTCAATTTTTCAATATTTGGATACATTCGAATGCATTGTGTTGACAACAATATGGCTTGAAATATTAACGTTATTGCAACAAACTAATTTAATTATTGAAGCACGCAATGCAACACTTGACGTCGAAATGGAAAATAATAACAATCTTATTGCAAGGATGAAGATAATGCGTGAAGAGTGGGGCAGATTACTCTTAAGTTCAAAAGAGATTGCCGTACTTTCCAAAATTTCAACTGATTTTCAATTAACTCGTCATATTAGGTCACAGTTTGATGCTGAAGAACATTATAGAGTTAATGTTTTTATATACATTATTGATTCGGTTATTTCAGGCTTGACACGTCGCTTTGAGTCTTTACGCAAAATTTGCCAGACTTTTGGATTCCTTTGGACTTTTCAAACTTCATCAAATGAGGAAATAAAATCGAGAGCAAAAAATATGCACTTAGAATATCCAAAGGAAATTTCAAATGAAATATGTGATGAAATGATATTTTTAAAAAATATTTTTGAAGTAAACTTTGATATAGAATCATCTCCAGCTAAGTTGCTGCTAAACATTTTAGAAAAAAACCTAATTGGATTGTTTCTAAATATATCAACAGCTTTAAGAATATTTTTAAGTCTACCTGCCTCCGTTGCTTCAGTGTGTTGAAAAGGGTTAAAAATTTTAACAGATCTGCAATGAGCCAAGGACGGTTGAATGGGCTATCAATTTTACATATAAATTCAGATATTGCACGAAATATTGATTTTTCAACTATTATAAAAGATTTTGCTACAACTAAAGCTCGAAAAGCTTATTTGTAATTTAATTATTAATTTCATACTTTTCAAATAAATTAAAAATAATAAAAGAACTATGTAAATTTGTTTTTTTTACTCAAACAAGAGGCCCCATATTTTTTATTGGCCTGGGCCCCCTCTCAGCTCTGCAAGGCCCTGTGCAGTTCTCATTAATTTCATAAGTCTCTAAAGTACCAATTTTTTTTAACAACAAGATTAGAAATTTCATATTCATCACAACATTTACCATTCTTTTAAAACCGAAATCAAATCGAGAGAATTAAATCTAAGGTTTAATTTAATTATGTTATGAATTTGTTTTTAAAAATATTCATGACGGTAAATATTCTTTCAATATCAGCATTGGAAAGAGGTGAAGAGAACGATTTAATAGCAAACTGACACAATTTTTTTAATGGATTGTTTCTATCCAGTATCCACTGTATCTAGTATAAATTTCAGACCACAGCTTTACAGTTTCGTGTTCGCATTTCTGTAGCAATGCAGCAAGCAAACGCAACTAAATTACAACACTGTCAATAAAATCAGTGCCAAGAGTAAACCTTTTAACAGTTTAGATTTGGGGTACAGGTCAGCATAATTTTTTTACCCACAATTTGGTAAAAAATGTATGGTCAAAACAAAAGAAAATTTTAGCTACAATTTGGTAGTTAAAGCAGCCCACGGTAGCTACATAAATTACTACCGGTAGCAAAATTAAAATCTTTGTTGCTAAATTACCTTCTTGGTAGCTAAATTGGAAACACTGTCGAGCACCCGTTCTCGTCTTCCAATAATGCATAACAATTCTATGGAACAAAATTCCAGTAAATTTCTAAGAAAAATTTGTGGCCTTCCCTACATGTTCTTCAGAATTTGTATGCATTTGGTCGGCAATGGGTGCTTGGGGGGCGGCTAATAATTTTTATGAGCGACATTCATTTCCTCTTAGAAATTTACAGAAAATGTTTCGGCAGGATTTATTATTGTAGTTTGTAGTGTTGAGCGGAGACTTTAACACAAATTTCGCCACAGATGTCTCGTTACCATAAGCGAAATTTTTAAAAGATAAGTTTAATCTAAATATGCTTAATGATCCTAATGAAGCTACAACTATAGGTGGTACAACTATTGATGCAGTATTCACGAGATTTATTGATAAAATTAATTCAATTATATTTGTTTCCTATTATTTTGTGGTAGGAACCTATTGTAACTTTTTTAGAAAATACACGTAAAGAATCAACACTATCAATAGTTGAATGTGATGATGAATAACAAAGAATACATTTATATTATATTTCCTTTATAAAGTATTTTTGTAATAATGTGTTTTTGTAAAAAAAAAGTCTATTAAATTGATTAAAAAAAATTGCTAAAATTGCTTTTATTTGTTCCTGCCAGTTATAAATGTATTTTAATTGCTGTCAAAGGTTTTTCCTTATTTTTATATAAAATAATTTCCAATTATTTAAAAAAGAAATTTACTTTTGTTTTATCTTAACTCTTTTTAAATAAACTTTATAATACTACTACGTTGACATTTGAATCTCTCACTCTCCCTTTTCAATATAAAGTGAGTGAAATAACACAATACTTGAAGTTTTACTTCTGTCGGGGGTCCCCCGACCCCCTTTCTTTTTGGATATTTTTCTGGTAACTATTATGATGTGATAGACCACATTCCCCGATTCCGGCTTGACGTCGACTTACGGGACGCCCTGTATAGAAACAATATATTATTTCCATATGTTTTTTTTTTAATTCTCCTTTCGAAATTTTGTCTTTCAACATTCCTATTATCAATAAAATATAATTGCAAAACTTTATTTTTCAATGCAAAATCTTTAATATTTTCCTTTCACAAGCATATAATTTCAAACTACTGCCATGATCCCGTGGAACAGAATCTGACCAACAGCAATAGTGTTATGTATTATTTCCATATTGATCATATTTCTTCAATACGTTATGTCGAAAATAAAAATCCTGAAAAATAAGAAAGTCGAATTTTAGAGAATATCAAAACACCGACTACCTTTTTTCCGAAATTGGAAATGTCAGAAGTTTCTTTAACTCGAAAGCTCCATAACGTCGAAAATTTCGCAAATTAAATACAGAACAATTATATTTTATAGACATTTCTTTAGATAACATAAATATATTCTTGTAGACATGTTTTTGTTACTGTTATATTTTTTTTTTTTTTAAATAATTCAATAAAATAGAAACTTCAATAAAATTCAAGAAACAAGTTAAAATAAAACGCAATAATATATCCATACTGCTACGTGTAGTCCTTTATAAAAACACATGAAAGCGCTGCAGCGTATAGCTGCAATGTGTATGCTACAGTGCGTAAGACTGCAGTGTGAGAGTAGAATTAAATCTCTAACAAAGTTCAAGTGTACTGCGCCGTGTAGGCATAACAAAAATAGAATTTTTGTCTGTGTTGCCCGTGTGAACACGGTTGTAGTGGCAGAATTAGATTTCTGCAGTAGGAATAAAGTCTTACTTAGATGGAAGACAGAAATAAAGCAGAAGTAGATTTCTGCAACAGGAATAAATTCCTGCTCAGGTGCAATGTTGTCAGGTCAGTAGGTTTTCGTTCCCCTACAAAATTCTCACATCCCCCCTAAAATGTTAATTTTGTCTGAAAAATACCCCAAAATAGTGTGGAGCAAAAACGAAAAGCAATTTGTTCACAAACATATATTTATACATTCCCTTTTAATTAAACAATATAATACTATATACTATGTATATATATTCGATCATATCTACGAAGCCTGATCGTGTACCTAATGGAATCATTCTAGGCTACTTCAAGTTTCGCTTACAATGCGAGTCGAGTCTCAGGAAAATGATAGAAACATATAGCAGATGCGACATTATCAGTGTCCTGATCAATCTTATACGTAGGTTGGCAGAGAGCAGATCAGAATACAACCAAAGTCGGTGAAGCACCCCATAAATCTTACCTTTCATTTTAACATGGTCACAAAAACCTATTTGAGAATTTAATATAATACCTAAGTTTTTAACTTTCTGTTCATATCGGGGGAAATAGGTAAGGTTATAAATTCTGCTGCATATCGCTAGCGCTTCAGAATTTTAGAGTTTAGTATCAAATTATTATTGATTGAACATTTTAAAGTGCTTTGGAGAACTTCATTAATTCTGCTGACACATTCGTCTAATAGACCAATAGGACGATCTACTTATATTTTCACATCATCAGCGTGCAACAGCCGAGAATTCATTAATGGAAAGACTGAAAAGCAGGGATCCTAAAATTGATCCTCGTGGTACACCGACAATCGAAGAAAGCCTAGAGGAACTAATTTCATCCACTTCAACTCGCTCCGAGTGATTTTCCAAAAAGTTACTAATTAACTTCAGCGCAGACAAACCAAATCCAAAGAAGCTCTTTAGTTAGGAGTTTCATGTCATCGATGCTATCGAAACTTCTGTGAAGTCAAGATGTGTGATTATCATCCAAAACAGTATTAATGTCTGTAGTGATTTTAAAAATAGCTGTCTCATGGATATGCCCAGGGTGAAAAACTGACTGCGAACGCACAAGGAATTCATATGATTTAAGCGCTCAGATATCTGATACCGACGCAGATTTAATGTTGCTTCCCATGGATTTTTGGACAATATAATAGAAGTTCTACCCAGAATGTTTTTAAAAAATAATATTAAATCAATATTTTTTTCAAATATCCAATTACTTAAGCTCAGCGCTGATCGATAGAAATCCCCCATTTTCCCCCTATGCTATAAATTTACCAAGAAAGAAAATATAATGCAAACTACCCCCCCCCCCCCCACCCCATATTCCATACGAAGAGAAAAAATCCCCTGTTTTGGGGGGAAATCCCTCAACCTTGCATCACTGGTGAAGGATGAAAGTGAAGCAGAAGTAAATTTCACGTCAATTAAGTTGGGACCGCCATTTCATGGTAGAAAAGTTTTGAATACGTCAAAATTTAGGGCCCAATTAGGGCTAATTTAATGCCACTTCCCCGAATTTAATGCTCTAGTGCTTTTTAAAGAAATCCATGGATAATCCAACTTTATTAAAAGTTAGGACCACCACTATTGAGAGTAGGTTAAATAGTATTGTTACAATTGTGTGCACTGCATAATATTTTAGGGTTCAATTAGGGCTAATTTAATGCCTCTTCCCCGAATTTAATGCTCCAGTAATTTTGAAAAAAATCCATGGATAATCCCACTTTATTAAAAGTTAGGACCACCACTACTGAGAATTAGTTAAATAGTATTATCACAATAGTGTGCACTGCATAATATTTTAGGGTTCAATTAGGGCTAATTTAATGCCTCTTAACCGAATTTAATGCTCTAGTAATTTTGAAAAAAATCCATGGATAATCCCACTTTATTAAAAGTTCGGACCACCACTACTGAGAATATGTTAAATAGTGTTGTTACAATAGTGTACACTGCATAATATTTTAGGGCTCAATTGGGGTTAATTTAATGCCACTTCCCCGAATGTAATACTCCAGTACTTTTTCAAAAAATCCATGGATAATCCAACTTTATTAAAAGTTAGGACCACCACTGCTGAGAATATGTTAAAAAGTGTTGTTACAGTAGTGTGCACTGCATAATATTTTAGGGCTTAATTAGGGCCAATTTAATGTCTTTTCGCCGAAAGTCAGAAATCAATTAAGGCCAAGAAACCATAAAAGTAAAAGTTTAAAAAACAAAATTCTCCATCGATGTTAACCTACACGCTACCAACATTTTAATAATACTGCATTTTTCAGTCGGATTAAATCTGTGATGAACAAATAATAGTGGAAAGGAGTTGAATACTCTAATCTTTTCCGAACTGATAAAGGTTAGTAAGGCGTTATCCACAGAAATGTAGAGAAAATATAATTTATTTGCCTGTTTTTTTGCCCGATGTAGTTTATTTGTGAAATTTATTTTTAAGTGCTGTATACAAATTTTCAGCTCTGTACGTCGATGCGTTCCATGTCAAATATATATTGAAAAACTAAAAATTTGATCCATTAGTGAGATTATATTTAGAGCTTTTATGAAAACGCTGTGCATAAAATTTGAGCACTCTACGTCGACGCGTTCTCAGACAGTGTCTAAATATATAGTGAAAATGAAATATTTGTATGGCAACCCTACGAATGATACCATTTTCGAACCTAAATTTAGTTTTTTTATAAGGAAAATTGTGCAAAATTTCGAGTTATCGTGAGGACGAATAGACGGACAGATGGTAATGCAAAAATGAAAATAACGCTTTGCTTTACCAGCATTATTTCTACATAATCCTTTGACTCATTCCGTAATGAGAGAATTAGTAAAACGGAGATATCAAGAGCCTTAAGCAAGGTTAACTTAATGACAAGTTAAGAAGCAGTAGAGCAAAATGAAAATTTTTTGGTGTTTTTTAAAATGAAACAAGTAATTTCATATACTTTCGTCTTTTGCATGAATGGGGAAAAGAACTTGGCTATGGACTATTGTAGTGCAACTGAGACAACGAGTTAAAAACAAAAATATAGAGAACGTAGGTTTACCCGAACGACAAAATCTTATTGAATACCTTCAAAATCCTTTCAACCGATTCATAATAATGTACATGAGGTCACACTATCCCCCATTTTTAGAAAAAGATAAATTTCGCTTTGTCCCAGATGGTGAAAGGAGAAATAAAATTCCTCTCAAATAAAATTCTCATTTTTCCTGAAAATATCAGAGTATCCAGCATGAGTTCTCCCACTTAATCTCTTCATAGTAACACTGTCGTGTCCCAATGCAATCAAATAACGCACAATCGAACAAACTCCCAAACTTCTTCAATAAAAACGAATTAAGTCAATTTACTAATATTCTTTTAATTACACGAACTGACCTATCTTACTTAATACAAGCTACCGGCGCTAAGGTAACCTAAACCGACGTGAAACTCTAGGCGTTCTAAAACAAGACTTAACTGCGAGTGCTCATTTAACGGCACTCGCCAGACCAGTCATTGGTCTTTTATGCCCCAATATTCGGAAGTAAACTTTTACTCGCAACGCGGACTTGAGTTGCTTAGTTGGAAGCAATCGCCTTACATAATAATTACCATGCAAGGTTAATTATTATTGTAATCGTCGATTGCTCCACTAAGCGCTTATCGCCACCAGCTGTTGGGTTAATCAGCAAAATAACGGACGGCTGCTAAACAATTCCATTCGAGGAAATTGTTTAGCAATCATTGATTATTCTACCAGAATATGCCCTTGGTTGCTGGAAGAATCTTCCGCCATAACAACCCGAATGTAAACAGAAACACGTGCTCTTCAAATATCATAGGATTACAGCAACAACATGTTTCCATTTACACCAACAACATGTAACCAAACGTTATCAATATTTCATGAAAACCGATTTTCACAAAAGCGCGGCAGCATTTTATGAGAAGCCAGTGTTGCCACAAGGTCTGTCGAAAATTATGCTAATAGTAGGAAAAAATATGCCAAGTAGCATAATTTGAAAAATAATGTGTTTATTTATTCTTTCCTATAAAATAATCGCCATTCAAGCGTAACAAGAATATAATATACAAATATGTATTAATAAATAATAAAATAATATAAAAAAAAAACATAACAAAAACAGCCTCTTGTTTTCATAAAACGAAAAAGAAAATTCATATAAATACGTCTAAACTAATTCTAACAATATGTCATTTATTTGGGCGAATTCATCATTTTCGTCATTTTTATTCTTATACATACATACATGCTCTTGCCCATATTCCTTAACATCTCGTTTTTTATTTTATATGAATAACAACACGATTTATTTGTTTTCATCCACATTCTTCTAATCAGAATTGAGTTTAATAGTTTTAATCCCATTCTATTCCTAATGTTACTAAATACTCTTTCTACCTGCGCGTTAAAAATGGTAAATTCAAAAGTTAAATGCGAAATCTACTATATCCTTAAAAGGATTACCACCTAGAGCATCTTTGTACTGAGATATTTCACCCCAAAATTTAATGCAGTCTGTTTAATTTATCCAATCTATTAAAAGTAGGTTGTTAAATTGATTGCACAGTTTTGTAACTTCCTTTTCATCCTTCTCAAGTACGCCTATTAAAGAAATTATTTCTGATCCTGCATTTTCTTTTTGTCTTTTGTCAATTGGGAATTAATTTTCTGAAAAGACTCAATATTCGACGGCAGTCTCTGTCTTAACTGATGGGCTAAATGTAACAAAAACTTTACACATTTAGCGCGAACTTTAATTTGACTAGCAATACTAGGTTTACTTAGTAATTTTTCTGTATTAAATCCTAAATATGGTTGAGAAATAAAATAATCTTCATTTAGGGGAGTATTTAAAACATCGAAATTCGGAAAATCTTTTGGAACAATAATGTATACGACAAATTTGAATAAAAATATCAAGTCGTTCAATATTCTTGTAATGTTGTAATGTTCTCGCTTTGAAACAATAAATTAACTTAATTTACTTCTTGGAGAATGTATCTTTAAAATTCAATAAACGCCAATATTTCATCATTGCAATATAATTCATACAGTGTTTGTGCTTTGTAACATTTTTTAGAACTTTTAGTTATCCCAAAGTGAGTCCTAAATTCACGCCATTGATCTAAAATCCTTCCAATTGAAACAAATATTGACATTCACCTTGTCCGACAAAATCTCAATTTTTTTTTTTTGATTCCTATCATTGTTTATTAATCGAAATAATGTAGAATATGCAGATTGCCTGGCAGGTGAATTGCTCTCTGCAATTAAATATTCAATTTCCTCTGGTAAACAAATCTCAGAAGTAAAAATTATTTCGAAATATTGAGCAATCCAGACCGGGTTTACAACGGCGACGAAACCAACTTTTTGTTTTGTCCAAGTAGTGGAAATGTAATTGCGCCAAAAGGTGATATAAAACTTCTATTTGGATTATTTATATAAATTAAAATATATTGGTAATGTTTGTTTCCTTAAAGGCGCTAAAAATGTTTACAAGATTGATAGAGGGCAGGCAAAAGAAAATCTTACGGTAATGTTCTCTATCTCTGCAGAAGGTCGCATCACTCCTCCTTTAATAGTGTACCCATACAAAAGAATGCCTAACGATATTTTAGCAGCGGTTCCAGAGGGTATCAAATTTGATAAGTCTGATAACGGTTGGATGACCGTAGAGCTTTTCTGCAGATATATAGAGGAAACATTTTATCCAAGTCTGCTTAGAAATGGAACTAAACTCCCTGTTATACTCTTTGTTGATGGGCATAAGACCCATATGACATATAAGCTATCCAAATTGTGTGACGACCTTAAAATTATATTAATTTTGCTCTATCCGAATTCTACACGCATTTTGCAACCGGCTGACGTTCCTATCTTTAAGCCAATCAAGACCGGTTGGCAGAGAGCAGTGAAAAATTGGAGGCGTCATAACCTTGAGGAAAAATTAACAAGGGTTGATTTTGCTGCAATATTAAAAATGGTTGTAGACAAGTGAATTAACAAAGACACAATAAATAATGGATTCCGTGCTTGTGGTCTTTATCCGTTTAATGCCGATGCCATTGACTACACAAAGTGTCTTGGTAAAAAATTCAAATACAGAGAGCACTATCACTATTGACGATACTAGCGCTGAGAAATCAATTAATTTTGAAACATTTGCGCAAATAGTTGGGACGGAAAAAATTGAAGAGTTTAAAAATTTCAATCAGGACACATGTAATCACAATTCGGATGAACTGCTTTTTCGCTTATATCAAGAGTTCACGCAAAAATATTACAAGGTTAAACATCTCTCTTTTGGTAAACTGTTTTAAGATATTATCTTCCAGATTTTAACTCCACCAAGCAATGAAGTAATCGAGCGAGTAGAAAATATTGCTCCAAATTGCCAAAGTCTACCTCCGCAATCTGACGATCCAGATATTCAAGAAATTATAGACCAGGTAATCATTACGTTTATTAATATTATATTTTTAACTAATGAAAATAGAAAAATTAATTTGACATTTCATCAAAGACAATAACAACATCAAAGCCAATAACAATAGTCGATGAGTTAAATGTGGACATAGATGACTTTCTGTTGACATCGAAAACACCAGTTAGGACCGGCACAAGGTACACGGAAAGAATATCATTTATAGTTTCCTCGACTTCATTTCAGAAGGCAGAAGAGCTTAAACTTGCAAAGAAAATAGAAGCTCAAAAACTGAAATAGGAAAGATTGAAAAAACGGATTGAAAATAAAAAGATAAAAGAGGAGGAGGCTGTACTACTAGCCAAAAGAAAAGAAGAACGGAAGGAGCAAGGACTTAAACATAAAAGTAAAATAAAGCAAAATAAAAGAAATAATCTAACGAAAGCATTTCTTAAAAAAGGACCTAAAATTTTGCCTGTTGTCTTCCCAACCCGCGTCAGTGAAACTGTTACTATATTGCGCGAAAAGCTAAAATATTTTATTACTGCGCCCAAATACTTTTGGACAGATATATCTGTCGACTCATCTATAATTAAGCTGTACGGAGAGTTTCCAATATCTTCCTTTAGCTTTTCAACGAAGTAAGGGCGTATAACATTTTTAATAATAGCTGTACATTTCGTTCGGCTAAGTTTAGTGGTCGTAGCTTTTATATTATTCTCATAAATATTTTTGTATACACTAGTTAAATGCGTAACGATGATGTTTATCGATGTATGACATGCTGCAAAAAGTGAAAATCTAATTTCGTTGGCTTTAATTGCATCACTAATTTTTGGTCGAAAATCGACTTGCTTCCTTAAATGAAGATTTGACATACTTATCCTATGCTTTTGGCTCTCTTTATGTAGCATAAGAACTGATCTTTTTGCTTTCAAAAGGCAGTTACATTGTTTGCACCTAACTTTTAAATTACCATTACTGTTGAGTACTTCCAGCCAAACTTTGAAGGCAGGCGCATTCTTCCATAAATTTATCCCATATTTGCCACTTTGAATCCTGAATTTAAAATGTTTGTTTATGCATACATATGACGAAATTTATGATTTAAATAGAGCAAACCTTTTTCTTTTAGGGGATCTGAACACCAATATTGATTGATCTACGTGGCCTTCGGTTTTGCTTTCCATTAACACTAATGCCGGGTCCTGGTGATGCAATTTTTGCAGAATTACTACTATCTATATCTGACTTGATGGTTTTTGTTTAAGCCATCTATTATAAAGACATTAAGTAAATTACGATTACCTACAAATATCCAAATTTAAATTTACTTCTCCATTAGCCATTTTTTCGCTCATAATCTTTGAAAATTAACCAATAATCGCGATTAACACAATTAAATAGTCTGAAGATTACAGAACGAAACGATTAGAAAAAGCTTCTGCATCCCCAGAAAATAAGAACATGCGGACAATTTGACAGCACAAAAAAGCACGAATACGCCTATTTTTAACTAAAAGGCTGATGACAGAATGATGGCTTTGGTTTCGGCTTTAGAATATAGAGCAAACAGGAATGGTGATAAGTCAAATTTTGCGTAATGAATTTCTGGTTGTGTTTGTAGTCCATTTTTATATGTATTTACACGCCATCCCTATTCTAAGCAACTTGTCAATTTGCAAAAAGTAAACAAAGGTTTCGAGCGGAGCATATGTAGTAAATATGTTCTTTTTCTGCTTTATTTTGAAACAATTCACATAATTAATTAATATAAAACTTTGCTTCTATTAACAAAAAAGATAATTTAGATAGTGCAGTTGCATCAAACGGGATTCCCTAGTTTATAATCCAATTTATATTTGCAAGCACTTGCCGAACACTTCATTTCTGTTTTTTTTAATTGATTGAAGATTTTAACAGGCACTAGTGGCCCTATCAAACTTTGCACAAAATAAACTTCAAACACAAAGAGTTTTGAAAAGAATTACTTCTGTACTTTTGTTAAATTTCGCAAAAGAGTTTTAAATTGCATAACCCTGTTCACAAAACAAAATCACATTTGACAATTCTGCACCCAGCTTTGACAAATGTTCCTCCCAGCATCTCACTTACTCCTATGTATGTATAACCTCCTGCTCTTGACAAATTACGCTCCTGTACACGACTTTTACACGATTCAACCATTCTTGTTTGCTCTATATTCTAAGGTTTCGGCTTCAGGTTCAGGGCTCGAATTTGATGTCACTTTGAGTTCGAATATCAAATACAAATACTTATCACTCAATATCGACTACGCAGTGAAATCGAAGTCGCCAGATTAAGTAGCGTAACACTGCCATACGAACATTTGATTTTGATAATCATCGGATTCGAATCCGAAACCGAAACCATCAAGGAGCGTTTACAATAGCAGAGTAGAGTGAGTGGAGTCACCAGTTTGGATTTTCTCTCCTTTTCTCAAACTTGATTGGATTTCACAGAATAGCGTCATAGATGAACAATGCCTAATCTAACGTTGGTGAGATGATGAGAGAAAATGCAATCTGGTGACTCCATTCTACAGCTCCATCAAATTGGCCGATCAACTTTTACTTTTTTAATTTTTTATTGCACATATCGATTGTTGGTCGTTTGTTGGTGTTTGTTGGCTTAATTTAAACGTTTGTTGGTTAATAGTTTTTTCGAAAACCTAAAAAGAAAATTCACCATCAAGTTAGCCGGAAAATTCTTATTTTTAATTTTATTTTATTTATAACCAGCTCAATCAATGCGTAATCGTTTGTTGGACTCGTTTTTATTAATAAAATCGTTTGTTGGTAACTGAATTCTTTGCTAATAGCAAAAATAATTGACGTAAGCTACTACACATGAAGTTGTAGCTGATATTAGCTAAATTATAATTTGCAGCTGAAACTGCATTAACACCAACATGACAAAGAAGTAAAGCCATATATTTCATGCATTGACAATCAACTGTAGCTCCATCAAGTTGGCTGGTCAACTTATACTTTTTTAATTTTTACCACGTCAACTTTTACTTTTTAATTTTTTATTGCACTTATTGATTGTTGATCGTTTGTTGGTGATTGTTGGCTTAATTTAAACGTTTGTTGGATAATAGTTTTTTCGGAAATCTAAAAAGAAAATTCACCATCAAGTTAGCCGGAAAATTCTTATTTTTAATATTATTTTATTTATAACCAGCTCAATCAATGCGTAATCGTTTGTTGGACTTGTTTTTATTAATAAAATCGTTTGTTGGTTCCTCAATTTTTTGCTAATTCCAAAAATAATTTACGTAAGCTACTACACATGAAGTTGTAGCTGATATTAGCCAAATTATAATTTGCAGCTGAAGCTCCAGTAGCACCAACATGATAATGAAGTAAAAGCCATATGTTGAAATATTTCATGCATTGACAACTACTGTCAAGGATATTACTGAATTTTTATTAAATTTATTTAAAAATTTTCATTGAAGAGAAATACCATTTCTCAACTGGGAATTTTAACACTGAAAAGTGAACGAGCTCAAAAAGTTACAGATCTCACAGGACAAACTTTAAATCTGAGCGGCGGGGTATGAATTTAAGGAGACGAACCTTTATTACAAAATCAGCTACAACTACATGTGTAGCTAGCTTCATGTGTAGCTTAGGTAAATTATTTTTGCAATTAGCGAAGAATTGAGGGACCAACAAACAATTTTATTAATAAAAACAAGTCCAACAAACGATTACGCATTGATTGAGCTGGTTATAAATAAAATAAAATTAAAAATAAGAATTTTCCGGATAACTTGATGGTGAATTTTCTTTTTAGATTTTCGAAAAAACTATTAACCAACAAACATTTAAAATAACCCAACAAACACCAACAAACGACCAACAATCGATATGTGGAATAAAAAATTAAAAAAGTAAAAGTTGACTGGCCAACTTGATGGAGCCCCATTCTACTCTGCCAATCTGTAAATGGTCCTTCATTGTGTCATCGCTAAATTATTAATTCTATTGAAATAGGGTACGTTCGATTTTGAAGTATCTTTAATCTTACGTTTTTCTTGCTTCCCATTAAAAGTTTATGAAGAATAATTTTGATTGTTTATGATTTAATTATGCTACATTCCAAAATATTTATGCCACTTTTATGCTGGCATATTTTTTTTTCAACATTATGCTCATACCTGGAAAAATATTCTATATTGGCCTAACGTGAAAACTCCGTCCCTTCTCATTTATTTACGAAAATGAAACATTTGCCATTCTACATATATTTGAGAATTTGATTTTTTTTTTCTTTCTTTCATCCTTTTCTTGCCGTGTGCATTTTAAATGTAAAACACTCGGAAATCTCGCCTGCTTCTTAACTTGTCATTAAGTTAACTTTGCCTTAAGCCTTAAGCCATATATCGACGCTGAAAAGCATAAACGTCGTAACCGACCAAAATGAAACTTTTCACTAGAGCCCAAAAACTTTTTCAAAATCAGAAAAAAAATCATAACGTCTAAACTATTTGTGATAGAAGCGCTATTTTTTGACAGATTTTTTAAAAAAATTATACCCACAATTTGCAATAAGTAGAATTACGCTAAAGTTAGTATAAGTATTAGTTTTGCTAGTTACAGCAATCCATTTTTTGTTTTATGGACCTCAAGAATGCTGTATCTGAATAGCTGTAATATATGGAGCCAAATGAATGTTAAAGAACTTATGGCAACTGAAATGCTGTATCAAATATACCTTATTTATTTGTATGATATATGTGAGCTGTATCCAAGTTCTATGTTTAAAACAGAGTCTAACTTTTGATGTACACTAGCACAGAACAAGACAGGCAGTTTAAATAAAAGGCTGTAGTTACTATTAAGTTTTTGTTTAATACTCTTCTAACGTAGTAACACCATATTCTGAGTTATCTATAGGTAGAAAAGAATGGAGTAACTGCATCTCTCATGCAAAACTAAGCAATAACAAAATGCATTACACGCAATTTTTTCATAGACAACAAGTCATTAAAAATGTAGTAACTTTGAACAATATCGAGAGTTAATACAGAAGTCATCATTTTACGATCCGCAAAAATGGTGTAAGCCTCTCCAGCCGTCAAACCTCGAATGCTGTATGTAACTCGCTTAAAAATTTGCAAACCTTAACTTGCCTTAAGCGACATGTGCTTAAAAAGTAGCGGATTTTGACCCTATTACTGCAAATCAAGTGGAAGTTACTGTAAAAAGTAGAGGTGTTTTCAATGGCGTAAATTATTTTGTTTTCATCGTAGAGATATGAGAACCAGACCATTCAACGCAGTTTTTTTTTCTGATTCAAATGGTGTATATAACGTATTTTCGACATTTTGGTCGGTTACGACGTTTATGCTTTCCAGCGTCGATATGTTTGAATGAAATGAAATGCTTCCCACTAACTTTTGTTTGTTGCTCTTTCTCACGAATAATTAATGTCTCCACAGTTTGTTTAAGGGCCTCTGCTTGTGATTTAACGTTATTTATCTGCTGGCTTATTTCATTTCTATCATCATTTGTTGCGATATTCTCAGCGTATATTGCACTTCGGATGGCTTGGAGCAGTTTGTCCACATTAAAATTACTTAATTGCTGTTATTTATTCATAATTGAAAGTTGGTGTTTTTTTTATAACTGTTTATAACTGAGCGAATTAATCGTATATCTAACAAGAGACGAAACGTAAGTACCAACATACTTAATAATAACGTAAACTTATAGTTTTCTAGTAGTACTTAGCCGATGTTACCTAGATAGTAAAAATCTTGCAGAAGTGTTGCCACAAAGTTTAAGCACTTTTCCCTAAAATGTAGGGCATATCCTCTAAAATGCAGGAAATATTCCCTAAATTTTAGGGAAAAATACCTAAGCTTTGTGATAACAATTTGTGCATTTTTTACAGTGTACTCGAAGAGAAATGCAACATAAAAATTACTATTCTAGCACAACAAACGCGGAGTATTCTTTTTGGATATTTTTATAAGAAATACGAGAAAACTGAACTGGAACTATCATTTTGTGCAATTTAATTTTCTAGACGTCAGAGCTGAAATTCGTATCACATATGCAGCAGCACGACACAGGCTTCGTACTGTGCGAGAGTCAAGCATTTTTTCATGGACATTAAATTGTTCAAGGAAAAAATAATGGTAATATATATATGGTAATATATATATAGTCAATTTTACTGTTGGAATTTTTGTGGGATATATGTGACAAGATTACCATGCAGAGCAGTAATGGATACCATCCAGTGATACGAGCTGGAAATAGAGAATAGTAATATTATTGAAACATCAAAATTAACAATAATATATATATGTACGTGGATGGACTTGTAAAGAAAGAAAGCATGCTAAGGCCTGGGATGTGGCTTTATAATTTTTATGTTTCATATCTCTCCGTATACCAGACGGACTATCCTTCATGGACGAATCTAGAACAAGCAATATATAGTACAGTCACAAAAATAAATTCAACGTTTTTTTAGTGAAAAGAATGCTCCCAACTGCCTCTCAAACGAGAAAACCATCGATTTCTGAGCAGACTGGGGGTCTCATTTAGTCTGCCACCCCTGCATATTGATATTTAGGCAGTTGCCAAAAAAGTTGTGTACAGATTGCGTTCATGGTGATGTTGGGAAAACGCCTGGAGTGGTTCTTTCTATTGATCGTATGCGTAGGAGCTATAACGAGATAACCCTTTGGCCTACATGATGTTTGATATAATGGTACCGGTATTTCGATTAAACTGTCGATTCTCTATAAAATTTCCTGGACTGAGGACAGAAACCCATCAGACTTTTCTCTTCGATTTGAAAATTTACCCCGACGGCTGCCTAACAAATAATGTAGCCGATGTTGGTATTTCCTTCTTCGAGCCTTGCATTGAGATGGAGTCCTCACTATGATGTCTTTGGATGAGCTATGTATTCATAGCATGGTGTTTCCGAAATGAATGCCTTGACAAGGGGGAATTAGGGTGAATGAAAGGCTGCACATGCTAGAAGAAAATAATTCGAACTGTAGTCGATATAATCATTGGCTAAAGCCCGCGTCATACTCATCTAACAAAAATGGGAGCTGCTAACAGCCATGAAACTTGGAGGGCTTTACTTTGAATTAATCTAAATAATATCTCTCGTTTTTGTACTATAATTAAGTCTGCTTCTCCACACAAACGTAAATAAAAACCCATATTTACTGACATCATAAAATTTGCGCGCACTTTAAACAAAAACAAACGTCTGTTAATTTATAATATGAACACATAATCAATTAAGTTTATAGCAGAAATATTTACAGGCATAAGAAGCATATTAAATCAATTTATCAACTTCAATCTATATTTACAACCCGGTATTGTTTCTCTTACATAAGGTCTTGTTCATGATCCTTTCAGGATAATTCAATGAAGTTGGCAAAAGTGCTGGAGTACATACATACATCTTGTTGTGTACATACAATTTCCAAGTTTATCCACAATAATGACTTTCATACCCATATACTCATGCTAGTTCCATATCATAAAACAAAGCTGTTATATAAGTTAAAGTTAATGAAGGATGACAAAGCTCTAAGAATTTCACGTCCCAGTACTTCACATCACCACCGACTTTCCAACAAAGAAAAGGTGTACGGTGATAAGTGTCGAGCAATTAAATATTTCTAAAGAATTTTCCTTATAGATATATGTACATACATCTATGCATACGTAGGTTTACGTATCAGGAGTGTTCATTCCGAATCCAATCAAGTCGTTCATAAAGCAGCACTAAACTATCTATGCTTTCATAAATATTTTTTATGGCACTTAACATCAAGGACAAGGTCACAGATATTTTCCTCGCAACTCTCTAATAGAGACATTTATGCTTTCAACGAAATACGACTGATGCTCTTCTCATCTTATAGATATAGACTTCCTCTTGGATCTCGTAAGTAGTCTTCATATTTACTCAAGATTATCGAAGAAATAGGAAGTACTCCTTCTACTTCAATATTACTCCGTTTTGTGAAATATTTTTTATGTTTTTTTTCTTTTTCTTTTCAGAATACTTTAAGAATGGACAAGATTTATGTAAGTGTTGCGAGAAAAGAGCGTTGCACTTCACCCTTATTGTTGAATCGAAGCTTTCGTGTGGAAAGACTTTTTTTCGTCGACAGCGTTCGATAAATCCTATTAAGTCAGATACAATCAGAATGAGAAGTGGACACTACAAGATGTTAGTTTTTGCTTACAACTATCTTGCGCGAACTACTGAGGCAAACTTAATCGAACTTTTCCAAAAGTTCGACAGTCAGCGGTCAAATGACAAACAGTTAGTTACTTGTTAACAAATTTAAAAACCATATCACGAAGAACTTGGGAAATTTTTCCATTGAAGTAAAGGTAAATATTTTCCTCAAAGTTTGTGAAACGTTAAATGCGAAGAATTTTTATTTGGAATGTGGACTTCTTGAGTTATATATGAGGTCTAGTTCAATGTTACTCGTCTTTCTTCCGAAATATATATAATGTACCTTCCTATGCCTACCTATAGCTTATCACTTAGTAGTTACTATAATCTCGACTTGAGATTTCTTCAAAGCACTATCTCCTCCGTTGAATAATATTAAAATTGTGTCTAATGCTGAAATGTGTTATGGAACTAGGATGAGTGATTCGCTTGGGACGTAAAGTCCCGACTGCCAGCGTGAGCTGACGGATCACCCGACGGACAACGTTGACTGCAGGGCGGCACGCTAGTACACCTCAACTATTGGCGGAGAGTGTGGGGGGTTTCCACAAAAAGACCTGCCGCTGCCGTCTGCCATATACAAAAAAAAATTCTTCGTGCCTACCACGAACAGTCAGCACCCACTCGGTCCTGAAGGGACCCTTACGTCACTTACCCGTATTTTAGTGGAAGGCGTAGATGTTTTACCTTCCTTTGCCGGCCCCATCCTCCCATTTGACTTTGTTGGGCACAATTATCCAAAGTCCCTTATTGACCTGTAAAGAGAGAGAGAGACTAGGCGAGCCTAGACGACCTTCATCCTATGTGCGAGGGCTCCAGGATGTGAAGGAAGAATTAAAAGTTCAGCTTCTCATAGTTACATTATAATAGTTCTCCTAGCTGTCATGCATTCCGCGCTGGCAGTTTAACGTACTTACACTTAATCAAAAGAAGATAATCAGAATAATGACATTTGCCTACAGATATATATATATGTAATGTACTCCATCTGATCAAAAATAATATCCCAGAAACTTATGTAATCGTAACACGATTGGATATCCAATTGTCTTGTTTTGTTTTCGTTCATGTCATGAGGATCATATAATCCACTCAAACATTAGCGAATGTAATACCAAAGCGTTAGAAATAAAGCAAAAGAAAATATGTATCTGGAGGAAGTCATAGTTCCTCACATGTGTGAGCGCTCATCTATAAAATGGCAAGTATGTACCGAGCTGGAACTAGAACTACGGTCACCGTGTAATTGTAGCCTAAATTAATAAGAATAACGTTGGTCATAAGCCTATCCCATAATTTATAACTAAAATTTAAAAATTCAATTCCATAGAAATGGAAAAATGCCAAAAGTAGATTAACAGAATCTGAAGAGCACTCAATAAATCAACCGTTTCTCGCAGGTAATTGTACCATTATATAAAAATTTAGCACTAATCCTAATTTCTCTACAGACTTAGTAGATAAGCCTTGGAAAACTAACAATTTAATAATAAAAAAATTATTCTATGGGTCTTTTTCTTCACTAATTTTAACCCATGAAATGAGAAGTAAAGAAGAACAAATTCAAAAAAAAAAAAATTTGCAGATATTCACTTAGACTATTCCTAATTTAATAGATATAGAGACAAATAATACTTAACTCCTTTATCTAATGTATGTTGCGGTATTACTACTTAGCATTTTAGAAAATTTCTGTTCATACCAGTTTAATCCTCTATGAGAAACCAACTGTTCCAAAAGCACTAATCAAATTGTTGTATTCTCATCAATACCGCAAATTCCCAAGATTCCATCTCTTTGGTCAACACTATGTATAAGTTCTGGTTTAAAGCGCACAGATTTATTAACACCGTTCTGCTCTTTTATTGTATTCTGCCGATATTCATGAAGATGATCCAATGATTTATCAGGTTTATTCATGGGATTTCCTCTAGCTCTTCTTCAGCCTTTTTTTTCTTTTTTTATAGGTCAAATCTTTATTCCATGGTATCTGTTAAACACCACAGAATCTTTCCGATTTGAGAAGCAAGGGCAAAAGTGATGGTAGTTTCAAAGCAATTAAACTGCTTTGGCGATGCTGCTGGTTCTGGTTCAATATATTTACTTTTCTCAGCAAGCAATACAAGCGGATGAATTTTAGCTTCCTTTAAGAACACTGTATTTCTTGTTTATTCATCCAGCATCCTTCGGAAATTCCTAAAGTACTTTATTTATTGAATTTGCCACTATCAAAATTTCTCGAAATTATTACCTTTTCGGGCACGATGTCGTTGAAAATTTTCTGTATTCAGTTTTTTATTCACTCGACTTCTTTCACGCGCTATTTTTGTCCGAGAAGTAAGACAGATTGATTGCCTTCTTCTTACTTATCTTTACCGTTAACATGTCACCCCGAGCATATACGCTTCAGTATCACATGTAGCATATTACTATATGCAATACGCTACGACCATAACAAATGTATGACCACTTACCCATAGTCTTCCGCTGAAATCTTATTGAAATGGATGAATATCTATAGATATGCCCAATAGGATGATTAAAAACAGCAGATAATCCCAGTCCTTACACCACATCATAGAAACAAAAATAACTCTAAAGTAAGTTTATTTAAGCTTGGTGTGAATATAACAGGGATCGTATCGTTTATTGCAAAACTCATTGTTCAATGAGTTTAGTAATTCGTTTTTCTTTACAAGTCCGAACGAAGCGATTGAACTTAACTTATATATGGTTTCAGTCCTTGTGAAATGCTTGTGAAAGATTTTTATATTTTTAAGTTAATCATAGGATAAATATTTTGCTCATCAAGAATAAAAATCATTTACTGATTTTTATTATTCCGATTTACAAAATAAAATCGTCATTTTTATTACTCTTGTTCAAAAATAATACCCATGAAATGGTTTTTATTTTCCTGGTTTACAAATAAAAATTTCCAAGTGATTAACTTCTTTTTCAGTCGCCATATAATTCTTATTTTCGGATGCTAAAGTTATCAGTTAATAACATATAATAGAACACTGTGATAGTTACTACAAAATATTAGGTACGGTTTTTCATATGTTAGATTTTTGGAGATTTATTGTTAGACCTCACATTTCACGTGACATTTATACACGAACACCTATTATTTTACACAGTGCAGTAAACTGTTCATGATTAGAATTATAACAATACAATTTTTATATATGATCAGGAAAAATAATAATCAGGAAATGGGTTTCATTCCTGATGAAAAAAATATTAATCATCTCATAATAATTATTAACGACTTCAAGCAATAAAAAACTTCCATAAGCATTTAACTGGGACTGAAACCTAGGGTGTTTCTGTCTAGTTGGTCAATAGAGAAGGAGGTGATAGTACTCACTTAGTCAATCAAAAAGTTGAATGGCAGGGGGAGATGGGGGGAGACATATCAACTGTTTCGGAGTTCAGACTGATAAGAAAAAAGCTAGCTTACCAGATCATGTTGTATGGTTGGTCCAACTTAAAGGGAATCTGTGAGATCTATGTATGCTCAAGCGAAGGGGGTGCCAGTTGTAAAAGGACAACTCAACTTTTTAATTCAAATATAAAAAAAAAAAACACAGATTCAAACTATGCAAAGAAAACTCAACTATAAAAGTCAATTCAAACAAATCTAGTGTCGTCACTGTATTTGCTCTATTTATTTCTGTAAAGAAGAAGAAAGTTCACTATTAAATTCATGAATACATTCAATAGAATATGATTGTTTAAAGCATACTGCTACGTATGTGCTTTTCTGGAATAATTGAAAATAGTGCAGAAAGTAGCTGCAATGAGTGTTCTGCTGTGTGTAAAGCTGCAGTGTGAGAGCAGAGTTGAAATTCTAATAAAATTGACATATACTGTGCTTGTGGTCGCAACAAAATAAAGTTTTGTCTGTGCTGCCCATGTGAGCAAGGGATAACTAGCAGAATTAGATTTCTGCTCAGATATGGACGCAATGAAGCAGAAGTATCTTTCTGCAGCAGGAGTAAGTTTCTGCTTAGGTGAAGGATGGAAGTATAGCAGAAGTAAATTTCTGCAGCAGGAGTAAATTTCTGCTTAGATGTACCATGGATGTTTCACAAAATTAAATT
This sequence comes from Dioctria rufipes, assembly GCA_963924295.1. NCBI lineage: Eukaryota > Metazoa > Arthropoda > Insecta > Diptera > Asilidae > Dioctria > Dioctria rufipes. Next base: position 57,892,928 of record OZ002740.1, read on the forward strand.
TCTATATAATGGAAGCAAAAATTAGATTTTTTGCGAAGGATAGGAAACAGATTAAATTCTGGTGTTCAGAGTAAATTCTGAAACAAGAATGGGTGATTCTGCAGTCAAGTCAAGTCCAGTGTGTTTTGCGCAGAATTTTTATTTGCTTTGTCGTAGTTTCCTTCAATGTTTTCTCTGTTTGTCCTCATTTGTTCGTTGGGGCTCATCTTTAGCCCTCAGTTCGGTTTGATGTCGTCTTTTTTCCTCTTGTTGACAGGTGTCCTTTGTGACTTTCGAACTTTCCGGTTTATTATCTTCTTTTGAATTACAGCTGATAAGCCTTATCAGTCGTACCTCATGTCGTTCTCCTTTTGGAGTTAGTTGTTAGTAGGACAGCGTTGGAAGGAGATATGAGAGGATAGGATGTGGATTTTTGGGAGTGTTTAGGATTCAATGATTCCTAAGGCATTAGTTTTCTTTAGAGACACTCTCTGAGTAAACGTGGCTGAAATGTGATTACCCGCGATAGTAATCATCTTTTTGGTCGTAGAAACTTATTCTACCATCATCTAGCTGGTAGATGTTTCTAGCCTCGGGCTTTGTTAAGAGTAGGGTTGAGAGGTAGTTAAAGTTTGCCGATATCAGAAGGTCCGGCAGGTTGTTTATCAGTGGGTATGGGTGGTTTGGTATTTTTTGAACTTGCATGATCGCCAGTTGAAATAGATACTCCTTGATTGGAGTGATGTTGGCTGCCTCATAGACTACTCTGTTGGGAAAGAATTTTCCATTGGTTCGTCTATGGAATCCCGTGCAAGCTCTAAGAATCTATCATTCAAGATTTCTGAGTCTCTCCATATTGGTGGGAGAAATAGTATGCCAGATAGGGAAGCAGTAAGTAATAACAGGTCTTATGAGTTGTTTGTACAACAGAAGCTCGGTCTGAGTAGTGAGGCCGTCCTTGAAGTGTATTATTGGACTAAGTAAGCTATATGCGAAATTGGCTTTACTAATGGTCGCTTTTGCATGGTCATTGAATCTTAACAGTTCATGTAATTTGATGCCCAGGTATTTCGCACTTTGTGAGGGTTTTGTTTTTCCCCTGTTGTAGATGGCTTCAATGGTCTTAGATTTTGCAGCTTGGCGGTTTCGCCCAATGCCAGGTTTCCGAATGCAAATCAGTTCAGATTTTTGGATATTTATTTTGATCCCCCACTTTCTGTGGTAAGAGTCTAATTTGTTAAGGTGCAGGTTGACTTTATTTATAGCCAAATTTGGACAGCGAGATTGGGCATACGTGAGGAAGTCATCAGCGTATAAGACTATTGTCCCATTTTCGTTTGGAGGTTAGTCGGAAGTGTAGAGATTGAAGAGGATTGGACCTAATATGGAGCCTTGGGGGAAATCAGCTTTCTTGCCTTGAGTGGTGATATATGTTCATCGAGTTCCACATAGAATTTCCTAGAAGTTAGGAAACTGAGGATTAACAAATTGCGGTGTGGGGGAAACCGAACTAATTTAATTTGAAAACAAGCCCTGCTGTCCATACTGAGTCGAATGCTTTTTCGACGTCAATTTAAGGCTCTGGTTGCATCCGTGTGAAACTTTATTAGTGGATGGAGGGTGGAGTGTTGTGGTTTGAAACTAAATTGGGAGTCTTGGTGGATATTTTTTTTTCGCAGGTGTTTATAACCTGTTGCTTGATGACTTTCTCAAAAAGCTTTCCTAAGTTTGAAATTAAGGAGATAGGCTTGAACTCTCTGATGTCTTTTGATGAAGTCTTTTTGGAGATTGGGAAAATGCGTGAAATTTTCTATTTTTCTGGGAAGTAGCAATTATCCATACAATTATTTAAGACTGTTGATAGGAAGTCGAGAGCTTTTGGTGGGAGTTTTAATAATTGCATTTGAAATTTTGGCGGGACCACTCGATTTTTGGAAAAGGTGCAGAGGATTGGTGAAAATATTTTGCTGTTCAGGATAGATTGCGGGGTTATCCACGCAGAAGAAGGTTTGTGGTATAGAGCCATTTGCGTTCAGAAAAGTATTAACACTGCTGTTTACTTCTAATGAGAAGGCTGGAATACTAAGGATTGAGTTATCCTTAAAAGTGTCTTGAAAATATGATGCGAATGCATCACATTTTCCCTGTGGAAGAACTAGCGTTTCTTGGCTGTTCTTTATGACTTTCGGGAGTTGTGGCTTCCTGGAATAGACTTTCTTAATATTTTCAAAAGTGTGTGGGCCCGGTTTGATTTTTTCAAGTCTTTTCCTAAACTGCTCATCGCAGAATAATTTAGTTTGCTCATCGATGATAATCGATAAGCATTTGACTTGGGAGAGAATGGACTGGTAGACCGCATTTTGAGAGTTTAGTGTTCTGTGATAAATACGGTTTAGGATTTTCCGCAGTTTTTGCGTGTATTTATACAGACTTTGAAGATTTGCCGGAAGGTTTTTGATTCTGCTGTGGCTCGTCGCTTTTTTATAGCCGTCGTGAACCGCTACATCTTTGCTCCATGATAGATTGCCCTGACAACGCTAACTTCATAATCTCATACCATCGAATTCTGACTGCGGCGAAACTAGCTGACGTGATGTCATGGAAATGTCATTGCAAATTGAAAACATACGGGAGGGATGATTCAAGTGAGTTTGTTGACTATCATTCGAATTAATAATACTTTTTTATATTTTAGTATGAAGTATACTAGAGAAGAGAATAGGCTAGTCTTAGGAGTGAAAGTTGTTCGAGGAATTTGTTTAAAGACTGTGGAAATGGAGGCATTATGAATGGTAATTTATTTTTATAAAGTTTCTTTTTTGTATACTTTCTGAACTCAATACTTTATGTTCTGCCTTTGTCATTTTTGGCACTTGTATGTGGACAAATATCTTCAGAAAAAAGGAGGTTATAGAACGAGAGCTTCTAGATTTGTGTGGGCCAAACAAAATCATTAAATTACTTTATTCCCAGAATGTATTCGTTCATAATGTTCTTTTGCAACATTTTCCTCAGCAGTTCGGAGCAAGGAAGATGCATTAAGCTCCTCTACTTCACCAAAAAAATTTAATGTCACGTCAAGATCAATCTTCACATGATAATTTAAAAGCTTGAAAAGATTGCACATTATATTGCCTTTAATGTCTGATTGCTGAGAAATTTGTCCATCAAGAACCCAACCAATAATTTTTAATTGAGCCAAAGATGTGTTAAGTGTGCTCATGATCTTACCTTCTCGAATAATGTCAATCAATTTTTCTGAGCCAATAATAATGTCTATATATTTGTAGAAATCAAGTCTAATTTTGTAATATGACGCCGCGATGATATTTGTGGGAAGAGTCTCGATAATATGGAAGCTGGCAGATGAATTTACCACGCACACACACACATCGGCACACACACACATCCGCGCGCGTGTGGCTACGTGTGCGGGGGGGCGTGTGTGTCACTGATCTGTACCCCCCCCCCTGCACCTATTACGTATACACACTGTATGTATAAATAGCCACTTCCTTAATAAACATCAAGGTTTAATGGCGAAAGAATTCAATTGTAACGCAAATTTACTAATAACAACCAGTCAGTTCTAGATTTAACTAAGAGCTACGCGAGTATTCAGCCACAACCAGAATTAACTAAATATTCTTTTGTTAATACTAGTTCTGACAAAGCGCTCTCGTTAATTCTAGTTTAATTGTATTATATTAGTTAAAACCAGAATTACCGAGAGCGCTTTGATAGAACTACAATTTCCTAGTAAAATCTGGTTTTGACGGATTTCGTGTTTTGACTGTAACATATACATCAAACTATGGTCTCGTTTTGAACAATGATGACAGGAAAGCTGAGAGCGACATTTGGCTGCAGAATGTCCTGAGTGAAGACAATTTAAGCAAATAGAAATCTTTGCTTTTAAGTTTCTATGAGATTCAATATTTAATATTTAGCTTAAACTCTCCACATTGATAAAGTAGATGACTACCTTTTCAGACAATACATGACAGAGCTAATGACGTGGAGATGTAGAGACTGTTAATGATGCCATATGAGAAGTTTGAACATTTGATTTCCGATTTGTATAGCTTTTTAATGAATCACATCATCGATCCAAGAAACATAATAGATTTGTGATAGTTGGTGATAGTTTTCATCCTTTTCAGAAATATTTTGTGTCCATGCCTGCTTGGTCTCTACGTCAAGCTTGTTGATAATAATGAATAAAAGCCAGTGATCGCGTGCTTCTGCTGAAGATCCTAATGATTTCAGTCCACGTACTACTTGAGAACTGATCCAATGATGGCATATCCATGAAATTTTTAATATAGGACTGAATGATCTAGTTAGTTTTACCATATCGATTCTTCAGTTTGTCCCATGCTCCTGCATAACTGGCATCAGTGGTTGGAAGGTTTCGAAGGGCCTCAGCTTTTACGATACCTTTCAGGTATTGAAACTTTTGTGCAGATGTCAAACTCTGATAATCGTGGATTAGGCTAACACATAGGTCTTGAAAATTGATCCATTCCTTGCAATCCCCCGAGAAGGTGGGAGTTATTAGGACTAGATGAGTAACTCTCCAATGTATCATTCACTCATTTGAATTTAGCATAAGGGACTATGAAATCATAAACTATGGCTATAAAACTGTAATGGCTGCATAAGGCATTTATATTTTGAGTTTTCAATCTTATAAGGGATCTAATTGGTTGCAGTGAGCATCTACATCAGATTTCCAGGTTTAGGTTTTTGTTTGCTACGGATAGTTTCTTTTTAAATTTTGACTTAAGTTATTTTTTCTGTAGTTTTCTCGCTTTTGTGAACCAAACCTATGAAAAATTGTGCATATTTCCTTTCTAGAAGTCACAAAAGCTAAAATTGGTCTAACAAAAGGAAGGTCGTCATCGCCGATTTCAACCAAATTCACAGTATATGTAAGATTTGAGTAGAAATGTAACTGCCGCAAGTGGGAGTACCAGATGGCAGAGCCAAAATGAAATAATGCATAATGTAGAGCAGCCCGGGGATAAAATTAACACCTTTCGGAAAAGTTTGGATAATTACCATCTTGTGGGTATATTCATAACATTTCTTTTCATTACAATTATCTAAAATTTGTTATCTTTCATCTACGGAAAACCAAAAATCAATATCACAATTATTTTAGCAGCATTTTCCATAATAAGATTACGAGTTTCGCTAAATTAATTTCAAATTATATTAATTAGCTGCATACATATGTACATATATAAGTGTGCTACTGAAAAGCAACCACATCTTATTTCAGAAAATTCCAACTGATTTTCAAAATTCTTATTGCTTAATTGATGGCAGTATTCTACTCTAGAGGCCCGAATTTTAGGTGTTTTTTGAAGTGCCGTAAAAAAAAGGCAATCAATATTTTGCTATCCATTTTTTTTATGAGTTATTTATTGACATTACAAGAATACAGAAAAAATTAAAAAAGTTGAAAATTCAAAAAAATAGCAGCTGATGAAGTGGGAGGCCTCAAAAAAATTGGCGCGTGATCATGCCACGAATCCAACCCGCCTAGCAATCCGAAAAAAAAACAAAAATTACAAAGATTATTAGTCTAGAGTAATGTCGCTATGTCCGGAACTAGGGAAAAGTTGAAAAAAAAATTTTTTCACAAGATGGCCGCTGCCTGAAAAAAAAACACAATTTTTGTACCACTTTTTTTACTTTTTCGAATTTTTTAAAAATAGTAAAAATTGAAATTTGGGGATGCGGCTCGACCGGATATGGACAAGTCTATAAAGAAGACTCTCAAAAAAATTTCAAATAAATCGGTCCAGTAGAACTTGAGAAATCGTGGGCATCGTCTTGAAAAAGGCAGTTTCGAGAAAAACGCGTTTAAAATTATCACTATCACTAATTATCATTATTTTTGTTTTTACTTAGAGCACATACGTCCGCGTGGCTTGGAAGTTAGAATTCAACTGTTAGCAGCTGGATGCAAGTGAACACTAAATATAAAAGATACAAAATATTATATTACAATATATATATATATATAAAGGAACAAAAGGGTTTACTGAGAAATATGGATTCAGGTAGACGGAGAATCTCTAACGTCTTTTGTACGATTAGTTCCGGCCGAGCCAGTTTAGATGCCGCGTCAGCAAATTACCTGCATCTCCGAAAATAATTCCAATTTTGAAAAATCCTCTTGTAGGCATATTCTTGAATAGTTAAACTTTGAAAATAAGAAAATAAAAAAAACGATTTTTTTTCGAATTTCTAGACTAGAATACCGCCTTAATTGATTGTGAATTATTTATGATTTTTTGAGGTTATTACGAAATTCGGACGGCAACGGGTTATAAAGTAGGAACGCACCATATAAAAATCACGTGTCTTTGCGTTCGTACATGCTTATTTCCGAAACCGCCCAACAAATATCAATGAAATTTTGTGAATGTACTTGATTGGTTCCACGTTGAAAGATAAGATAGCTTTAGATACGATAGATGGCGCCGTTGTCCAGACCTAAAAAAAATTGCCTGAGAATGCGCCGACGTGGAAAGCTGAAATTTTGTACATGACGTTTTCAAAAAATTACAAATAAAATTTAAAGAAAAGATTAAATCCGGCAACCGCTTCTTGATGTTGCCATACAAGATTTTGGTTTTTCACTATATATTTCAATACTGTCTGAGAACGTGCGTGCTCTTTTCATAGCAATGGTAAATAAAGTTTCAAAATTGCACTAAATCGGGTTACCCCTTTTTGGTGCTGCCAAACAAAACTTTTGTTTTTCGAGAGCTACACTCTCCCACACATATGAATGCATGCACACACACACCACACACGCAGACACACGCTGACGTGCGCGTGCGGGCAACGCACCCACGCAAACACACACACACAGTGAAACTCTAGATTACGGAGTCGCGCGATCGATTCGATTATAAAAAAGATAATATGCATCTCTAAACACTCCGCTCCCACCCATTTAGGTATCTATATTATCGCCTGGCACCGTTGACAGGCTCCCCCTAGTATCGGATGATTAATTCAATATCAAAAGTTCGTTCATATATAACAATACGAAAAATTTTCTCATTTCCTGAATTCGGGAGGTGGGACCATATTATCCTAATTGGAAAATTGCTTTTGATAATAATTTTGTGATTTTTTAATACATTTCCATCCGCTTCTGATTAAGTGGCGAAATTTAATTTTCGACGGCCAAAATTTCTGTCTGAAAAATTCATTTCAAATTGTTCATCTACATACAAAATTGGCAATCTACATATCTTCTCTGTAGTTGACATATTACCGAAATGAATTTGGCATTTTCGTTCAAATTCTGTTGGAATTTAAACGCGACAGCTCCCGCGAAAATTTGCAAATTGGAACATTCTCAAAATTTTCTACCAAACCTCCTGCTAACCTACATTATGATTTGAATCTGTGCAAAAGCTCAACTCTGTCTGTAAGTTAGTGCCTTCTCGAATTATCGAGTGGACAGACATACGGACATTCAAAAAGCGAATTAACTTCTATTATTATATGTGGCTGTGTAATCATCTTGGCTCTACCAGCATTGTTTCTATGCGTTACAAACGGATAACCCTAGTATACCCTATGAGATTTCATATGCATAGGTTATCAAAAAACCCTTTCCCATATATTGCCGTCTTCCTTGAAATACTTGTTTTCTTCCACTCTTGCATTGATTTTCACCGGTGTTCATCATTCATTTAACTTACAATTTCCCGTCCTGATTCTGTCCCTTCCTCAACCTCGCTCCCCCTCCCAATTTTCTGATATTTGTTCCATCAATACCTCAGCAATAAAACAAATTATACTTTATCCAAGGAATTCATTCTAAGTGGAGAACTTTATTTAGTTTTTTTTTTTTTTTTTGAAAAGCTTATAAGCTTCTTTATCGTTCAATTACTACATATGTATATCCAGATCCTATCAAGAGATTAGCAAGCTTAGAAGAAAGTCGTCTAAGAATTTTCACATTTTCAACTCGTAAGACATTTATTGACATGTTTCGTCCTTGCGAACGAACATTTTATCAAGACTTCGATCTCAAATATAATTATCTGAAGAAATTTATTCTAAGCCCGATTTAGGTACTTCACGTAATGCGCCAAAAGAACTCAATTAATGTTGTTCAAATCCTTTTTCTTTGTTTTATTTTTCTGATAGATTTACTTATGTAATATCAAAAATCCAGTAAAGTGTTGCTATTTTTAGTCGAATTAAATTTCGTAAGGCCACTTGATGAAATTGAAAAATTGGTTTCTTGTTGGTTTTGTTATCGTCTCAGCAATCAGGAGAGGACTCATTCTCCTGGAGCTGGATATGCAGAATAATTTATGTGGAATTTTATGTAGTGGATATCCCGTTCCTTTTATGATTATTTGAATTTATTTGTTATATTACCATTATAACAGGAAAAACCGCAAAAGCATACCAACATATTTTCTCCTCAAACATTGTCACATATTTAGATGGAGTCATACCATATAAGCCTTTATCGTAAGGGTGTACTGTGAATTCTGAATCCATGATGAAGGAAGCTCTACTCTAAGTAGCTCTTGTTCCAGATTATAAGCTCAGAAGGATAATACAGATATTGTGACAAATCAATTAAGTTCAGATCTTGACACAATTCAAAATCGGCGATCTATGTATATACTAATTAAAATTAAAAAATATAATTTCTCTCCTTGTCGGCATATCCGGGCACATACCAATAGTACGTAGAACAATGAACCAACTAGGGTGCGGTGTTGATCATTCAGAATATAATAAATTCTATATGATTGTTAAATTAATAAAAATAAAAGTAGTTGCATATGAGTATTGTATATAAAGGGTCTTCCAATAAGAGGTGTTATTTTAATTAGCCCGCTATTTCGGTAGATGTCTCATTTAGAGCTGTCATTTTTTGACATTTGACAAGTAGAAACTACGCCATTAATAAAAAAAGGAACGATAGACGATTCAACAACTCAGTGAAATTATTAAAATTCACTATAAAAATGGTGAAAACGTGGCAGAGACGGTTCGTAAAACTCGAACATTTTTGGGCCGTCGTGAAGCACCTTGTCGGACCGCAATACAGAAATTGGTAGAAAAATTCGAGCTGTCGGGACAAGTTAGTGATGTGAAGAATAAAACCCGTGCACGTCGCTCAAGAACAGCCGAGAATATTATTGATGTAGCCGAAAGCGTTGAAGAAAACCCAGGTTTGTCCATTCCTCGTCGTTCTTTGGAATTAGGCATTCCACAAACGTCATTACACCGTATTTTGCATAAAGATTTTGGTCTTAAGGCTTATAAAGTTGAGTTAACACAAGAACTCAAGCCGGCCGATCATCAGCAACGTCGAGTCTTTGCTGATTGGGTCCTTGAAATGCATGAAAATGATCCGGAATTCCATCGAAAACTCATCTTGAGTTATGATTGCCATTTCCACCTCGATGGCTTCGTCATCAAGCAAAATTGTCGCATCTGGGGCTCGGAAAACCCAAGAGTTATTACTGGAAAGCCTCTCTATCCTCAACGTGTGCCTGCGAGGTCATTGGACCTTACTTTTTCGAAAATTAGGCTGGAGCAACAGTTACGGTGAATGGATTGCGCTATCGACAGATGATTAATGATTTTTTATGGCCGAAATTGGATAGTATTGATCTGGACAACGTTTACTTTCAACAAGAAGGCGCTACGTGCCATACAAGCAACGAAACCATTGATCTTTTACGGGAAAAGTTTCCGGACCATGTTATCTCTCGAAGAGGTGATCACAATTGGCCACCGAGATCTTGTGATTTAACACCTTGCGATTTCTTCCTTTGGGGCCACGTGAAAGAGAAGGTCTACACTGGCCTAGGAAATCTTTATATCTATATAATTAAAAATCAATTGCCGCATATATATTACATCACCACTTGCGAGCGGCTCGATCGATTTGGCTCGTTTCTTTTTGTAGTTGTGTTCGTAATTGTCAGAACATGGTTTTCAGAGCTGAACAAGTATCAAAGAAAAAGTACTTAAGTACAAGTACAAGTACCGAAGGCCCTAAGTACTTCAGCGTAAGTACAAGTACCGCATGTATAAAAAGTACTTGTAACTAAGTACTAAGTCTATAAATAGTACTGAGTACTTTTTGAAGTACTTTTTTAGAATCTTTGTACGTTGGCAGTAAGATAATGAAATTTATCGAGTTCAGTTAATAGCTATTAATAAATCAATACCTTTTGAAAACTATAGCATGTATAGTAACCAGCGGCTACTATTTATAGTTTTTCATAGTTTTTCGGTGCTGCAAGTAGAGTAAAACTTTCACCTCTCCTTGCTACACTCACAAAAACTATTAGAGGTCCGCCCAAGCACCCATTATCGCCTCCAATAATGCATAACAATTCTAAGGAAAAAATGTCCAGCATCGTTGATTTTATATTGGAGCAAGGCATTGCTTGCTTACTGACTGTTACGTTTCTATTTCCCGTGGGCACAATTGCTTGTGTCAAAAAGAGTTCTTACGTCGTTGCAAACAAAATCATTGGCGGGAAGTTGAAAAAGTGAGCACGCAGCTCGTGAAGTGATTTTAATAAAACATTAAGAAATTCTTCTGCATATCTAAGGAATACATTGTCGTTGATAAAACAGTTCTTGTCAGTAATAACCCTAAATGATTAATTTAAAAACATTTATTTCGACGAATCCGCTAATTTATTTGTTGTTTTCAGTTCTCTTTCAGTTGGTACTTGGTGCTTAGGCCGAAAGAGTCAGCAATATAGAAGTAAGCCCACTTTTAGCAATCCATATTATAACCTGTCAGTGGTTATGTTATCAAGTCGAGGCATCGTCGATTTTATATTCAAGCGAGACGTTACTGGTTTTTGTTCTACTTGCCCAGTCTTGTGTGTATGTTATTAGTTTGTCTAAGGCTCTGCATTAACGCGTGAGTGCGGCACATTCTTTGACAGTTCTTTGCGTGCTTTAAAACTCAACAAAAAAGGAGTTGCGCTAGAGATTGGGTTTGCTTTTCTACGAAAAGTTTGATATTTGTAGGTACTTAATAGACTCAGAAATACTTAAGTAAAAATCTTGGTATTAAGTACAAAACTGAGTCTTAAGTACAAGTAAATAGAAGCAAGTACTTATGTTCAAGTACTAAGTAGGGGCATTTCAAAAGTATTGAGTAATAAGTCTTAAGCAACGAAAATGTACTTTAAGTAGTACTTAAGTCTTTTTTTACTTAAGTATTGCCAAGCTCTGATGGTTTTCTGAGAAAGAAAAATCGGAATCGGTAACCCCTTCTTGGTATTGCCACACAAAACTTTGGTTTTTCACTACCTGAGGACGCGTTGATGTGGAGAGCTCAAATTTTCTACCGGCGTTACTGATAATAATGTAACTTAAAGATCAAAAATGGGACAAATCCGGCACCTCCTTCGTATGGTCGTCATATTTGGGCACTGCCTGAGAACGCGTCGATGTAGAGAGATAAAGGGCAATGTCCACTTTTTGTACAACTTTAGGCCCGACACCTTCAGACATGAGAGATGCCTTAAACGATGCATACTCTGAATATATTTTATTAACAATGTTTATTTCTATCTATAGCTCATTTCTTATGTTTTTAAAGTTGTATCACTATTACATATTCCCTACATTTTAGGGAATGTGCCCTACATTTTAGGAAAAAAAACCAAAACCTATTGAAAATTCCCTACACTTTAGGGAATATTGCCTACATTTTAGGGGAAAAACCTGACTGCATTTCAAGGATTCTCTATGTTGAGCATTAAAAAGATCTTCTTCCCACCATTTTACAAATCGTAGTTTTCCCTCCTGTATGTAGCCTCATGAATTTATTAAATTTTTCAAGATAACATTTTCGTGACTGTTCAAAACTTATGAAAATCAAAGTGTTCAAACCCTTCGTATTAAGAAAATTACCCCTGAAGGAATATAATAAGTAGATTCTCGAAAAAGAGAAAGGACAAGCGTCTCCGTGAATGTTGATTGTATTGAATTATAATATTATAACTCTGTTGTTATTAGTAAAAAATAATTTGACAGACAGATGGAGACATTCTTTAGTCAACAAAATATGTTTTCAGAAATTAACCAAAGCAAAAAATGCTAATAAAAGACATTTAATCTGTTTCAGATTGAAATTTTGAGGCTTGATATAGGATGATCCTGGTCGTATTGTCGAAAAATGTGGCATCCCAGGATCAAAAGAAAGGGGTGATAAATAATAAAAATACCCCATAGTATATTTATCATACGGGCGTATCGAAAGTGGTAAAATTTTTAAAATTTTGAAAGGTGCTATTTTATTCAATGTATGATCCTAAATAGAAAATTCTACGATGACCAACTCTTATCTTGTAAGGGCGCAAGCGCGACAGGGGATGCGAGAAAAGTTAAGGTGGCTTAAATCGTTTTATCCACTAACATGCGTCCCATTTGTTATCGATGTTTGTAGAGTGATTGACTTGGACGTGAAGTCCCGACTGTCAGCATGAGCTGACAGATCACTCGGTGGACAGCGTTGACTGCAGGGCGCCACGCTAGCTCGCCTCGCCTATTGGCGGAGAGTGTGGCGAGGTTCCACGAAAACCTGCCGCTGTGCTACCAGCCATATACAAAAAAAAATCGTGCCTAACAAGACAAAGGCCGTCACGCACATCCAGTCCAGAAGGACCTTTACACTACTTAGCACATACTTACTTGAAGGCGCAGATATTCTGCTTTCCGCTGCCTTGCCCCATCTTCCCAATCGACACTGAAGGCAGCAAGTTCATTCAGTGTCCCTTATGATGTCCTAAAATGAGAAGTGGAGGAGCGGACCTAGTCAACCTTCACATGAGAGGGCTCCGGGAGAGTGAGAGGAGAAACAAAAACAGATTTAATATTCCATTACGTTATAAATTCTTGTAATAAAACTTAGTAGTTATAGTGGAAAGTGGGAAGCAACTAATCATTTCGCAAATAATTAACTTCTCTAAGCCCTATGGGTTTCATCTCGAAAAGGATCCAATATTCCTTGGATAAACTTACTTAATTCATTGAATTTTTCTTAATTTATTTATAGATGAATGTAATCTTCCAAATAAGACTAACATTTGCATGCTTATAGCGATTCAAGTGCTATGATCTAAACAAATTGTGAACTAACAGTTTAGCAGTTACAGGGTGATTAAGAAAAAATCTAGTTTTTGACAAAACAACCTAAACCTTAAAAAGTACAACGCATAAGGTTACTGTTAACAGCTCATTGTATGCAGAGTTCCATGGCCTTTCAAACGACTGCTCAATCTGCCCCGCACCCCTCCCCACAGAGTTATGTGGGTCTAAACAAAAAATTTCAGATTTTCTTACCTTTTTTTTTACTGTGAGCTGTTTTTTTTTTTTTTTTTTTTTTGTAAAAGGTTATTTACATAACTGCTTTTTTATAAAAACTATAAACTGTAGACTAAATTATTATTTAAACTAACCGATAAATAAAAATGAACAAACATAAAATACCCTGAGAAATATCAATAGTAAAACACAATCAATCCGGTTACTTACAGATCGTCTAGAACATCATTACCAACTCCCGGTCAATCCAATAACTTAAACGTTGATTGTAACTCATCAATCATAACATGCAGTCCAGATTCCCGAAATACTCGTTATCTTAATTGTTGCAATTTCTACACTATTTTCTTGCTCCTTCTCTCCTGCAGAAAAACGTTTATACATTGGCTCACGTTTGATTTGAACTGCAATATGCCTACCAATTTGTCTCAAGTTGTAATTTTATGGTTAGCTTCGACACACCTCTTGTGTATGATTTAAAACAGACAAAATATGTTGAGTTAATTCTTTGAGACAATATATTGTTCCGAATGAAGCACTTATTACGAAAACAGTGAAGGATAAACATGTCATATCACGAATAACAAGGCTGTAATAACACAGGATACGAGGTGCCTTAGTTAACTCTAGCCTAAACAGTATTTGAATAAATTGGCTTTCTTCACGTAAAGAAACAAATTACAAAAATAAATTTCCCTCGACGTGTAGGTAAACCCGTATGTCAATTTGCAAGGCAATATTCCCGCAAACCTATGTACGTACGTATAGTGAGTGAATAATGTAGTAAAACAAGCTATAATAGTCGACCACTGTACATCCCCACTGCGTTTGATGGCAGACGATATTGTATTAACAATGAAATGAGAATAATTTGTACAAGATTTATACTACAGATAAAACATGTGTTACGCACACATAAAGCAAATGAGAATTTCGTACATAAACAGTGCTTGGACATTAAAGAAAAACAATTTGCTAAGGACAAAGAAATCTTTATTATTCTGTTAAAAAGCGTACGTATTTTACGGGATATGTGCTTTAATAACTAGTAAGCCACAATTTAAAGAGTCCTGTATATGAATTAAGGGGTTACATCTAGTCAGTCTTAATTTTTATAATTTTTTAAAAATATTCTCTTAAAATTTCAAGTCGATCTGTTCAAAATTGAGCGAGTTACGGCCGTGTCTACCGTGGTCGGTCTGCGTTAGTCGATCCGAAAAGCGGCTGTCCATCGCTGCTCTATTCAAATCATTTATACGTTATATATAAAGTACCCAAATTTTGTATGGTGGTGGTTATACCCATGAAAGGTATAGTAGTAGTAGTAGTTTATTAGTTATTCATAACTTTCTTATAAACAGTTAACACTTATACGGGAAATTTATCCCTTATAAACTTAATTATTTCTGCCTTAAAACTTCTTAAATTTCTATTATTCTTGATGCTACTTGGTAATTCATTAAAAACTTTTAGACCATTATACATTAACATATTCTGCGTTTCATTATTTCTTAACATATATCCCTGTTCAATACCTATGTACATACCTAAGATTCCTGGATAAGTATTTCGGTAATAAATTATACCTTATTTTAAATATAACTACTAACACATTCCATATTAGCCTTTGCTCTATACTCAACCATTTTAATGATTCTAAAAGAAAGCGAGTTGGCGTAAATCTTCCAACCTTCAATATAGATTTCATTCCCTTATTTTGTAGCACCTGCCATCTTTTTTTAAAACTGCTTGATGCTGTAAACAAAATTGAAGCACAATATTCAAAATGTGGTTTTGTCATGACATTGAAAACCTTAATTGATGTAGCAATAGACATTTCCTTACTTATCCTTCTAAAATAAGAGACCTTTTTACCTATTTTTTTAGTAACATATTCACAATGTTCTTTAACGCTTAACTTATTATCCATTATCACACCTAAGTATTTTATATCAGTAACATTTTCAATTTCCGCACCATCAATATATATATTAGCATTAAAACTTGAATTTATCGCCATACATTTTGTCTTTGAAATGTTCACTTTTAACTTATTCCCTTTCAACCATGCACTTAAACGATCTATATCAGATTGTAATTTCACTTCGCAAACCCTTATATTCTCTGCTGCAATGTATAATAGCGCGTCATCCGCGAAAAGCACCAGTTTAGCATGCTCCAAGATACAACCCATATCATTAATGTAAATCAGGAATAGTAGCGTTCCCAGGACTGATCCTTGTGGTACCCCTAAATTCGTCTCTAGCGATGCCGATTTTGTATCACCCACCTTCGTACGCTGTTTTCTCCCTTTTAAGAACGATTCAAACCATCTTAACTCCTTGTTTTTGATCCCGTATTTATGCAATTTTTTAACCAGTATTTCTCTATCAACTGTCTCGAATGCCCGCTTTAGGTCTAAGAACACAGCTAGTATAACCTCTCCATCATGCACACATTGTTTCCATGTGCCTTACGAAACCCAGATTGCTGTTCCACAAGTAGGTTATTTTTTTCCATGTACTCCTCCAATTGTATTTGTACTACTTTTTCTATTCCCTTCTCATATATCGGAAGCATATTAACTGGCCTGAACTCGCTACATTTTTTTGTACCAGCTATTTTTCTAATTGGAACTTTTACAGATTCTTTCCATTCCTCTGGGAATTTACCATCCTCAAAAGATCCATTTATTATATCCGTTATTATTTTCCCCACACTGAGTGGTGCATCCGTTATCATCTTTGGAAAAATTAAATTGTAGTCCTTTTTATTTTTTAAAGAATTAAATACGCCAATAATGTCGGCAAGATTTACTTGCTTGAAAAGAAATGTAGTTGCAGTTGGGATGATATTGTCAATGTATGGCTGAAGTGGTATAGAATTCACAATATCCTGGAGACTGTTTACAAAATACTCATTGAATTTATTCGCTATTATTTCTTCATCCCTGGCGTTCCCATCCATAAACTCAACCTCAGTTATTACTTCCCGTCCTTGTTTAAGTACGAGTGATTTTATTAATTGCCACATCGACTTCTGGTCATGCGCTCTATCTACCTTGGATTTTATGTAATTGCTTTTGCTACTTTCTATTTTTGATTTATATATATTTCTGGCCCTAACATACTCTTTCCATGCATTCTCGCTCTGCACCCATTTAGCTCGTTGATACAACATTACTTTCCTTTGTTTTAATATTTCAAGCTCAACAGAATACCAATTTCCTAATACATTATTCCTAATTTTCATTTTGACTGTATTATTTCGGCACCAATCTAACATTATATTTTGTAATACTTCGGCTTTGTTATTATTAAGTTGCACTTGCGCCTCCAATATCTGTCCTATTTCATACTGATATCTATTTCTATCGTATTTAAGCACATCCATGCTCTTTTCGTCATAATATGGAACACATTTCTCAGTACACTCCACAATAATAGACTCATGATCACTAATTTTATAATTCGAATTTACTTTAGAACTCATGCTTTCATTATTCGTTATAACGTAGTCTATCAAAGTTCTAGATGTTTGAGTAATTCTTGTCTCTTCTTGCACAATTTGTCTAAACCCATAATCACTCATTGCACTCTCAATCTCATTTCTGTAAATGTCACACCTATCTAAATAATTTATATTAAAATCACCAGCTAATATCACTTTTTCACTAATATCGCAAAATACGCGCGTACTTGAGTTTGGTGACCTATATAATGCAGCTACATGAATTTTTATGTTTTGGATGATTTTTTTTTTACGATTTCATAATTCCAGATATGTTTAAAATAAATCACCACACCTCCAGTATGCCGCGAATGACTATCACATCGTACCAGAGAGTAACCATTTAAAAATATTTCATTGTCATTGATTTCATTAGTAACATGCGTTTCGGAAACTATAATAATTTCAGGTTTTAGCGTACTTACATTTTTCTCCAGTTCAGTAAAATTATTCGTCAATCCTTGAACGTTTAAATACATTATCGTAACATACTGTAATTGCTAATATTTAATTTTCTGCTTTTCCATTCTCGTCATCCTTTCTAAAGCCGGACAGCCCCTTTCCCTGGAGTCGTGAGCAGTATCAACTTTCACTTTTAAATTTATTTTTCCCTCGTACAGTTCTTACACTTTTTAATATCACTATAACACTCACTTATTCTATGATTTCCCGCACATTTGGGACAAACAACATCATTCGAACATTTTTCAGCAATATGATTGAAGCCCCAGCATTTAAAGCATCTTTTTACCCATATGTGCTCAAAAAATCTTAGTTTATCCCATCCTACGTTAAGCTTTCGCTCCTTTAGTCCCATAATTTTTTCAAAAGAACCGGGATCTAATTCAATAATAGCATTTACTCTTCCTTCCACTTTTTGAACCCTTGAATATTTTTACACATTTTGGATCTTTAACAAATTCATTTTGCTTCCTAAGCGCCATTTCAACTCCCTTATCATCCAAAGAACTTTCTATTCCACACACAATGATCTTCGGCTTTCTCAGATTATATTCCGCGACTTTATATTTATCACACATCTTTGTCTTTACCTCATCCACAAATTTTTGCCTCGATTTTTCATCATTGCACTTAACTTCAACTGCACCGTTATGCTTGTTCACAACACTGTCTACTCTTATCTCTAATTCCGTTGGATTAATTTTTTTTTAATTTCATCTCTGGTTTTTTCATGGTTTTGAGTTGCTTTCGGTATGATCATCACCGGCGGTTTGTTTTTCAATTTATTTGCATATGATTCATTATTATCAGCAACTTGGTTTAACACAATTGCGCTTTTAAGACTTTGTACCTCACCTAAAATTTCATCCATCTTCTCATCGTATTTTTTAATAATTTCTTTGTTTTCATTAACTGCTTAACTAGCACTTCGATTTTTTTGGTAATGGCCTCTAAATTTTTTCCACACTCATCCCACATAAACAATAAGTTTTTATTTTCATCTACTAAATTCAAACCATAGTCGGACAAACCGGTACACTTAGGATGAAATACACGCCCGCAAGCACCATTGCATGGGTATCCAGTCTCACCGCGGCGTACGCTTTTTGAACATTTTTTACACTCCATATTCATGTTTTCCTCATTATCTTATATCAAAATTCAATGTTAATTCATTAAACAATTTTCACTCAAGAAAAATAATAATTATGCACTATTTTTATCCGAGTTTTATCACAATAATAATCCGAGCTTTGGCAGAACCGTCCAAACCTAATGCAGTCGTACATATATGTATATGTATTCGAATTCGCAAACCGTCACAGTATAGATGCGTTTTTCTCGAAACAGCATTTTCAAAATCGGTGACCACTATATCTCAAAAAGGAGTGGGCCGATTTACTTGAAATTTTGCGTACTTTTTTTTTTATATCAGAAGGCAGTCCTTAATTGAAGGATTTTTTTTCGTTGCATACTTTTTTTATGTCAATAAAAATAAAGTGATGAAATTTAGACTTTTACTTTCGATCGCCGACCATTTTTTCAAAAATTAATATTTTATCAAATTCTTCGATTAAAGACTATTGATAATAAAATTTCAAACCCCGGACGAGGCGGTTGTTTTTTCTTTTTGTATTTATTAATATGATTTAGAATCGTTAAAAGTAAAAGTTCTTAAAATTCTTCTTTATCCATCATTGACTGATTCTAACAAGTGTAGGTTCGATTCCCGTCCGGGAAAAATAAACAAAAACTTAGTTTATTTAGTTTTTCGATTTCAGATGATCGGTGTACAAGTTACAGTGGTCACCACGGAAGGTCTTTTCTGAACAGCTGTCAATATATTATGTCTGGTACATTTGTGAATTTTTTCCAATAAAAAAATTATGAAACATAGTCAAAAATGTACCCTTTACTATGACAAAAAAAAAACAGTTCGAAACCTGCAATGATTTTCCCAGTTTATATATACACAAATACCTCTTTTACGTCTATCAGGGGTATTTTAATATCTAGATATTTCGAATACGATATTAGTAACTAAGTATCGATACCTCATATCTGCCATAAGCATGAATACTTTTAAAATTGTGTGTGACATTCATTAGACAATTGCGCAACGTTAAACCAAAAGCATTTTTACTGCAAAATCTCATCACCTATCCTAAACGCAAATACAAAAATAAACCAATGCGAGATAAATCTGATAAAAAAGGAACCGATTACATCAGAGTGTAAAATATTAACTTCAGAACAGAATTATTACTGGACGCAATTATCGCAGCAGAACGCTTGGCTTTTCTCCCTAAAAAATGCGCTCCATATAGATATTAATTGTGATAATTCCATTAGTTCACAAACTCTGAAAGGAACGGGAACACTATATATCTATCCCGGTTGTTATGTACGAAGCAAAGAATTCATCTTGCACGGACATAGCGTAAAAGTTTCCAAATCTAACTCTCATTTTATACTAACAATCAAAATTTCCAGTATAATATCGAATATGACGTCGCCCCATTAGGATCGCATATAAAAATAAATATTACGAACAACATGGATCTAGATAAACTTCTAGAATCCTTTCATTCCCAAAAAGAACATGAATTAATTCCTCTCAATCCTATAAACAATCACCACATACACCATTATACACTTTCATACCTGACAATTGCTGTAGTCATCTCTATTATCGGTGCCTATCTGTTTATTAAATATAAACGAAAAACCCGTGAATCTAAGAATACATTTCAAGAATAAGAATTGGAAAATATGCCTAGAGCTGCACCAAGAAAACTTAGGTTCAACATAACTCCAGCACCACAAAGAAAAACGACAGAAAACGTTTAACTTATGGACAATAACAACCGGACAACGTAACCTCTCCTTTCCCAATTTTTATCGTCCTATATCCATCTCCATCCAGACAAAATACTGTGAACAAGTTAAGAGATAAATAATATCTAACATTACAAGTTAAGAGATAAATAATATCTAACATTACATTGCTAAAAATGTACTTAGTTATGTATGAAAAAGAAAAATAATAAAAATGTTAAAAAGAAAAATAAATAAAAATTTATATAAATAAATAAATAATTAAGTTTGTAGTAGTTGTAAAATTATAAAATATATATACGGGTGATTCAGATCAAGATACGTTCCGGTATACCATGCGATTCCTTGGGGTAAGATGATCATGAAATTGATCAACATACCCCCCCCCCCCCCCCCCCCCATAGAAACCTTTCTTTAGGAGTTGTGGCCAGTTGAAGATTTCGCCAATATTCGTGAGAATAAATGAGTATAACATTTGAACCACTCTATAGATTTTGGTTATTGTTGGCTTATTAAATTGCGAAGAATAGTAGCTGTCGAAAAGTGTATTTCTCTGTTTTTTTTAATTAAGCATCTTGAAATTATTCTCAAATATTTCCAAAATTTTAATTTTTTTACACACAAAAGTTTTTGAAAGAAATAACGGTATTTATGAAATTTGTGTGTAAAAAAATGTTTTGGAAATATTTGAGAATAATTTAAAGATACTTAATAAAAAAATACAGGGAAATACACTTTTCAGTAGCTATCATTCTTGGCTATTTAATAAGCTAACAATAACCAAAATCTATAGGGTGGTTCAAAACTTATATTCATTTATTCTCATGAATATTGCCGAATTCTTCAACTGGCCACAACTCCTAAAGGAAGGTTTCTAAGGGGGGTTATGTAGAACAATTTTTTGATCATCTTATCTCAAGGAATCACGTGGTATATCGGTAGGTATCTTGATCTGAATCACCCTGTATATAGATTTTTTTGTATAACCATGTTATTAGTTAAGTATATTTCTTATCATTATAACTTTGCTTATAGAAGAACAATACCCATTTTTTATTTAACTATGTATAATAATTAATCTTATTATAAATAGTAGGTATATAAAAAAGTTATATGGTAATCTCAAATTTGTTTTTTTTTTTTTTTGCATAAAGAAAGGTTATAAATTTTAAAATAACTTCCGTAGATGAGAATAAATACAACAAAAACATATTTAACTTATCCTCTTATAATAACATGTAAATAGGTATACATATTTAGTTGGCCTACAGAAATAGGAGCTTACAATTTTGTTTAAGAAACTCCGTCATTGCTGTGAAAGAAAGTTTTCTTCTTGAAAAAATAAAACTTTCTTTTTCCCAAGGGGAGGGATGTTGTGACTCAGGTACTTTTGCCACGATTCACAACCATAAGGGCAATACATCAATATATTGTCCTATACAATATATTGATGTACCACATAAAAGACCCTGAAAATAAAAAACTGTTTCATTTTAAAATTTCAATATAAATTCAAAATGCATTTAGAAATGCATTTCCACATTATAACAAAATGCAATTTAGCATAAATTGCATTTTGTTATCAGACACACATTCCACGCACACTTGCCTACATACAGTGTCGTCTTACTTTTTTTCCGCATGTACACTCTACATACGTACAGTACCTATGTTTTTCCAATCTAATTGTATGTACATACATACATACAATTATCACAATTATTCGTGCCTTCTTAAAATTAATATTTCAAGACGGGCGCACAAGTGCATATCGGATTACAGTTTGCATAGATGCATATAGCTTGCATCAAAACTTTTGTACACTTTCTCACGTACGATTTTTAACGTCGTGAGAAAGCAATAAAAAGATAAGAAAGCTTTTGAAAGATATCGTGGGTACCTGGGTGCAATTTTCCAAAACCGCGGGGAATCGTTTTTTAAAATCCACCGAGTGAAGCTCGGCCGTAATGTTACAAGCCCTTGCTTTATATTTAAAAGTAGTATTGTTTTAACAAGCGGGACCTAACTAACAAGTTGAAATGGTAGTTCTGATATATTGAACACAAAAAAAGAGTTTTTGTATTAAGGAACAGAATCAATAAAAAAAAAGGGACATTAAATCAAATTTATCGTTAATAAAGAATTTAACCAAATCTAATGATAAAACAAAAAAGGAAGTTGTGTTTTAATAAACGAAAGCGAGATATAAAAGAAGTGTTTTTTTCTTTCTTATAAATAAATTGATAATTGACATAATGAGAGCGCTTATGAGGACTAACTTAAACACCAAATAAGTCGTTCTTCGTATCTTTAAACAACGTGTTCTCAAGGGAGTTCAATCAATCAATTTTGCAAGAGTTTGTAATTGTATTATGCGAGCAGTGGCTGCAACCCTTATGGAAAGAAAAACAAACCATCCTGTCAATAGCTCAATAACTAATAGGAAGTGGGAAAGGGCTAAACCTCTTCCAGTAATGTTTTAATTCAAAATATCCACATGAAAACTGGTTTTTGGAGTTTCGTTTGCTTAGTAGCAATCGTAAACGTACGACGAAAATGTCATCCAAGAAAATTCGGGAAATTACATTTTTATGAATATTCAAGAGTATGGTGGACAACGATAGTATTGTGCAAACGCTATGCGATCTTCCATAGCTGGAAATTAGCTATTTAACTCACTTTATTTGTATTCACAGTTTTTCTAAATAATCACACCAGAAGCAATTATTGAGATCCAATCAAACAGTCAACTAAGGTTGTCTTGAGTGCTATCTATGAAAGGATATTAAGCGTTACATGGTCATATCTAATAATTGATAATAGTGGCCATCCCAAAAATTGCAGAGGGGTAGTGTATAGAAATTATACTTGAATCATGTCTTTGTTCAGTGCTTCATAAAAGGTCTACACATATGATGCTACACATCACAAATAAAACTCTGGAAGTCTAATCTACTTAATGTCATGATGTCAGCCTTACCTTAAATAATGCATAGACAGATATTCGTCATTATTGGCTGCAATGTATAATATTAGATCATACCGAGAGTGGACTTTAATGATTCAAAATAACGAAATAAATTCAATATAAAACTATAAGGAAGAACAGCGAGAAAGAAGAGTAGTTGTCGAGGAAAGATCCATAGAGTGATTAAAGAGTGTTTTCATTTCTTCACATATTATTAAGCTCACTTAATGTGACTTGCCCAGTAATTTACGGACGTATGAACGCGTATCAAACAGAATTACAGCGACATTATGTTAATAAGGCTTGTTCAGAAATGAGGACTTCTTTGACAAATTCGGTAAGAAAACATCTACAGTGTAATTATAAATTCTATTCTAATATAAAACTCAAGCGATGCATATCAAGTAATTACCAGCAAAGAATTAGTCATGACCTTTGAGCTCAGACCTTCTTGTTTGATATGGTTGATGGTTAACCGTTGGGTCAGTCCATAAAACACAGACATATAATGTAAAAAAATCACTCTTCTTAAAAGAACATCTGTAGGACCTTTCAGTGTCGAAAAAAAAGTAGCTACCAAACGCAGCTCTAAACCTTGGGTCACTATATAGCGGGACAGACGTAAGGTATTTGCGGTTCCAACAGAATTATTTGCAGCTTAACCCAGGTACTTCCTATAGATTATAAACGCTACAAGGCTTCCGGCAAAGCTAGGTTTTGGTACTGCTTCGGGGCTATTCATTTCATAGCCCTCTTTGGTTAGTTCATTCGCTATTTATAACAAGGAACACATAATAGAGCTACATTATGCTGCGTGGATATTACCTCGACAATGTTATTATTTAATTGCACCAGTTAAAATTCTACCAAAATAGCTTTTACCGCTTCTCTATCAATATATATGCAGATTTTTACATCGGAATCCCCACGTATAGATACTAATTATTTCTCCTCACATTATTTGATGATTTGTATGATTTATGATGCTGTCAGTTGCTACAGTATACTGCTGATCTTACTCCCGGGTAGAACCATTCCTGAATATATCGTCTAAAGATATTCATAGCAATTCTCGTCCGAATCACTCAACTCCGGTTGGTATCATTGTATCAAAAATCTCCCTAAAGCTTAGCACAAGGTCCTGGTAGTTTGTTACTGACAAGGTATTGTAACAAATATCTTAAATTGGTTAGTCGAAATCAGCTAAACAAATCCATAAAAGTGCAAAAAATACAACCAAAACAAATATCCCCCAGAAACTGCCACCAGTTTAGTAGCTACTACTTTTCAAATTTGAGGGAACAGCAAAGTAAAAAGCTCATATGTATCATGAGATTTAAAGCAGGATTAATATAAGGTAGTTTCAAAAACGTTTTCCCTTGAGTAGATGCAGCACAATGGACACGCTATAGGTCTAAGTTAAGCACGATGGATATCTCTAGTAGCACCCTACTTACCCAACCTAACTACCTAGAAGATCAAAGGGGTACGGTATTTTTTGCATATTTTGGGCTATATCTTTGTTCTTCCCGTGGTTAGAGTTAACACGCAATAAATGCTGTGAAAATTATGCCTCTGCTTTAAAGTGGTACGATCTCACTCTTTTTTTATGCAGTTCTCTATACTTGAAATGAGTCTTTATCTTAATAAATACTATGATTTACTTAATTATAAAACATGTAAATATTTAAATCTATGAAAATTCAACAAATTCAAAACATAGGTAATGGTAATATGCGATACGATAATGTTATTTCAATTGACTTTGTACTCATCAATGTTTGGCAGTTGATTTACTTGGTTTACTATTTTACTGAGGTTTGGAACTGGGATATTCTTCATTCTAGTCATTAGCCACAATAAAAAGTTTTGTTAGTAATTGTTTTATTACAATCGTTACCCGTAATGGGAATCTTTATTATAGTCCTTACCCACAATAAAGTATTTTGATGTTAATAGTTTACTTATTATAGTCGTTACCCGCAATAAGAATCTTTATTGTTGTCGTTACCCATAGAAAGGTGTTTTAGTGGTAGTAGTTTCTTATTACAGTCATTAACCGCAATAAGAGTCGATATTGTAGTCGTCACCCGCTGTAAAGTGTTTTAGTGGTAGTAGTTTCTTATTACACTTTTACCCGCAATATGAATCTTTATTCTAGTCATTACCCCCAGTAAGGTGTTTTAGTGGTAGTAGTCTCTTATTACAGTCGTTACCCACAATATGAATCTTTATTGTAGTCATTACAATAAAATATTTTTAAGTGTTAGTAATGTCATATTACAGTCCTTACCCGTAATTAGAATCTTTACTTTATTCGCTATCCAAAATAAAATCTTTAATCGAGTCGAAACCCGGAATAAAAATTTTTATTTTAGCTGTCAACTAAATAATATATTATTGAAAATTACAACACTAGGAAATACCATTACGGAAAATTGCCAAGTTAATCACTGCACTGTCAAACAGAAAAAGAGATTGAGTTAAGTCAGATTGCGGTTTATATAGCCACGGTAACTTAGCATAGCAACTGCACCTCATAATTTGATTTTGAATTGTTACCGTTTTATATAAAATTGTTTGTAAATTAATTTTATCTAATTACAAATTTCTTGCTTACTTAATTTTTCGTAAATTTATAATAAATGTTAGTTTTCAAATATTTGAAGCACAGGATTAATAATTTCCCAGGTTAAAAGTACTTATTATGTGCGAATGTAGTGCACTGCCCATGTGCAATTTCGACCTCTGGTACATTTTTTCTTCTGTCGGTATATGTGTTAACATGGAAGCTTTTGTTTGTTTTTCAATTCATCAAAAATTCTGAAGGTTTTTTATTTTTTGAATCCTTAAAAGTAGATCCTTCAAATAATATTCCACCTTTATTAAAAATACGTTCACGTTATAAACACCCAACATTCTGCTGAATTTCAAAATTCTACGATACGTCGTTTTCCAGAACAGACAGACTAACGAACGCACGAGCGATCTTTAAGAAAACCTTTTTTTTTCTTTTGTTGTACGCAACCCTAAAAAATAACAAAAAATATCAAACTCTCTTTGAATGAATCACAAATATAAACTGAAAACATGAAAGGACATATTACATGTAATGAAACAGGGGGGCAAATGAATCATTCTCGTAAATAAATGCGGGTGGAGTTCACAGATTTTACTCTCATATAATATCCCCACTTTTAATGATTTTTACGAAAACTAGTACATGCTTCT
This sequence comes from Dioctria rufipes, assembly GCA_963924295.1. NCBI lineage: Eukaryota > Metazoa > Arthropoda > Insecta > Diptera > Asilidae > Dioctria > Dioctria rufipes. The sequence goes on from OZ002740.1 coordinate 57,919,281, forward strand.
TTCGCCTTCGTTATGCTTAAAGAAATTAAATAGGCATAATGGATGTTACTCATGCTGGCCTCTATGACGGAGGAATCCTTTCAGCACGTTAGCCATGTTCAAAGGAAAATTTATATTTTTCCCAATAAATAAGGGTAGCGTGACCCAATGTAGGAAAAATTATTTATTATGATTTGTTTGAAAGAATTTTGAATTTTGCGTTCTCTCTATTCGTAATTTTAGCTTGTTGTATCAGTCACACTAGGAGAATGCATAGTTAAATTCTTTTCAACCACTCACGTAAAAGACAAAAATGAGCACCTATACTCGTATGGCTTATATTTCGTTTTTTGTTCAAAACTTTTCTTTTTTCAGGCAGAGTTTTACTACTTCTCTTCCCTTTAGAAACTCTTCAAGAGTATACTCAATTTAACCTTGGTACATTTTTCAGAAACTTCGAAGCTTCCCTGTTAAATGTGGGATAAATTTTTACAAATTAATATCGATTAAAACGTCTCATGTCATAGAGATATCTGTTTTGTGCGCTAGCAAAATTAAAACCAGATCCATTATTAAAATAAAAGAAAGCAAAAATAAATAATTATGGGGACAGTCTTGTACAAAGTTCGTTGTTTCTTTCAAGAGAAATTTCCTAAGATTTTAATGAGAATGAATGTTCCATTACGAACGCACTTAGCATCTTAAGGTAAACTTAATAGTTTTCTTTATGAGTCAATTTACACCCTTTAGCGTTAATGACGCTGAGATGAAGTAAAGTTCACGCTTTTGGTGGCAAAAAAGCTCTCTCTTGACAGTAATGCACAAATTATAAGCCTGACAGTTTTATGGTGCAAATTAAAGCAGACGAATGAATTTTGGTCTTCAGTGCACAATTAAGTAGGTGTATAAAAAACTTATACAATGTAAGCTCCTGGTTTTAACCTAAAATTTGCAGCAGTGTTATATAAACCATTCAATTCAAATAACGGTAGATATATTTTAAAAATTAAAAATTTCAAAACCAAAATGAAGTTTTAAAGTCTTTCATTCAAGAGCTCAGATGACACACACAAAAGTTACAAAGGTTGAACAGATTCAAGCACAATAAAAGTAATAAATACCATTGGTCTGCAATATAATAGATTCCACTGAATGTAACATAATAATGGCGAATTTGCTGCTTTGAATATATTGATGGATTGGATGGATTGAAGAGAAGTTGAGATCCCGGGTATAGAGACCACTATAACGCAAGTCACAACAAGGCCCGTTGCTCAACCTCCTCAGTATTACCCCAACCCTCCTTGGCGACTTCATGCGGTTCATCCAGGAGGTGTGAGCCAAGAAGTCTTTTTCCTCAGAGTCCCGAACATTGACAAAGAAAGTGAGTCACCATTTCGGAATCCTCTTCGCATCCTCTGCATATAGGATCATCAACAAGCCCAATCCAGTATAGGTGACCTCTGAGAAAAGAGTGCACAACGAGAATTGGGACCAGAGCTCTCAGGTTTGGCTTATTTAATCCAACACAGTTTGTTCATTAAGTCCGGGTTCGGTTTACTCCACAGTTCCTTCGTAGTTCTACCGGAAAGGTCACACAACGAAAAATGACTGTGATGACGGTCTGTCCAAACCAGAATATTAGCGGCAAGGTGGTTTGGTGCGATCTGGATCGTGAAGGATACCTCCGAGGAGGCACCAATACCAGCAAGTTCGTCCACCTCCTCATTCCCGACGATATCGCCATGACCTAGCACTTGAAAAATGAGTACCTACCCAATTATTCCGAGGGGCGTATATTCAGGGTGGTTTTACACTCGAATACTACTTTGGAGGTTATAAAGGGTTTGACAGCTGCTTGGCTGTCCGGACTGATGGCGATCTCCTTATTCTCAGTAAATGTTTTGAGGAGATGCCTTCCCGCTTCGAACATGGCCTTGACTTCCGCATGGAAAACTGTGACATGGTTTTAAAGGTGTATAGCAATTTCCGTATGAGGCTCCTTGCAGAAAATGCCTGCTCTCGTGTATTCTTCTGATTTGGAGCCGTCTGTATAAATAATAGGGTTGTCAATAGCTGGAGCACCGAATGTGTTTTCCATTCTGTCGTAGATGGAATTTAAAGTAGGTTTTTAGCATTGTCTTGAGGAGGTGGTCGCTGTCCGCATCAATGTCAGGTGCGATATACTGCACAAACTGAAAGATGGCTTCGTGTGGAACACTTGTTTCAGTATGAATCCAGGTCTGATTGCGATTCAGTCTGAGCGCTGCGATTGACATATGAATTTTATATGTTATTTGTTTATATAAACAAAACAAAAAAACTTTTGCGAGTTACAAGCTCACAGACACATACGTAGTTATGAGTACAGTTACAAGCCACATATAAATGGTTGTGATACACAACTCCGGACTTATTAGCACAAATAAATGAATGGCAATCATTCTCTATACATATTAGAAGTAATTTTATTGTACTATATAGGTAACTCTTGCAAATCCTTACTTTCTTAAACAATTTCTTTATCTACTTTATCTATTTGGGACTGATAATGGGCTATTGGGATATAGGTAACTATGCTAGGATTCTGCGACTAGAGTCTAACAATTTGTGTCATCGCTTTAAAGTTCGTGAGAAAATCGAATCAGTTCGACATTTACTCAGGGAATGTCCTACGACAAATGTTCTCAAACTTCAAAGTTCAAGATCGTCTGTAATTAAATTGGACCGTCATATATTGAAAATTGAAACTACATATTTTAGAAATAATCATTTCCGGCATAAATATGTACCTCGAACCTAGTAGCTGAATATGATATTAACTACAATTTTAACTTCATCTCTACAACAGCAAACGATTTAAGAGTTAAGGAGTACCCTGAACTAAATGACGATCATTTGATTTCTTATCATCTTAAGCAGTAGGTATACATATAAAACAACTCCCTCACCCCTACTAAATCGAATATCAACATTATCTACTAACACCTGTATTGCCACCCAGTGGCGTAGCCAGGAAGTGTTCGCGGGTGGGGGGTGGGGGGGTGGGGGGGTTCGAGTGAAAAATTTAGTCACAAACCACACTATGTCGAAATTTCTAAATTTATTTATTCTATTTCACATTTTATCTATCTATCACTATCAATTTGCCGAAACAAAGGAAAGACAACTGAAAAGATACAAAATTTTTAATTATATGTAGATATATTAAAAATTACGTATTCTACCTGACGTTTGAACTCCAATTTACGAGGTTTCTTAGCAAGCTCTGTAATAACTTCATGGACTTCTGAAATGATCTCCCTATAAACATTCATTAGTGCTTAGCATGTCGTCACTAGTAAAGTAACGAATATACACAAAAGCTTGAAGATGTTTGGATACAAATCTTTAGCACAAGCAGAAAGAACCTCAATCGCAGTAGTAAGTAGCTTGTCAATTCTAAGAAATTTTCGCTGCCACAAATTCACCTCAAAAATCATTTTTCTTGACATGCTTCAATGTTACCTGTGTAAAATTCATATAGATGCTTTACCTCTTTCTCAATATTATTTGTTTCAGCATTTCAATTTTGTAAAGGAAGCAAGTATTTAAAACCTTTAAGGATATTTTAATGTGTCCCAAATCTTGATTCCGAATTATGTCCTAAATTCATCAAAAATTGGTATAAAAATTGTAATGTGAAAGTACACAAAAATCGGTGTCGAATAAGGTCCCACCATTTCGATTGATTTCAGATTTATCCATTTGGATGTTTACATTTGGAGTTAAGATTTAACTCCAGATTAGAACAATTTGCGACTTTTTCACGTGTCTCTAAAAACTCCCAAAATATAAATAAATTGAATAAAACTAGTTCTTCTAAAAATAAATTTATGGTGTGAGTTATAAGTAACAAGGTGTTAACAGACAACATTATATGGATTCATTCAATACCACCATTGATTGTAAGTCAGAAACACCATTAATATCAAAACTAAATTTTTAATATTTAAATGGAAATTTTTAAAGTTAGATTTGGACGTAATTTTGCAGACGGGAATCCACCACAAATTGAAAATATCAGCTTAAGTTAGTAAAAATTTCTTAAATATTATTATTTTTTTTTATTTGTCAAAATTAGCATTTTGGGAGCAATATAATTTTGAGATACTTAACTTAGCTGAAAAAGTTAAGTATCTAAAATTTATATCTAAGGTAAAGTAAACTTGAAAACATGGAAAGCAAGTCTCGAGTTGTTTAGATATAACCAGAAAATATAACAACAAAACTATTCAGCCTTATTCTAAAATTTTATTTATGATGAATCAAATAAAACATCTGCAGTTTTAAAAACTATTTTCATAACAATAAGAATATCAAGATTTTTTAATATCATACTTTAAAAAAGTTTCATTGAAAAAATTCAAGATAATATATTTTTAATCCTTCCAATTTTCAATCAAAATTCTACACATTGGGTTCATGTAGTACATATATGGTATAATGTATGTATTATTTTTAAAGTGAAATATTTTATATTTGCTGGCTATTCTGCTAAGAATTAATAAGGATGTCACGTCTTGATCAAATTCTGTAAAAAAAAAATGTATAAATAATTCGTTAAATGACGAAATTGATTTTTTCTTACTTTCGTCATCTGATGTGAGTGAATCATAGATCTCAATTTTCTTTTTGTCTTTTATTTGATTAATTCTCTGCCTTATCACTTCCCAGTTCTTCTCAAATCCATGTTTTTGACCAAACCGAATTTCGAAGTCATAGTTTATCTAAAAATAAGAAAAAAATCTATTAATGTAAGATTTGTTAAATTGTTTTTCCTCAGTGTTGTTAAATATTTTTCAATAAAAATTTCGTTCAATTTTTATGTCAACAACATTCACTTTCAAAAATGAAATCATTACCTAACATAATATCTAAATAAAGTTAGATCTTAACATCAATCAAATGACAAATTTTAGAAATTTACGATGTGAATATTAACGGTGGCAATGCAAAACAATGGTATTTAAATTATATTAAATTGCAACTTACCAGTCCGGGTGTGGCGATAAATCTTGGAAATTCTTCTAATGAAAATTTCACATGTCTAAGTGTTGCAGTTTTCTTTATTCTTTCAAAAATTTGTGTAATATTTTTCTTACGGCAGGCAGCTTTCAACCAATTTACGTCATCATTAAATCCTGAACTATTTCCTCTGAAATTTCGATCAATTCTATGACGTCGTTTTCGTCTTGCCATTCCTTTCTTGACTTATGTCCTAAGAACCTGTTTATTGTCCTTAATCGGAACGCAAAAAATCCAGTACGGATTTGAGGATTGTAAAATATACCCTGTATATACAGAATGATAACAAATATATGGAATATAATTTTCCAGGAATCATATTAATACTTAAGAAAATTGTGAAATTGCGATAATTTCCATGAATTTGATTTAAGTGTCCAACAATTATGTTTACCAATTTAATTCGAAACTTTTTTGGAAGTTCTTCTCCTTTCTCATAAAATTGTAGTATTTTTTTTTTTACCTTCAGGATGATTTTCTAAATAATTGGTTGGTTCCTAAGTTTTCATATTTTTGATAAGTTTTATTATATGTACATATGATTCCCCATTACCTCTTTAAGAACCTCAACTTCCAGTTTAATTTTTTTTTGGAAGTGATCCTAAAAAACAATTAGATTTTGCGACAGACGCAGTAAAAGGAATTTCACTTTCAATTTCTTCAGTTTGGGTTTGAGTATCCTTAACATGTTCTGAAACATTTTTGAATTAAACTAAATGAAAACTAACAATTGAAGTAAGAACAATAATTACTGTCAATACATGAAAACATGCATGAAGGATCGCCAAGCATATAATCTTAAGGGTTCATAAAATATGTCTGGGATTGTCAATTATAAACTCTTTTTTAAGGTAGAGCTAGTTAAACTTCAGCATTTTTTTTTTCAGCTAAATGGTCAAAAATATGCTGGCGGAAAAGTGTTCAAAAACAAATTATGAAAACGCGAAAGAACCCAAAACAATTACCACTTCTCGTTTTGATATATCTGAACAAAAAAAAATTATGGAAAAGAGTAATTTCTGAAAGCAGTTCGACATGATTCCGCCTTGATTTTAAAATAAAAGCAACATTTAGTTATTCACCAATTTAGCACTTGTTTGATTTAAAAATGAGTGAGAAGATAATAACAAATTTTGACTATCTAATCTCTACAATTTCTATAATCGACTTAAACAAAATTTTGAACAAAAATTGAAGGTAAATGACTATCAAAATAAGAGGCAACAAAAAAACAATAGCACAAAATTTAAAATTTTATCTTTACCATAATTTATGAACTCTTTTACAAAAAATGTTTTTTCAAAGCTGTTCTTCGAGTTCTTCAAAACTATTTGTAAAATTTCGTAGTCAATATCCGTTCCACTTTCATCACAAAGATACAAATTTTTTTCTATTGTTAAATCATATTTATGGATTACTGTAAGGCGAAAAATAAAAAAAATAATTAAAATAATATTTCATAAATCTCCATGGCACAGAACATTTAAATCACTTGCCTTCTTCTAAAATATTAATCACTTTAATTTCATCAGTTTTCATTACCACGTATTTTCTAATTTCATTAAAAACTACACTGAACATAGACATTTCGCATGTAATTGGATCAAAACCCTTCAATAACTACTGACAAAATCCGAGAACATTCTATCTATCTTCGGGGAAAAACATTGAAATGTTCAGTTATGCTTAAAAGTAAATTCAATAGAAAATGTGCCAACATTTACACCATTTTGTGTAAAGTTCATTCCAAAAAAGGAGTGAAAGATAAAAACACAATGGATTTAATAAAAAAACTTTATAACTAATCACTACAGGGATGAAAAATTTGAGTATTCACTAATATTGGATAAATTTAAGATTTTATATAAATTTTCAGTGTAATATTGTGCTAAACAGCACCATAAAGAGAACATTTTTAACGCTTTTCGGATTTAATAATAATTTAATCCTGCAATTTTTAACTGTGTAGTCTTCCGCCGATGCAACAGAAACATTATTTCTATGTGTCTGCCGGCTAACTAATCTGGGGAATTTGATTTCAAAATAACGTTCATTTGCTTTTTCTAAAGCATTTTTAAATATGGTATTGAATTCCATATTGCTATTTTCTCTTATTGCTGTTATTTCGAGCAGTGATGGTCAGCAACATTAATAGCTTCGCTCCATTTATATTATTTTTAGGAAATACCAAAGGCCAATACTAAAACAAAAAATGTTATGAAAGCAAATGAGAGATATACAAAAGTTTGCTTGTTTAATTATGCTTAAAAATTTGTATGCTTTCGACGAAGTAACTGGATCCTGCCATGACGATATACACTCTAGAGCGTCAATAACTGCTGGTTCCAATTCAAGAAAACATCATGTTACAGCATCATGTCTTTCAATCCATCTTGTGGGTCAGATGTTCTTCAACTTTTCCTTTCTTACTTCTGCAATAATGCGTAACACACAATCTTTCAAAAGTACTTGCTTTTTAGAAGTATTGAAAAGGTTGTAAATTTCCCCTAAATTGTTCATACAAAATCATATATACTGAACCTTCCAAGAGTTTGACACAGCCAAATTGAAGCTGTAACTTGAAAAATGAACGTAAAGAGCAGTTGGAGCAATTTCTCTGATTTTGGCTTGAACGCCATTGAATTGACCGCTCATTGCAGCGGCTCCAGCCTAACCTTGTCCTCACCTTTTGCTGACACTCAAACCTATTGACTCTATTTCTTTCAGTATTGCCTCAGAGATACCGTCCGCGGTTGTATTAGAAAAAGGAATACAACCAAGAAAATACTCACAAAGTTTTGGTCCTTTACCTTCAAATTTGATGAAACGAATACCGGAAATATGTAGTGTTTCATCAGCCATTAGTGAAAAAATTTAATAATCATTGATCTCCGCTATCAATTTTTCCCTAATTGTATGTCCAATAGTTTGAATTACATCGTTTTGAAATTCTGGGCTTATGTAATTTACATTCCTTTGATATGATTCTAATAAGCGCTTCAGGATCACTCTGTATAGCTGTTTCAAAGCTATTTGTAACAGTTTCTAGCTCACTTTCTTTAGTTTCCTTGCAAAAATTAAAAATGTTGGTTTGGCTACACGCTTTTCACCCACAACTTTTTTTAATATACAGGGTGTCCCGTATGTGGTCTGGCACCCGAAGGCTATGGATAGGTCATGCTTAGACAAACAAAAAATTGTATGGGTGGGGGGAGGGAAATCGTAACGGAATCCGAAATAACGGGACTTTAAAATATTTGGGTATGTTTTTATAGATCACCATGTAACTTCTGAACGTTACACCCTATTATGATGATTTAAACTTTGGTAGATAGATAATCGTTGGACCTTTCCAATACTTTTGCCCTCACCCTTTTCGTTTTGAAGTTATGGCTCAACAAAGTTAAAATTTTGGAATTTTCACTCGTTTTTTTTTTTTTAACCACTTTTTTTATCAAAAAACACATCATCAATATCAATTTTTCATATTGAATTTAGAAAGCCCAAAGCTTAGCTTTGAAATGATCTATCAGACTCTGTACCCAAAATGTAACCCTTTCTGCGTTTTTTGCACTCTTTCTTAAGCATCTTTAGCGAAAATGGCTGAAAAAGTTCAATAAGTGCCAGAAAGTAGGCAATTATCTTTTGGAAATGACATTCTTGAGCCATTTTCGCTGGAGATGCTTAAGAAAAAATGTAAAAAATCCAGAAAGGGTTACATTTCGGGTGCAGAGTGTGATAGGTCATTTCAAAGCCAAGCTTTTGAGCTTTTTAAATTCAATATGAAAAATTGATATTGATAACGCATTTTTTGATAAAAATAGTAGTTAAGTAAAAAAAAAACACGAGTAAAAATGCCGAAATTTTAAGTTTGTTGAGCCATAACTTCAAATCTGAAAGGGTGGTGGAAAAAATTTATAGACCATTGGAAAGGTATAACGATTATCTATCTACCAAAGTTTAAATCATCATAATAGAGTTTAACGTTCAGAAGTTACAGGGTGATCAATAAAAACACACCTAAATAAATTAAAGTCCCGTTATCTCGGAAACCGTTACGATTTCCCTCCCCCCACCCATACAATTTTTTGTTTGTCCAAGCATGACCTATCCGTAGCCTTCGGGTGCCAGACCACATATGGGACACCCGTATAACGTTTACTTTTCGAAAACTGTTTTCAACTGTTTCTATTATGATAGAATAAGTTAGATGTATCACCGTTTAGTAAGGATCTATTAAAAGGCTACAAGTGAAGGGGTAATTTTATATAGATTCAAAAGTGTACGTAATTTAGTTTTCTGTTCGATGAAAACTTTAATAACACTTAATAAAAACAAACGTTCTATTTTGTTTCAAAAGGAACGGTTTTTTAATAAATCACGTCTTAAACACGTTTTTAATATACATAAAAATTTGCAGCTTTAATAAGGACTAAATACTACATACAAACTTTGTCTTTTTAAAATACTCGGCACAATTCCTACGAAATTCTTAGTCAGACTAAGATAATAAAAATTTTACAAATCAACTGCAATAACCTGGTCTACTCTAAACACAAATTCGAATACGTAACACAGCGTAAACGAAAAATTTTTAACGAAATAATTTATAATGTGGAGAAGGGCCAGAAAAATCGAAGGAGCATATAGAAAGGCTGATTACAGAGAGAGAGAGATATAAATCGCTACAAGCCAAACATATAAATTCGCAAATTATACAAGTGAAAAATTAATTCCACACTTGCATAGTATAACATTTCTCAAAATTAATTTCACGCAATAAATAATAAATCTGCGAATAGGGTGACCAAATAAAGAAAGCTCACGGAAACAATTTAAGAAGATATTTGGCAGGATAGGGAAAAATCTTTTATTATATATTAACTTTAAATTTGTTTCGCTGAAAGTATTAATTCAATAAAATATTAACTATTATAAATGAAGTGGAAGTGCCATTGGTTTCAAAGGGTGGTGAGGGGTCAGGACCCGTGGATTCACCCCTTGACTATGCCACTATTACCACCAACTAACATTTAGCTCCAATAGAATTATGCTCTCTGTAAATCATATAAAAAAAACATCGGAATTTTGTTGTCCCAAACCCAATACAATTTATAAAAAGTTTTATTAAACTGTCTACCTTTTTCCATCAAGCATCCTCATCTCATACATATTAATTAATTGTTCTGCTCATCGTAAAGTTAAAAAATCAACTACCGCCATACCTACTTCAAACTCCAACAGTTATTCGCCGAAAAATTAAAAAAAAAAATCTACAAAAAACAAAAACATGAACTCGTTTTTTGTGCGGACACATACCACAAACTCACATCATCTTCATGCACATAAATTAATTGTGTGGTCATTGTCAGCTGTCGACTCGTAACCCAAATGCCTCTATTTTTTCATCGGTCATCCGCTATACTGGCACCATAAAATTCCTTATCCACTCCCAAAATGGCACGAGGAATTTTTAATGGATAACAACTTCGCTTAACAGCTCCCTTCGGAGCAATTAAACATTACGGAAACGAGGTAAATTAATTTTGACCTTTAAACTCTTAAAGCGTTACTAACCATCAATTTGGAACGATATACACTTTATTATATCATTCCATTCGTCGGAGGACATATGTATATATGTAGATGTATACTTGGTGAGCTTTTAAATGACGCTACCCTGTTTTTAATTAATATCTCCTGGATATAGTGACACAAAGCGACAATGGCCCATTTGTGATTCCTCCATCCAATTTTAAGCATAAGAATTTTGTATAGCAAAATAATCTCTGGATACTGTAAGCCTCAATGTAGAATCTTTGTTTCTTATTAAGTAAACATGCAATAGGAATACAAGCATTTCATTTTTAATATACTCACCTGTATGCAAATTTTAATCTATCTAATTTATTTAAATAGGCCCGTTCTTCCCTTCATCAGATGTCTCTTTAATATCATTATGACTCTCTTTAATATCATCCTCTTTTTCCTGTTCCTTGAATTCCACATTCCAGAATTTTCTTAAAGCTCGTCTATATCTTGAGGAAAGAGAAGGAAACTGACTTTCGCAGCCGTCTTCTTTGTAGGAAAAACCGTTCGTGTCGTGGTTATAATAGTGGAATATATACATACTTTGCGCCTTTAAGGAAAATTCTTAAGAAACCTAAGTATAACATTTTTTCAAACCTCTGCTAATTAAATAATTAAATCCATGCTTTGACGGGTTAAATCGTTAAATGATAGAAGAAGAAAATAATTTGTTTTCTGGTCGGGAAGAATAATGGAACAGGATGACTTGGCAACTCACTGACAGCAGTGAATTTTAGGAAATAATATAATTAATAACATGACTGAAAAAAGTTTTGCGAAAAAAACTCATATGTTTGCACACATGAGGGCAGAACCGTGCCGTTCTGCTACTCCTATATTGCCGTGCCGGTGACATTGCCGTCATGTTCAGAATCGGCTAATCTGTATTGACTAATCTCTTTCTACACATTACATACGCACGTCGATACGGCAACGGCATCGCCGTCGTGTATGCAAATAATAATAATTAATAATAATAATAATAATTTATTTTGGAAAAAAAAATGTACACAAGATTACAAATCTTTTAGCTGTACTTAACTAGAAAGGTGCTAGTGTTTTATATTACAGAATAGTCTAACAGTACAAAAGTTTTCCAAGCTTTAGGCCACGTCTACTTTAAGCACTGCCAGGAACAATATCACCGAATAAAAATTATTTAAGCACTTTTCATTGCGCTTAGTCGCTTACTGGATAGTGTTTGGCATTTCGACTGAGGAAAAAATTTTACGCACACTTTATTTATATACAGAGAAAGTGGAAGCTAAAGGGTTTTCCAATAAGAGGTGTTATTTTGATATTCAAAGAAAAATGCCATTTTTTTTAGATAAATGATCGGATCTTTATTTCATTATAAAGAGAAAGGTATGCTGTTAATAATGGAAAATAACATGAGCCAAATGACCACAATGACCACGCCTAAAGGACCATATCCTTTTCATGAAACTTTCCATAACCAAATCGCGAAGTGGCTGCCCCATGTCCTCGATAGCCTCACGAATTCCACCTTTGAGGTCTTGAATCGACGCTGGACTGTTGGCGTAGACCTTCTCTTTCACGTGACCCCAAAGGAAGAAGTCGCAAGGTGTTAAGTCACAAGATCTCGGTGGCCAATTGTGATCACCTCTTCGAGAGATAACACGGTCCGGAAACTTTTCCCGTAAAAGATCAATGGTTCGTTGCTTGTATGGCACGTAGCGCAGTATTGTTGAAAGAAAACGTTGTCCAGATCAACACCATCCAATTTCGGCCATAAAAGATCATTATTCATCTGTCGATAGCGCAATCCATTCACCGTAACTGTTGCTCCAGCCTCATTTTCGAAAAAGTAAGGTCGAATGACCCCGCGGGACCATAAACCGCACCAAGCAGTTACACGTTGAGAATAAAGTGGATTTTCAACAATAACTCTTGGGTTTTCCGAGCCCCAGATGCGACAATTTTGCTTGTTGACGAAGCCATCGAGGTGGAAATGGGCCTCATCACTCAAGATGAGTTTTCGATGGAATTCCGGATCATTTTCATGCATTTCAAGGACCCAATCAGCAAAGACTCGACGTTGTTGATGATCGGCCGGCTTGAGTTCTTGTGTTAACTGAACTTTATAAGCCTTAAGACCAAATCTTTATGAAAAATACGGTGTAATGACGTTTGTGGAATGCCTAATTCCAAAGAACGACGAGGAATGGACAAACCTGGGTTTTCTTCAACACTTTCGGCTACAGCAGCAATATTCTCGGCTGTTCTTGAGCGACGTGCACGGGTTTTATTCTTCGCATCACTAACTTGTCCCGACAGCTCGAATTTTTCTACCAATTTCTGTATTGCGGTCCGACAAGGTGCTTCACGACGACCCAAAAATGTTCGAGTTTTACGAACCGTCTGTGCCACATGTTCACCATTTTTATAGTGAATTTTAATAATTTCAATGCATCGTTGAATCGTGTATCGTTCCTTTTTTATTAATGGCGTAGTTTCTACTTGTCAAGTGTTAAAAAATTACAGCTCCAAAAGTGACATCTAACGAAATAGCGGGCTAATTAAAATAATACCTCTTATTGGTAAACCCTTATATGAAAGGCAGAATGCAGATGGCTGATGAGTAGAATGTGTATGCACACTTTCGCCTTTTGCACGAACGGGGGAAAAGAGCTTGGCTATGCAATATTGTAGTGTGACTGAGACAACGAGTTAAAAACCAAAATTGAGAGAACGTAAACGTAGGATTACCCGAATGATAAAATCTTATTGAATACCTTCAAAACATTTCAAACTATTCATAATAATGTACATCAGTTCACGCTACCTCAATTTTTTAAGAAAAAGATAAATTTCGACTTGGCGAAGGTTCTGAAAGGAGATGTATAATTTCTCCCAAAAATATCAGAGAATCCATCATGACTATCTCCATAGATGGCATAAGAACTAGATGTCGCATAGCATACCGTAAAAAAGTATACATATTTTAAATGGCTGGTCCATTCCGGAATAGACCACAACATGTTTCTGAGGCACCGAGAACAAATGTTGCTTTAACAGCAGTTTTGTATACATTTGGTCGACTACCTCAACATGGTAGATGCGGGAAAATATGAATCACTCGACGTAACTCTCATCAGGGAGGGACGTAAATGCTACTTCTTTTTCTTGTCTCGTTTTTGGAAATACTTTTTATTTTGCTGTAGTTATTAGGATGTGATTTGATTTAAAAGAAACAACAACTTTATTAAATTCATTTGCCCCCGAGAGTAATTTTTTGTAATAGTATTGCATGACTGTTTTTGCACCAACTAATATTCTCCTATCGAACTTAGCAATTTTCTTAGTAATTTACAATTCGCCCTTGTTATGGTTGTAGGTAAAATTGATTGGTTAGGACATGAAGTCCAAACTGCCAGCATGAGCTGACAGATCACTCGATGACAGCGATAACACAGGGCGGCATGCTAGCACCTCGGCTATGTGGCGGAGAGTGTGGGGTGTTCCCAAAAGAAACCAGCCGCTGTCACCAACCATGATCAACAAAAAAAGTATCATGCCTGCAAACAAAAAAAAAACGGGCACTCACTCAGTCCTGAAGGGACCTTTACGTCACTTACCCACGTTCCACTGAAGGCGCAGATGGCATGCCTTCCTTGCCAAGCCCCATTCTCCCATTGACTTTGGGTGGCACTGTTTTCCAAAGTCCCTTTGTTGACCTGTAAAGAGAGACCAGAGCAGACTAGGCGAACCTAAATGACCTTCATGCAGAGGGCTTCAGGAAGAGTGAAAGGAGAAATGAGAATTTAGTGCTGCATTACGGTGACATACTCAACCTTTTATTCATTATTTTGATACAAAATTTTAACTATGCTTTTCTTTTCTTAATATCACGTGTCTCCATGTTCTACTTTAGAAACTATTTACATCAACCTGGCTTCCAATTCATTTATGTGGTTGTATTTTCTCATATTATCACAGGATTTACCTCATAATTTGGAACAATACAACAATCGATAAACTAATATACTCTCTACCCTAGAGTAAAGGAACAAGAGGAGTCAAACCAAGCTTGTGTGTACCGACGGTCGAAAAAGTTTCGTTATGTAAAAAATTTGAGCTCAAAATATGTACATATTTCAATTCAGCAACTGTTCTGGTAAGTTCTGGTTTAGTTGCCTGCAAAGTGTTTCCTAATTACCACGGAAAGAAAAAAATGTTTGTTGTCGTTTTCCTGCTCTTTGTCCAAGATACACAACTAAGAAATTACAGTTCTTTACATATAACTAAGTCAGAAACATGAGCGAGAGAGAATAAATGCCGACGAAAAATAGCCTTTAGCGACTTGTGATGTTTCCGCTCGACTTCATTAATGGCATATAACCGCATACAAAACTAAGAGGTAAACTTAATTAATGTATATAAAATTAAACTACAATTAATGTTTTTAAACTAAACTTCTAAAAAAAACGTAAGAGAGTACGATGCGATGAAAATAATCCTTAGCGATATATGATGCGTTCACTTAAACTCTATAATTGTCTATACGGCATACGTAATTCTAAAGGAAATCGTCTGGGGCGCTCTTCCTCCCGAATTTTATCACTGAAGGTTCCCGCATGTATATATAAATATTAGATCAAACCATGTAGTACTTAGCTGAAAATCCTTTGCTTTAAATTTTTGGTTTTCGCTCCAGCCCTATGGTCTACTTCTCCGGTACCTCGTTTCCTTTTTGCTTTTCTTTATAATTGGTTTTCGTTTTATCTGCGCACACACCTGCCACCTTTTCACTTCTTGTCGTCAGATATATTTCGTTTTTGTGTTATATCGATATAGAAATTTTTCATGGCTGTCCATTCTTTTCTGGTTTTCTTTTTTAAAAATAAATCTGCTTTCCCCCGTCTGAAACTTGACTTTTTCCTCTTCTTCTTCCCCATCACCTCCGCGTACAACTCTGAGCTCGAGGAGGCATTACTCTCGGTCGGGTGCGTTCTGTATGCGGGTTACTTTAAGGCCAGCGTATATGCATCAGCATTTTACATGTAGCATATTTCTATACAATAGCTACGACCATAACACCCTGTCTTTGACAAACTGTAACATACAAAGTCTAGACACGTAGAACAAAAATATGCAACGCTTTTCGTGCACAAAGGGAAAGCCAGCAATGCCTCGCTCCATTCAAAATCACCATTACCACGACCCGATGAAGGCCACAATTTTATCTTAGAAATTTACTGGAAATTTTTTCCATCGAATTTTCATGCATTGGCCGAGAGCTCTAATATAAAATCAATGATGCCTCGAGCTGATGGAAGGAAGGCCACAAGATTCTGTTAGAAATTTAATGGAAAATTCTTTCCTATAATTTATACGCACTTTCGGAGGGTGACAACAATTGCTATTAGCGTAGACGCGTAGCCAAGCAATAAACAAAAAAATATTATAGTAAATTTCTAAGAAAAAATTGCGGCCTTCCGTACATTAGGTCGACGCATTGTTAATTTTATATTGGAGCGAGGCACTATTCTGCATGTTATTAGTTTGTCGATGGCCCTGTCCTTTGCCGATGTTCGTATACATTTGCAAACAATTACACAAACATTGCGATACCTTTCTTTACTTCTCTATTCGTAGATTACGCTTGGCTCCAGTCACCCCAGAGACCGATGCCAGGATCTATTGAATGATGGTCGCTGTGAGTGCGTTTAAGCCCCACCACACCGACTATGCTGTGCTGTGCATCATTCCTTTAGTTTGATCAGTACAGCAACATGAAAAGAGAAATGATGATAGATACGTCGAGTGATTCATATTTTCCCGCATCTATCACGTTGAAGGAGTAGACCAAATGTATACAAAGCTGATGTTAAAGGAGCATTTGTTCTCAGCACCTCTCAAACATGTTGTGGTCTATTCCGAAATGGACCAGCGATTTAAAATCTGTATTCTTTTCTCTGGTACTGTATGCGACATCTAGTTCTTATGCCATCTATGCTATCTCCCACTTAATCTCTTCAGATCAAAGCGAATGTAAACAGGAAAACGTGCTGTTCAAACAGCATAGGAATTACACTAACAAACATCGGTTATGATATTAAAAAAAATTGGATCATTCTCACACTATTTCAGCAAAACCCCGGGAACATTTTTTGGGAGATGTGATTGTTAAATTAACTTTGGTTCCACGCCACAATGAAAATTGATCAAAGCTTCGAGGAGCAAATTTAATGTGATGTGGTTACTTTAAATTCTACGAAGATTTAATTTTTCGAAAAAGTTTTTTTTTATTCATAACAGTAAATTTCCCGCGGATTTTAGTCACACGAATATGGGAAAGGATGAAAGAAAAATGGGAATCAAATGCAGTTTGGATCATTGCAGAAATTCGAGGAGGGAGACTGAAAACTTAACAATATTTAAATTTCCTTCAGATCCTTTAAATTTTAATATTTGGGTATTTGTTAACTAAATCTAATGACATACAATTACTTTGTGAGCTGATGTTCCATACTGTGCGACGATTCAAGGTCTTATTTAAAACTTGATTATGTCTATAATTCTAATTTCCGACAAATTTTCTCTTGTACGAATAATGTTCATTTGAAATATAAACACATACATATTTATGCTATATATACCTACTTCATTCACCTATACTTCATACATATTATATCACCCAAGAAAATCATATCTGACGTAAACTATGCATGGCTGTAGTCGGGCCGTTAAGGCCTTTTAATGTGTGGGTACCTTCGGCGACTTCATGGCTTTTATTCAATACCGGGGGTTGAGAAACAATACAAGTAATGTATTTTTTCTTATTTCAGGATATAGTAAAGAGAATAAAATAAAATTCTCAGAGAAATTGAAAACCGAGAGAGATATGTGCAGTGACGTTGTTAATATCTGAGAAGGGGTCACACGGGTTCTGCTAACAAATCCCAGAAAGCAATTATCTGGGTACAACCCTAGCATGGTCATGCGACATCTTTATGTTAAATTATTTTTGTTTTTACTCTTTTATGTTCATGATTATATCTATGTATTTGGCGGAACACCAGGTATATAGTTGCCAGTAAAGCTGATTATATCCTTCATTATCGCCACTAAATTTAAAAATTTACGTACACTTGGCTTAAGAGCTAACTCTGAACCTTTGGTATCATTGCAGCCAAGTATTTTTTATGAAGTCATTTAAACAAATAAAGCTCACCCCATGAACCTTCATCATATAAATAACTTAAAATATTTTGTCACCATTTCAAATTTATATTCATCCAAGATTTATTTACTTATTTACGCACTGTTGGTGTGCAGTGGTTAAGAAAAAAATGCTAAAAAATTTCAATTCACAACCGAATACTAGGCAATGTTTACAAATTTGTTATTTCCTCTTCCGATATGAACTTGATTTCTCTTCCTTATCCTTATTGTAGATCCTGATGAAATATTAAAATTCTGTAAGGATTCGCGACATACCTGCAAATTCCTGTGAATAATAAAGAATTCGATATGCTCCAGAATCAACACGATGGTTTTGCTTCCATAATTTAACACGTTTCAAATTGTTAAATATTTTCCATCTTTGGGGATATTTATTGATTTGATTTTGGTATTCGCCGCACAAAGGAGGTTGAAATAAAAAAGATCCCAATTTATTTTTGGGGAATAATTGAGTAGAGTTTATGTATATAAATTTCGTCACCATTAATACGTTCTTGGGATTAAAGTAGGTGAACGAACTTATTTATTTCTTCACATCTGTTTTAATTGAACTAATAGTTTTTGACTTGTTCAATGACAATAATAAGTCTTATTACTTTATTTCGAAGCAAATTATTCCAGCATGATGTTTTCTTACTCACCTCTTACGTTGCCCTTAACGGCGTGACAGTAGAGTCTGGCCTGTTAGGTAGCTTGGGGGAAGGCGGGTTACTTTTCTTATGATTTTGTTTTGGTATAGTTAATATGGGTGCCATATGGTATTTTCCCCCAATTGGAAGGGAAACCATGAAATTCAGAAACTACTTAATATTTCGAGCATAACTTTATTTGAATAACAATCAGAGACAGTCCAACAAAATCCTGCGAAAACCTTTTAATCTTCGATGTCGTTGATTATAAAAGGTAATGTACGACCAAAATAAAAACTTTTTAACTCAACTATCTGCTTCCGACGTGCTCTGATCTCAAAATTGAAAACGAAAGGCACTCTAAACCGAATTGCCGCATCAGCCACTTCCGGTTCATAGATCGCAAGGCTGTCAAAAACTAATGGACTTCGATTCAGCCTTTCGAGAAGTTTCGAATTATCGAAGGGTGCCTTTATAGTGCTTCCTAATTCAGACAGCGCGCACGAATACTTCTGACATCAGATTGGCGAGCTACCAACTCATTCTCTCTGACATTTTTGCAGAACAGAAATTAATAACGTTCGGAAAAACATTAAACAGGATCGGTATAAAGCTGATGAAGAATAAAACAATTCCAACAAGGTTATTTCAACAGGTGCTGCTTTATTCCATAATGCTCTTACAAATTTATAATACCATTATTTTAAGATGCCTTAATTAATTAATTAATAATTAATGAAGTTATTCAAACGATGCGTTGACCACATTCCGAACAACTTTTTGAAGCGACGTCACCGATTTGATTGAAATTTTATCAGCTTAGAACCGGAAAAACGTCTACAATGTATCCGTGGACAATATTGACATCAGCGTCGTGTATGGTGGAACTTTTCCCGACTTTTTGTGAAAACGGGATATGTGATGGATTATGAGGAGTAGCCAAACGCCTATCATCTAGGGCTAATCTTCAGAGAGTTCACGAGAACTTTATTAAAACACCGTTAGAACTATACCATAATACGAACACGAATTTTGTATTCGTATCTTTCGAAGAACATATCGCACCAGAATATGCTATTCAAAAACAATTTTCTAACTTATCACAAATCCCCCCCCCCCCCCCGGCCTTTAATAACAAAATTATAATCATAACACTGAAGATATATAAGATCAAGTGTATTCAAAACATATTTAACAACTCAGTTCCTATCCTATACAACAAGTGATTTCACTCGGAATTTACTTATTAAAACGTGGAGGTCCTAGAAATTTTCAGACATTTTTTGTTAGACTTAGTCCTTATCAGCTATGAAAACAAACCGGAAATTGCCACATGTCCAATCAAAGGTTTTTCCAAAGCTAAATGACAACCCTTATTCTCGAAAATTCTTGTATTTTACAAAAATTGCAATGACGGTATTATTTCTACAAAACCTGACATACATCCTTTTCAAAACGTTCAAGATCATTAAAATTGGATTAGTATAACCGGAAATATGATCTTTTGAAATTAGGTTGAAAGTGAAAAAATTGGTCTCCTTTGCGATTTTCAAAGAACTGTAACTTCCGCAATAAGCAGAATTTTGGAAAATATATAAAGTGAAAATTTATATAAAACATCAATTCAGTCTTTTGAGTAGTAGTTGAAAAGTGTTCATAAATCGGGAACAATATAGTCCTGGAGGATGATTCTGATCTTTTGTCGTACTTGAATGTCAAAATATACGACTAAATGAAATGAACTTTTCTACTGATTTTTTCGTGTTTTTATTCAAGTCAGCAACCCTTGCATGACGTAGAATGAACTTAAAATGATACTTCACATTACAAATTCAAATAATATTTCGAATTTAAGCACTTGTAATGCTCTAATTAGGTGTAGAATTTCCATTTACCAGTGTAAAATTTTTGTCACAACCTCTGGAGCAGTTGACTAATTTGTCGTATATTTAGGCGTGTTCTTTTACGTTTGATCACCGAAAATTCATTATAGTTCATTTTGTGGTAGATAATAGTGAAGACACAAAATGAACTGTGTTAAAAGAAAAAGTACGTCAAAATATGTCAAAATTCACGACTAAATAGTACGACAAAAGATCAGAATCACCCACCAGTTTTCTTTGAAACACGAAATTTATGCCTTCTATAAGACCTATTTTTGACTTAACTACCTTTTTATCCATTATGCACATCTATGCTGTCCATCCTTAGGACTCAAACTTCAAAGCCATATGTGACAACACAGGTCATAATTGCTCAATAGGCTCATTCCATTGTTTCCCATTAAAGAAGGTCCTTCGAAGCATGTGCTGTGTTATCCAAACTATATCGTTGGTGGATCTAAAATAGTTTTCAATATTTTGAAAGAACTAATGCTCTCCAATTATTCACCACTAGATTGTAGTACACGTATTATGTACACAGTATGGGTCGGTTGAGTAAAAAGAGAGCTGATGAATTATTAGATACTGTGGCCACTGAGAGGATCTATTGAGCTTACCCGCCTCTTTAAAGCAGGCCAGTCCCCTGGAGCAGGTTTAAGAATCCCCCGACATATACGTTCTTTAAAAAAAATAAGTGTTAATTATTCAGGGTAGCAAAAAATCGTTTTATAGTATTCAAAGAAGGTTATTCTCCTTAATTTGCAAACTGGCTGGTTTATATAAATTTCGTATCTATAAAAAATAAAACTCTTGCCAGCAGTAATTTCACTCAATTCAAAATATACAAGAATTTTAAATTCCACAGTAACAAAAGACAAAATTTCGCACACACATAATATGTACCTACTTATAATGATTTAATATTCAAAAGAAACTTTACCAAAATACCCACCCTAGCAACGAGCTCAGAATATCGGGTTTTGACCTCAGATGTGCGAAATAATGATAGCCACAAATCACAAGCAATAGCTGGCTTTAAGCATAATAACACCATGAAGTGAATGTACTCAAGTCACACGTTTATAAATATTCAAGAAACTCTAGCTCTCATAGAGACAGGTACGTGAGAAGAATTTTGAAGGACAAAACCAAAAAATTGCTCAATTTCAAAGGACTGAAAAATGTATGCTTCCATTGCCTTTTAACGCGTCATGTTGGGTTTAAAAAGAACCTTAACAAGTACAGTTCATTTTAATAATAGGACATTAGTTGGATATGGATTGAGTTACTTATTATGGTAGAAAGACAAGTTGAAGAGGAACTATCATATGAACCGGCAGGTACCTTCTTATGAAAAAGTGCTTTGAGTCCTGATATGGTTGAGTTATATTTAAGCTTGTGAAATATCGTATCACAGTGAAAAGCAGTTCAATCATCTTATTTAGCATTTCGTTAATAATGGAAGCAAGTTGGTTTTGTTCTTAAAACACAACAGATTTTGAAAGAAGAAAAAGAGGAAGTTTTCGTGGCTGACTCTGATTATCCGGCTCGAAGCACCAATCTTTCTTTAGCTTGGGTGTGTAGAATTTGGTGTAGCGAAGGGGACTAGTGCACTGGTGGTGCTACGTTTACGTACTCTTTCTGTCTTTCTATGGGGCAACGAGTAAAATACCAATTAGCCTATACAATAATTTATTTTGCGAGTAGTTTTTGCTCATACAGCCGGTCCGCATTAGATTGACTCATTTGACTTGCACAAGTTTTCAAATTCAAATTCAAATTGCTTCCAATTCTTGATAAGAGTGATATTCTAGCATTCTATTATATTTAGGAGTACTACAAAACATTTGGTAAACACTATATTTAAAATCCTTCAAAACAAGTTTTACCGTATTTAAGTGGACTTGCACTTGCACAACTTTATATATTATTAGTGAATTTATAAGGGTACAATTAAAAAAAAATAAGAATAAATATATACTGTACCACCACTTTCTTGAACACTTTATATAACCTTGTATAATTGGTTAAATTTGTCCACGGATTGAAAATGTCATGATCAGGATAATTAGACAGAATGTAAACAGATCTTATATCCTTCCATTTCAATATGCTCACGTTGGTATCGCCTATCTCACTATCTAATTCTCCGTGTTTCAGTTTCTTAAGCGTGAAATACAGTTCTGGCTCTTCCAACCTGGCCAGCCTCACAAACTTTGACAGTTCTGTAGAATATATGAGATCAGGTTATGAAGCTCCAAATGGCAATGCTGGTGAGCCTGGCCAGGTTGAGGTTGAACTCGAGTAGGTATACTTTTTATTCTGGTGTAATTTTGTCAGCCTTGACAGCTAATTTTTGTTATTATTTGATGTAAGCTTTGTTTACGGGAAAAAGTGTGCAGGAAATTTGTTGAAAAAAGAATTGGGAAACATATTTAATGTGAAAAATTATTCCTGCTGTAGTAAATTATTACAAAATAATTTGAATTAATGATACAGAAGTTGTCAAAGTTCGTATTGTAAATTGCAAACGTTTGCAAGGCTTATCAGGTTGCGGTACTGTATTTTTCGCTTTATCTTCTTTTACGGTAGCACAAATCAAAACAGATAGAGTGCGTCGTTCAGGTTGCAATGGGTGAATGTGTCAAATAAACTTTTAAATTCTTGCCCTTTAAATTACTGCAAAACTTCCTCACTACTTTTCAGCCTAACTAACCCTACCGCACCTTATCACCATATTTACCTGTTTGTAATTCGAAATCTAAGCAATTCCCTGTTTATGCACATTTCATTCCTACTTTATAACTCTTTTTATCGGCTTTTTTCGCAGTACACACGTATAATTTTCGCAATATTTCTCACTCATGTGGTCTTATTTTATACAGTTTTTTGCAACGACTAAATGCTTTTTGTAAGGGCTAAATACTAGGGGCATTAAGCATTGTCATTGAAGGGCACACTATTTAATAACAAACTAAATTTGTTTAGTGACATAAATGTATTTCAAATCAGGAGCAGAAGACCAACAATCTTAACATCTAGTACTCTTCTTTCCCAAAATATCAATATTTATGACTAAACTTAAGACAATAAATAATGTATATTTCTTTCTTAGTTGTTGGTGTAAATATAAGCAATTTTTGAGTAGCATACAAATTAATCAAAAACAAATCATTTTCTGTAAATCGTCCAACCAGATCATCTGAAAAAGTTAAAGTTGCGTGGGCTCTATTGAATTAAAAATATGTTCAGGTAGGCCAACACATGCAGTAATCTCACCTGGGTTTGCTATATGAAAAGTTCTTTTCCACTTGGGAGTCAAATCCGTCTATTATATGTCACAGTGGTTAGCTACACTAGGTTAGGTTCGATTAGATAAAACGGGTGCTATTAGAGATACACATCCTGCTTCACTTAGACGTCCAGTGAGTCCATTATTCCGAATATCCTCATAGGTAACCCTTTCGAAACCATGCTAGATCTATCCTGCTACCCTAATGAATCCCAGGATAAATCTCAGCTCTTTACTTTTGCAGCGCCCTCAAAAATGAAAAGAAGTAGCTATACATAATAGCCTACCTCTTTTGTACGTCAGAATGGGTCACTCACAAAGTACATGTTGGACGGATTCGATTTTTTCCGAATCTTGATAGCTCTAGCAGAAATTCTTGACGGCTATTCCCAGTCTACTAGCATGGGATCCTATGGCCTAATGACTCGTAATGACCCCTACTAGATTCCTGGTATAAGTTCCACGACCGTTAAGGAGTTTTAAATCATCTTCCCGCCATTTGTATAATAGCCTCGCAATACGGCAGCTATTATGTTAGCGTCAATAATGGTTGCCAATGGATTGGCGTATTCGCCGATGTCCAATTTTTATGGATCTGGATCCTCATTTAATGTTTGGCTGAGGTGCCTCAATATTTTGGGATAGCAATATCTGGCTGAATTCCTCGGTATCTTTAAGACTGAGAACGCCTGGCTAATTGCCGCTGCGTTCTGAAGAATAACACTTAGAGTTTACCAGTCGATGGTCAAATCTTTATTCTTGCTTTGTTCCTTAATGCTACCTTATTTATGTGTAATCGTTAAAAATCCTAATGCTACCTACATCGATATTAAATTATGTTTTCATTTTTGTTTATTCGAGGAGTTAGTTTAACTTCGAGTTTTTTATTTTGAAATGATTTACAAACTTTGTTGGTTTCTTATTTCTTTTAGGGAGATGTGCATATGATTTATATTCAATTATATGCTTTAATGATGCATGATTGCAGATAAATTACACAGATATTTCTGTTGACCCACCGGAGGCTTGCCTTTTGATAGGCGCTCGTATTGACTTTCTCTTTTAGAGTTCCGATCGGAATCTTCACATACCAAAACTATTTCTGTGAGGCTAATATTTCGGAGCACTTTATGGCCAACTCATCAGACTTGGATATCCCTATGGCCATACGTACCCAGCATGGTGACTCTTGTGCAGTGCAGACTACCCACTTATACCTACAATTTTTTAATCTACAAAATCAAGAATTTTAATTGCAATTTTTTATTTTTACAATATTACCATATTAAAAAGAAAATAATAAAGTTGAGTTGTCTCAACTCTGTATTAACAAAGCAAAATTAACAAGTCAAAATAATAATAAAATGTAATTTCGAATGGTCACCCATTTTTGCAAGCCTGATTTTTGAAGTTGTTTTTCACTTGTATTTCCAGAAAGGTTCGTCGGACAGTCAAAATGATTATAACCAATTTCATAGTATATCATATTCTACAGAACTTTTCAGTACTATAAAACGTTTAAAAATCTTAAAATTTTATATGGCAATACCAAGAAGGTATTACCCAATTTATCACATTTCTGCAATTGTATTTAACACCGTGTACAAAATTTCAGCTCGCTACGTTGTCGCATTCTCAGGCAGTGTCCAAATAAATAATGAAAACTAAATTCTAGTATGAAAGGAGTTACCCAATTTGTCCCATTTTCGAACTAATTTTTTTTAAGCCCTTGTGCGAAATTTCAGCTCTCGAAGTACACGTCTTCTCTAGTTCTTATGAGGACAGCTTGACTGACAGACGGACTTTACAAACTGAATGACAAACTTAGTATACCCTATTATTTCATCTAGGGTATAAAAATGAGTTAACTCTTGTACATAGATATTGGGGAAACTTTTTAATGCGAAAGGAAACTTCCATTCACGTGGGTGCGTGGTTGACAAGTACATATATATTTACATTGTTAACGCATACATGTGTCTATAAAAAGAAATATTTGAAATTCAATTTTTCGATGTTTTTAAAGTGTGTCAAGTACAGATATTGAACATAAAAATCCACACACATTAAATACGTTCCTTTAAGTTGCTGTGAATTTCGTTGGTTATGAATTATGCATTCGACGCCCTTCCGATAAAAGGATCTAATTTGCATGGAATATTATTAGGGACTTTGGTATGTCGTCAAAATATTCCTGCGGATTTATCTACATATACATACATATTTACTTTTATCCATCAGAGGGAATTTAAACAAAGGATCAAAATCAAAAAAATATTTCCATGAGTGCGTGCTACACGTATTTATATGTTACCAAAAAGGAAAGCCTGTACCCAATATGTCTTATATTAAACAGGATAATCTTCAGTGGAATCTTCATTGGAATGTATGATAAGGAAATCGATTATGGACATTTTCATGAATATTGTAAGGGCTTTATGTAACATCAGTTTTGATTTCCAAATATTATATAATGACGAAGGTTTATTTTTTATTATCAAGTAACTCTGCTAAGATAGGTAGGCTAACTGTCCAATGCTACATAAATACTTTGTTATGAAATGTGAAGTCCCTTATCGTTTTTTTTTTTTTTTTGTAACATAATACGTAGATTCATTTGATTTCTGCAAAATGTAGCTAACTTCAAATAAAAATTAGAATTATTGAACTCTTGACACAATTAGACGTTTTTAATACGTTTTTCGGATTAGCCGCGGTATAAATAAATTAATTAATGAGTGCTGAAACAAGTACTCACCCCGAACGTTTCGCTTCAAGTTACATTGAGCGTGGTCACCGGGTAACTGCCTGAAATGTTACGTACGATTGGAGCTACGCAGATTGTACTGGTGCGTATGCTGTTGCTGTGGTTGATGCATTTGTAGTTGCTGTTGTGCAGAGTTTTGCGAACAAACATAACTCACTACGTCACTTTTTAAGCCAAGCTTATTTCGGATTAACCCTGAAGGTGTTTTAAGGATGGGATCCCAAGTTCGTGAAAGCTGGAAACTGTTGTCGCGATTGAAATTAAGTCGACGTTTTATTTCAATCGCCTCACGAACAAGATGAAATTAAGTCGACGTTTTATTTCAATCGCCTCACGAACAAGACGAGGAGTATAATAAGGTTCGCGAGCCAGGACTTCTGCCTTTTCAAAACGAATCCAATGATGTTCTTTTGGATGGTCCAGAATATGCTCGCGAATTGCTGATTTTTCCCGCTGGTTCTTGCTTACAGCATTTATATGTTCTTTTAGGCGGGTAGCAATACTTCTTTGAGTTTGCCCAATATAATATGACCCACAGTTACAAGGGACTGCATATACGCCTGGTGTTTGGAGTGGAAAGCGATTTTTTGGTGATTGCAGGTGATTTTTCACCTTCTTAGGTGGTAAAAAGAAGGATTTCACACCGTGTCGCTTCAAAACCTTTCCCAGTCTATCTGTGACACCTCTAACATAGGGCAGGAAGGCTCTCTTCTGGTTTAACTTCTCCTGACTTTTGTCCCTCTCCCTTGATAAGGCTTTAAAGTCCATTGTTTTTTTGTGTAGCCATTAAATTTCAGAACATTATCCACATACTTAAGTTATGCCGCCAAATGGTCATCATCATAGATTCTGTGGGCACGGTAAACTAGTGTGGATACAACGGATCTTAAATTTGCTGGGTGGTGGTGAAAGGTAGCATGTAGGTAACGATTAGTGTGGGTTATTTTGCGATGAACTGTGTATCTAAACGTGCCATCATCCTTCCGTATAACTTTAACGTCCAAAAACGCAAGGGGTCCGTTCTGTTCTTGCTCAAACGTAAACTTGGTCTTGGAGTGTTGAGAGTTTAGATGTTGTAAGAAATTCTCGATTTCAGATTTGTTTAAAATTCAGAAGGTGTCATCCACATACTTGAGCCACACTTTAGGTTTTTGTTGTGAACAGCTTAGAGCTGTTTTCTCAAAATGCTCCATCCATAAGTCAGCAACTATAGGCGCTAAAGGGAGGCCCATGGCCACACCATTTTTTTGTGGATAGAACTGGTTACAGAAAATGAAATATCCAGATGTTAAACAGAACTCCAAAAGAGGTATATGTGAAGCGGTCGGAGGATGAAATGAGCTGTTGAATGACACTTAGCACTTCCTATACAGGCACATTAGTAAACGGTGATCATAACTTCATCTTCTTCAAGGCTTAAGTCACCCAAAAGCGACACGAAATGTGTGGAATCTTTAATGTTATGTTCCGTCTATCCGACCAATGGTTTTAAAACATCCACCAAGTGCTTAGATAACAGATAGCTAGGCGAATTTATTTGGCTGACAATTGACCGTATCGGATTACCTGATTTGTGGATTTTAGGTAAGCCATACAGTTTAGGTGGCTGCGGTCAAGAGGGAACGAGGCGCTTAGGTGGTAGAATCGCCTTGTGATCATTAATCAGTTGCGACACTCTTCTGAGAATACGGGCTGTTGGATGTTTATTTATACCGCGGCTGATCCGGAAAACGTATTAAAAATGTCAGTAAGCAACCGCGAAAGCCTTAAAAGTTATACAATTAGACGTGTCTGTTATGGATATCAATTCTTTATCTTTTCATATGTCGATTGCACAACTCTAAATAAGTCTTTAATAATTACCGGAACTATACGCAAATAGAACAAATATCCTGTGGAATACCAGCAACAAAAGAAGTTTCCTGAAAAGCTAAATAACTGGTAACTTTCGCAAGTATCTAAATATCTTTTAATTTAAAATAATTTCACAAAAATGTTCAGAAACCCAGAGGAGCGGATACAGGGCAGGGGTGGGTCGATCGGGACAATTCCACCTTTTCTTCAGAGCTCTAATAATATCAAAATGTATACTATAATTATATGAAATCGCAAATATTAAAAAAAAAAATCTTTTTCAAAATTGGTACTTCAAAATCCGCACTAAAAAATAGAAAATGACTTCTGCCTTCACTTAATGAGTACATTATAAAACTTCTGTTAATTTTGCATTTAATTCAATTTTGAAATTATATTACATCTGTGCATAGATTTTAAAATTTTCATACACAAAGAAAGCAAAGTTTGGTCAATTGAAATTTTAGCACTATAGTGAATAACAATTTCTCGACTATAATAATAATAAAACTGAATAATGCACACCCACAGATACCTGGAATATCACAAATGTAAATATTTATTTATTAAATTGTATTGTGCAATTCAAAAAAGCAATTTTTCGTACTGCTTGGTATGCAAATATATACTTCACGTTTAGATTGAAAGTTATAAGTAATTTTCGTAAAGCCTTGATTGCTACATCTGCCTATTTTTGAATAAAATAGTGGCCAATGATTATATAAAGTCGTACCGCACAGATGCATTTTTCATAAGGTGACTTAGGCTCTCATGTAGTAGCTATTTTCTTCATCACTCTCACTAAGATTTACTGACAGTACACTTTTGTGCTTAGGCCTGATTATATTGGTAAACAGGAGACCCTCGGATATTTCGTTCCTGAAGTCCGTTAAATCGAGGTTGTTTCTAGCTGGTAAATTGTGGCTATTGCAGTGGAAGTTATATTCTAACCATCAATTGACGACTGCCAAATCCATAATAATAAATTTAAGGTATTTCCTAGTTTTTGTAAATATTCTATATATCCCAATGTACTGATAGACTATTTCGGGTTGTGGTATTTCATAATGTACTGCTTTCTTTCTTGAGAGAAACGACGAACTGTAGACGAAAGCTCTGTGCAATCAATCGTAGAAGCAAGCTGTACAATTTTATTACCCAACCATTGTACTAAAGCTATATCTGTTGATACTTCTAATCGCAAGCTTCTCGTCCTTCTTTTCTTAACTCCTACTCAGTTCGTGAGACTTGACCAGCCCCACCCAGACTGTTTGTACAAATTTTCCCAGTACCCTAAATGACAATTTTCAGTTCCTTCGAGAAGAGAGCGAGTGGAAAGTAGTTATCGAACATACTTTTTGTCCACAGTTATAAGTTCCAGTTTCAGGAAGCCTTAATACAATATCTGCACAAAATTCAAGCTTATTATTACCTTTTCCTTGGTAGACTTCAAAATCATGTATGACTCCATCACTTCTGCATACACTTAAGAATTATTTCAGTCCCCATTTACTAATCTTCTTTGGCTATTTTGGGAACGTTCTTTCTTTAATTGCCACCATCATCTCATCCACACAGATGGATTCTCCTTTCAGGATTTTTGCTCAACTTTGCTTAATGCAGCAATCTCTGCACGTTCAAAAGCTTGTCGTCGAACTTTGTTTCAATTACAAATATAAGTAATTTCTCAATAAATGAAATTGGTTTCTTGACATCTGTACAGATGTCAGTGTATTTTTGGTCAACGCATATTTACACTTGGGAATTTACACATTCCCCGAAATAAGTAAATACGAATCAATTTATAAATTATTGCCGTTTTTGAAAAGAAACCAATGGTCTGTTTGTTTACACTTAGGGCTGCCATATGTCCGGGCTTCTCCAGATTTATCCTAGTTTGGAGGGAATCCGCGAGGCGCCCGGATGGGGTTTTCTATACCGTCCCGGTTTTAAAATTTTCGAAAACATTAAATAAAAATTTAGTTTTTGCGTGTTCTCTACATGTAGTTCGGTGTACCTGATATTGCCGAAAGACAAACCTATTAGACTCTTACTAATCATGGTGTTCCATGGAATAGTGGAAGTGTATAATCTTTAAAATAATTTAATAAATTTTACTGGATGCTTTTTCCTAATATAACTGAGAATACTCCATGGACTGCAATTGGAAATACGGTTTCATTTTTACAAAACAAGAACATCAAAATTGATAGATGAGTGGGTGAATTTAAAAACTTTCAGTCAAAATCAAAGCAACCAGACGACGAAAAATCAACTCTGGCTTAATTTTTTTAAAACATTGAATGCTCATGTGAGCACAGAGTTATTCAAGATTGCACAGTATTTTTTCTGCATACCAACTCTTAATGCCAACGAAGAGAGAGTGTTTTCACGAATTTCTCAGCGTCTGTCCATCCGTCCGCACGATAACTCGCGAACGCGTTCACTTAGAGTGCTGAAATTTTGCACATAGGCTTTAAAAAGACAAAAAAAATTAGTTCGATAATGGGCAACTCCTTCATAGGGTTGCCATACAAAAATTTCTTTTTGCACTATATTTTTGTGCACTGCCTGAGAATACGGCGAAGTAGAAAGCTGAAATGTGGTACATGGTGTTTTCATTAGCAGTAATAAATAAAGTTAAGAAATGGACTAAATCGGGTAACCCCTTCTTGGTGTTGCCATATTAAAACTTTGGTTTCTTACATATACTGTGAAAACGATCAGTTCTAGACCGAAAAGTTCTTCAAAATATGAAATCCTATGAAATTTGTTCTAAACATTTTTTCTGTCCAGCGAGCTGTTCTAGAGTTATATGCGAAAAACCACTGCAACAATTAAACTTGTACACAGAGGTGACCATACGTAATTAGCTACGGGCATTCATCTAAGGTACTAGGGTATCATAAGAATCGTTCTTAGGCCAATTCTAGCTTTTTTACTTGTTTGCAGATCTATTTTTTTTTCCTAAATGGAAGGGATATTTAATTTAGATCATCGCCATCGTTTTATTTTACTGCTTTTTGTAAACTGACCACTTTTATAATAAATAAATATGGGAAGACACTATACAATAATTTAAACCTATTTCATTAGTTAGTAAAATAATAAAATTATCTGCCAATAATGTCCGGGTTTCAAGCTAAAATATCCGGGGTCTTCGAACTCATTGTCCTGGTTTAATGATTTTACAGATGGCAGCTCTATTCATTCATTACATATACATTATATCAGACCTGTAAAGTACTTAAGTACATTGGTACTTAAGTACTAGTATCAGTACCAGTACCTGGACTTGTACTTACAAATTTTTCAAAGTACCAGTACCGGGACTTGTACTTAAAAAATTTCAACTACAAGTCCCGGTGCTGGCACTTTAAAAATTTTCAAGTACAAGTCCAGGTACTGGTACTGGTACTCATAAGTCCCATATATAAGCTTAAGTACCCTATAAGTACCAAAATACTTACTACACCATAACATAACGCGAAGTACATACTTCAGCTCTTGTAAATTATTTGAATACTCCTTCTATTCTAATAATAGAGGTTTAGTAGCGACGATAGAAAAGCAGGTTCGACACTAAAAAATTATAATTATTTCAGATTTGGAAAAAATGCAATAACTTTGGAAGAAGAACAACTTACTGAAATCAGGTGAAGTCGTCAAGCGTATGTTGGGTATTATTCCTGTAATAACACGGTGGAGCTCATTGTATGACGCGATTTCAAGAATCCTTCTATATAAGGAAAAAATCAATTATTTGTCCATTAGTCTTGCAACAGATCGGATTTCACCGAACGATTTACAGTATTATTGGAAGGCGTGCTTAAATAATTAACAAGAACTTAAGTATGTACTTGGCGGTATGCCAATATTACGTGCGTACTTAGGTACTTATAAAGGTATTTAAAAGCCAATATGTGGGACTTATGAGTACCAGTACCAGTACCGGGACTTGTACTTGACAATTTTTTAAGTACCAGTACCGGTACTTGTACTTGTACTTAAAATATTTCAAGTCCAGGTACTGGTACTGTACTGGTACTTGTACTTGGAATTTTACAGGTCTGCATTATATATATTACTAATATTATTATATTATTATATATATTAAATAGCGCAGCAACATGCAGTAGAAAAGTTAATCTGTTGAAGGTCGAATAAAATCTATCTTTCTACAAGAAAACTTGATTACCCTGCTATTGGTATGTTGGCCTTTAAAAATTTTTTTTCTTCAGATATAGTTGAATCATGTGCAAAAATTGGTAACATGTAAGGACCATAAGGCCTTATCCAATTAATAATTTTTAGTCACTAATTGTGTTTGTTTCATTGTAATCAGGTTGCGCATAATACTATCGGAATATTTTCATGTGAAACATACTCTCAATTTTTAGGGTTTCGTACTCAAAGGGTGCCAACGAGACCCTATTACTAAGCCTCCGCTATCCGTCCGTCCGCCTGTATATCAGTTGAAATTTTCACACAGTGTATATTTCTATTGCAAATAATAAAAATAAAATAAAATTATAAGTTTAAGGGGGTCCCCATATAAGAAGCGTCTCTTGAAGAGTAATAGGTAGGCACATGCAATTTTCAAAGAGTAAGTAATACTATAGCTGCTATAACAACAAATAATTTAAAAAAAAAAAATAAAAAATAAAATAAAGTTAAAAATTTATTTAAATAAAATGTACATATCTGGTACGATAGTACGGAACCCTTCGTGTCCGACTCTGACTCGCATTTGGTCGGTTATTTTCTATTTCCTCTCTCACTAGTTGACCTGTGGTCACAAATATTTATGCTTAAATTTTAGAAATTTAAAATAATATTTTCACCAAATGTGTATCTCTTCCAAACCTAAGATTTCATTTTCATATTTTCAGATAACGGCGAAGCATTTGTAACAATAGAAAAACAAATATCAAACTTGGTGAGTATAAATTAGAAAAGTAGATAACTAAATAATAAAAAGCAATACAAATTGAAAATTTAATACTGCATAAGCTTCAGCTTTTAAAAATTTCTCTAAATTGATTTAAAAACAATGCTACCCACCACAAATGAAACAATTGAATTAGAAACCCATTTAATCCTATTAGGAGTAGCCAATTTGAATATCTCAAGAGCAATGTTGTCCTTTTATCATGACAAAGCTAATTAAAAAGAGGAAATAAATTCAAATAATAAGCAGGTAAGAACCTGATGATTATGGCAAGAAATTCACTTCTTCTATTTGAGGGAAGTATTAATTTTACCTCACCCCATTTTTTTTCTCTCTCTCTTTTTGAGGTTTTAAATTTGTTCTGTAAATTTATTCTTGTTTTAAGAGCTTTAGAAAATATTTTATTTCTATCTGCCCGACCGACGGTGCAGAGATATCTTGAAAGTCTTGCGGATCACGAGAACTTTAAGCAAATTAAAGTGACAAATTTAATTTTCAAGAAAAGTGCTTCTTTCTCTTGTAAAAGTAAGTTAGAGAGAATATGATTAAAATGTTTTCATTATTCTGGGTTAAAGGTAAACGTAATAAAATTCTATTTGCAACAGGAGAAAGTGGCTCTTTTGTAAGTCATACAGATCAAAATGTTGTAAGACAACAAAGAAAAAATTATCTAATATTTCTTAGCTGTTCTGGCAACTAATTTCGTGATTTCTAACGAAATACTATAAATATATGTAATAAATCATTTCTGTTTTCTGCAAACTTAAGCATTCTAGTATCCTAAGAAATATATATGTAAAGGTCTCCTCATTCAATGAGCAGAAAATATTTTCATAGAAATGCAAAACATTTGGTCTGCTACAAGAGAATAACATTTCTTTGGCTTTTGTCTCTTGCGACTCGAAATCTCACTCCGTCAGATTGGTACTTAGGCCTTTGGAGATGAAGTCAAATAAATTGGTCCATTCACCCTTCACCCACAATGACGTGCTTCACGTGCTTGTAAAACTAGATGACCTCCCAATTATGATTAACAACAGAAATTTGTTCTGGAGGTGGAACCTGAGGAGGCTTATCACTTCGGTGGTTATTCAATTTTAGCCCTGGTATTTATCTTAATATGTTTAAATTTTATCTTGTTTTCATTAATTAGTTTCTTTTCGTTTAATTTTTATTTTGTAATGGTATTTTGATATGTGAGTTCCGCCGTGAGAATAGTTTGGTGATTTTTTTTAATGTACACATGAGCTTTTCGGACTTAGACACTGACAGAGGCATGAGGACTATTTATCACAAGCTGGAATAACGTAATAAAATTGATAAGTTCAGGTACATTTTTCTTGCTCAGTAAAACATGGTTGAACGAATCTATTCCTTCCTTTGGTTACACCCTTATTGGTTGTTGGAATTTATCGGCTTTGACATAAATTTGGGAAAGTGATAAATGCATTTTATCAAGTGTGTACTTCCTTCGAAATGATTTCAGATTTGCTTCTCGAATTCGAACGTATTTTATCTGACATATCACATAATTGGTCGAATGTTGCGGTAACCATTGAATCTCATTAATTCTTGTAAATATCTGAACTCCAATGTGTCAATGTGCCTGATTTTGTTATCAAAACTAATTTTCAATGTCAACTATGCCCGTTTAGCAATTTGGATCAGCCCCCTTCTTCTTATCGTGCCAATAAAACATCAATATGTCAACGCTGTTTTTTTTTCTTGCTAGGTACTCCATATTTGAGGCCAAACCGATACATATACTGATAAATAAAGTTCAGTCTAGAATAGCAAAGTAGCTCATAACATCGCCACAACAGCAACAGTAATACGCCAAAATCAAATGCGTTAATTGTCATTTTCCTCCGAAAGCCCTTTGGCATAACTTTTTGTAAGCGGTTATTTTTTGTTATAACAAAACGAATTGCAAACTTGAACCAGATGAAGTTAATGATTTATTTACGTCTCCTAATACCACATAAAACAGACATGTGGATGGAATGTGCGATGGTTCCAATTTATTGACTTTCAATGTCAAAAGAGGATGATTCATCTGTTCTTTCTGGGGAATTGACCCCAGAGAATTAATTAACGCAAGAGTTTTCTGCCATCAGTTGCTATCAGCCAGGATACACCTGCTATTAGTCAGGATACATTATATACTTTCGCAGTTCGTTAAGTTTGTAATGAATGAATCATTACCTGCATTCATCATTATCTCATCAGCGCCACAATATCCCGATCAGTAGAACTAACGTACATACATCATACATATGTACATATGCATATATCTATAACGAGTCGTTATCATAATAAGAATCTTGTTACGTACAAGATTACAAATATACATACGTACATACACGATAACGTACTTCTTGAGGCTAGCAAGCAAAACATACGCACATATGTACATACATATAACGTACAAACATATAATAAATTGACAAACGCGAGTACGCGCATCAAATTGCATTCCAAGCAATTTCGCGGTGATTCCACCGTCAATTTATTTATGAATTTTTACGTCACATATGGTTCATATGGTTAACCAATTCTATTTTCGTTTTATGAAACAACTTTCTCCGTTGTTCTTTTAAAGCGATAAATTCTTGGTTGCGTCAACCTTTTTGCGGCAAAACGCCGGCTCTTTGTTTACAGAAATACAAACACGGCATGAGACCAATTTCATGCATTATAATGGCACTAGGTTAACCCTGACCTAACCCACAGTCATTACATGCCGTTTATTTTTTCCGCACACAAAATTAAGAAACTTCATGTGTGACATTTTTACTTTTTACTTGTACATAATTGGGAAATCCCTTGTGTAAAGTGAAATGGAAACTGACCCACTTATTGGGCAATAGTGCTGAGTTTTTTTGTAACATTGGTTTCTTCCGTATATATATGGTTGACCAATGGTTGCAAAGGAATTTTTGAATGAAGGGGAAATATTCTTGCGGAACTACAAAATATTGAGGAATATGCTAAATTGGCTATTACCAATATATTGAGAGGGCGTTCCCAATATATTCGATTTCTGGAATTCCTATATGGAATTTCCTAGATAGTTACCCCCATACCTATTTTTACCAATTTTGCTGAGCAATGCCAGAATCCAACTAAATAAAAAGCCGATGCATCTCAGGGACAAGGCAGAGAAGTTTTTCCAAAGTCTAAAGAATAAGGTTGACCCCCCACCAGAGGTAAGGCAACCTATTCCTAGAGAATTAACAAAAGATAAGAAAGATAAGAAAAGTTAAAAGTAAATTATTGTCAAATGTTTAAGAGAATAAAAGTAAATTATTAAAGAAAGTGTTTAAGTGCTACAAATTTATTCAATTGGGCTAGTGATCTTCGCAGTAGCAAGCACTCCTAGGTCCAAGTTACGGCAAGTCACACACCCGTAACAAAAAAATTGGTGGCAGCGCTGCGGATCTTATTCCAGCTACCTATCGTCACGATTATAGCTTCGATAAAGTAAAGAAGCTTCAACAAAGGTAACCTAAGCCAGGCGCTATAGGTGTACCCATCGTTGTGTATCACACAACCCAATCCCAGCCAGGCGCTCAGGGATTGTGATAAATATAATATAAAAATGGACCCCAGAGAAAGCAGAAACAGAGGAAACAAGCTCCAGAACATCAAGGCGGAAATTAAGGAGTATACCCGACCAGCAGAATCCGACGAAGAAACAATGGACTTCCAGGAATTCGTAAAAACTCAGCAAAGACTACGCAGATACAGCACTCTTCGAAAGTAAGTCAGCTTGTTATATGTAAATTTAGATACTAAAAAATTTAAATATCTGTCAAGAAATTAATAAGCAAATCAAATATTTATAATCATATTAAATTTATTATCATATCAAATCATATCAAATATATAAGTGTTTCTCAAAAAAAAGAAAAAAAAACGTAAGGTGTTGTGTTAGTGAAAAAAAAACTTTCTCTTTCGACGTACATATTAATTATTGCGTATACATATTAATTATTGCATTATTGCGCTCCTTTAACGTTGTAATAATTCTTCAGATAAAGTAATGAGGTGTTTAAGTCCCGCTTGCATTTTTTCATGACTTCGGATTTCTTTTCTTTCTCTCGGCGACATAATAATAAAATTTTTGTTGTTGTGTGCTGCTACAAGCTTGATGCTCCCTGTTGTAAAAGTGAAATACTTGACGGCCTTTTGTAAAATTTAAAAAAAAAAAAAAAATTTTTTTTTCTCTCTC
This sequence comes from Dioctria rufipes, assembly GCA_963924295.1. Lineage (NCBI taxonomy): Eukaryota > Metazoa > Arthropoda > Insecta > Diptera > Asilidae > Dioctria > Dioctria rufipes. The sequence continues at coordinate 57,956,735 of OZ002740.1, forward strand.
TTTGTGTTATTTTATATTCGCGTATAGAATTTCGTTGCATTTTTTTTTTGATCACGTATTTATTCTTTATTGCTCCATTGATTCCGTGTGTTAAAAGTGTTGTGTTCTTCATCATTCGCACCTAACCACTACTAAGTAAGTGAAGGCGTGTTAGCAAGATAGTCGCTACACGTTTTCGCGATTATTCAGCCCAGGCCGGGAATAGCCGTAAACGTACGGTTGCCCAATTAGCTCGCGCTTCTCGTTTATTACGTGCCTCTAATCGAGTCAAAATGACTCAACCTCCACCTACTGGTAGTAATTCGGGGTTATCGGACCTCAGGATAACATTAACGGATGCACGGAATATGATCCCAGAGTTCGATGGAAACTCAGGTGACCTGCATCGGTATCTCTCGTGCTGCGACATGTTATTTACGACATCCAAGAGCGACGCCGACAAGAAAATACTGCTTAGCATTTTAAAAACAAAGCTAACTGGCCCGGCATATGACATCTTTAAATATAAAGATGTCTCAAACTGGGATGAATTAAAAGCAGAACTCGTCGAGCAATTCCAAGAGCATAGACCACGTGTGGCTATACAAGGTGAATTGCTGCGACTCAAACAAACTTCACGGGAAAGCATATATGATTTTGCTTCACGCCTATCAAAACAGCTAGCTGATTTGAATAGCGCCACGGTTAATGAAGCCACAGAATCTTCTGCAAGAGCATATCTCATCTCAGAGAATGAGAAAAATGCCATTAGAGCATTTGAAGACGGCCTTAAAAGCGAACAACTTAAGGTCATCGTTAAGGCACGTTCAGAGACCTCACTAAGGAAGCTCATAACTTTTGCTTCCGAACATGCTCAACGCATTGAGGAAACTCAACCCCATACTCAAAAAACAGCGCCTAATGTGCAAGTATGCGACTATTGCTCAAAAAGAGGCCACACTAAAGAGAATTGTTTCAAGAGGAAGCAGTTGCCCTTAATAAATTCTTACCCAAACATAAAAAGGGAAATAAATAGAATTACATGCGGCTATTGTCGCAAACCAAACCATCACGCTAGAGAGTGTAGGCAAAGACAGTTTGATGAACGCCGCACTCAGTACCCAACAAATAGGCAAGCTCAATTTGGGGCTCATCCAAGAGCTTACCAACCTCAAAATTTGCCTAATGCCGAAAATAATGGCAGAGGACAACCTCGCCACATGAAGCAAGTAAGGTGGACAACTCCAGAAAATTTTTCCTTGGGAAACGATTGCACGCGGGTGTATTCAGACGGCGAAACTTCCCGCGAGAAAGATATTCAAGCCGTAGTCCATCAACCACCCAATTAAGCATCCCAATAAAGATGCATAAAAGCGCCCTAGTGGTTGCTTTCCATATCGATATCTCTCAGAAAACAAAAGCGAACTTTATAATAGATACTGGTGCAGAAATAAGTCTACTCAGAGCAGAAGCTACTGACGATTCCGCTCTCGTATATGAGAAGCAAAAATGCACAATTACCACCCTGTCTGGTAATTGTTTTCCTTCATTTGGAGTTTCATATGGAACAATATCCATCCAAGATAACTGCAAAATAAAACATCCTTTTCATATCATACCAAACGGTAATAATTTACCTTATGATGGGATAATAGGAAATGACTTCCTATCCAAATACAAATGTGTAATAGATTATTCCAAAAATATGCTAATTATAAACACAGATGCCTGCTTAAGTCAGGAACACGAATGTCAATTCAGAGAAATGTCTCCATTAAAGGGTAAAATAAATAAAATAAATAATGAAAGCAATACTTCCGAAGCAAAAAATTCAGCTACATTGAGCGATGTACCCACAAGTAGTAATTGCAATAACGCAAACATATTGACAATTCTCCTCCAAATAATATATTATTTTATGCTGTATGTTCTAAAAAGACCCGCGAGTTCATCAAAAGCTAATAATGATCAAAAATCTGATACAGATTCACGACGCTACGACTGTGATCTGTATACAGCTAATAATGATCAAAAATCTGAAACAGATTCACGACGCTACGACTGTGATCTGTATACAGCTAATAACGATCAAAAATCAGATACAGATTCACGACGCTACGACTGTGATCTGTATACAGCTAATGATGATCAAAAATCTGATAAAATTACATTACCTGCACGTTCAGAAGTAATGGTATCACTTCCAATAACAGAGGAAAAAGGCGAATTATTAATAAAACAAAAAGAAGTAAGACCAGGTATATACATAGGAAACACCTTGGCACAAACGAGTAACAGTACGGTAAGAGTACTAATGATGAATACGAACGAAGAAAATATTGAAATCTCGAAAAATGAGATAGAACCAATTTGGGATTATGTACGGAACTATGAGGTGATTCAGCCCAATTATAAATCCGACCCAATAGAAAACCGCCTAAAAACATTGGAATGTAATTTAAAATTAGAACATTGTAACCAAGAGGAAAAATTAGCTCTCACGAATATTTGTAGAGAATTCAATGATTTATTCTATTTAGAAGGAGACGCATTAACATATACTGATGCCGCTGCACATACGATTCCAGTCAAAATAGATACTACGCCCATCTATGTCAAGCCATACAGATTACCGGAATCTCAACGAAATGAGATTAATAGGCAAATTAATGACATGATAGACCAAAATATCATAAGCCCTAGCAAGAGTCCATGGAACTCTCCCTTGCTACTGGTACCAAAGAAACCAGATGAAACAGGTCAAAAACGTTGGCGAGTAGTAGTGGACTTTAGGCGCTTAAATGAAGTTACTCTCGGAGACGCCTACCCACTACCGAATATAACGGATATCTTGGATCAACTAGGACGATCCAAATACTTCACAACCTTGGACTTGGCCAATGGATTCCACCAAATCCCGATGTCACCAAAAGACAAAGAAAAAACAGCTTTTAGCACACCATTTGGACATTATCACTATAATAGAATGCCATTTGGACTGAAAGGAGCACCAGCAACCTTTCAGCGGCTGATGAATACCGCCCTAACGGGACTTCAAGGTATTCGCTGCTTTGTATACTTAGATGATATCGTGATTTATGGGTATAATTTACGCGACCATAACGCCAAGCTTGTAGAAGTGTTTAATCGACTAAGAATGCATCAACTAAAATTACAGCCAGATAAATGTCATTTTCTACGTAAAGAAATCGTTTATCTAGGTCATGTGGTTGGAGAAAATGGAGTTCAACCTGACCCGAGTAAAATTAGCGCGGTGAAGACATATCCGACTCCAAGAAAACCAAAAGATATCAAGTCATTTTTAGGATTTGTGGGATATTATAGACGTTTTATCCCCAATTTTTCCAAACTCGCTAAGCCACTGACTAATCTCTTGAAAAAAGATACCACTTTTGTATGGGATACGTTTTGTGATGAATCATTCAAGGTCTTAAAGCAAAAACTCATCAGTGCACCAATTCTGGCTTACCCCGAATTCGATAAGGAATTCAACGTCACCACTGATGCAAGTGATATTGCATTAGGTGCTGTGCTATCGCAAGGCGAAATTGGAAAGGATCACCCTATCTGTTTCGCCAGCCGGACGTTAAATCCTGCAGAATGTAGATACTCTACAATTGAAAAGGAACTTTTAGCTATAGTTTATGCTGTGGAACAATTTCGTCCATATATCTATGGAAGGAAATTCAATATAGTCACTGATCATAAGCCCCTCGTATGGCTCATGAGTTTGAAAGACTCAACCTCACGTCTTATGAGATGGAGAATTAAGCTAGAGGAGTATGACTATACTATAATCCATAAACCAGGTAAACAAAACGCGAATGCTGATGCTTTAAGTCGAATCAAAATTGAGGAACCCGAAATTACAGTCCAAAAATCAATAAACGTAATGACCCGCAAACAGGCAAAAGCCTCCAGTCTGACTGAAGATACACTGGATCTAAATAAAATATATAATGAATACGTTTCATCCCCCCATACAGATGATTGTTCTGAAATAAAAGGACATATACTGACTCAAAAGAATTTACCATACAGATTCTTCATTTTACCTAAAATAGAAGATCCAACAGGAACTTACCTGAAAGAGTTGTTTCCATCATTGAACGAGGAAATGCAAAGTACTCAACTACGCGAGTACGTGAATGGTAGACAAACGTATATAATTGCTAATGCACCCTTACCTATGAAAACTATAGACAGTTTCAAACAAATATTAAATACCCTTTTAAAAATCAGGGATTATATCAAAAATAAAAACTTACGGGAAGTTCATATTTCTATACCTAAATTGGACATAGTGGCGCACGCAGAGCTAAAAAATATGATAACTTTCTCTTTAAGGAATATAGATGTCAGAATAAATATTTACACAACCCAAGTAAAAATAGTATCTGACCCAAAAGAGCAAGAACTCATAATGGAATCCTTTCATAAAACACCATTAGGTGGACATCAAGGAATAACTCGAACTATTAAAAGAATTCAGACAACATATAATTGGTCCGGATTAAACAGAGATGTCGAAAACTTTGTAAAGAAATGTCAATCATGCCAAATGAATAAACTTGTTAGAAATCCTAGAGTACCCATGAAAATTACCTCGACTAGTACGAGACCATTCGAGAGAATAGCATTGGACATAGTAGGACCATTGCCAGCAAGCTATAACGGTAACAAGTACCTCCTCACATTCCAGGATGACCTCACGAAGTATACTGAGGCCATACCTCTACAGAACGCAGAAGCTCGAAGCGTAGCAGAAGCTTTTGTTATAAATATAGTCTGTAGACATGGAATACCGGAATCAATATTGACGGACCAAGGTTCTAATTTTCTAAGCGAAACGTTTGCGCAAATGTGTAAACTTTTGAAAATTAAAAAACTGCAAACGACTCCATACCATCCGCAGACCAATGGAGCTCTGGAAAGAAGTCATAGAACTCTGGCCGAATATTTACGGCATTACGTGAACCGAGACCCGCAAACATGGGACACTTGGATACCGTATGCTATGTTTACATATAATACAAGTACACACTCCAGTACCAATTACAGTCCATACGAGTTGATATACGGTTTTCCACCCAGTATCCCAGCTATAATTAAAGCAAACCCAACGGTAAATTACAATTACGATAATTACAGCAATGAGCTAAAAGCGAGATTGCAACATAGTCACCAGATAGCTAGAGAATCTATTCTAAAAAAGAAAGAAAAATCAAAACAATTCTATGACAAAAACTCGAAAGCGAGAACCTTTAACTTAGGAGATAAGGTCTTTTTAAAGAACCACACAAGAAAAAACAAATTATCCCCGTTGTGGACAGGACCCTATGATATAGTAACTATTAATTCTACGGAAAATACTACTATTAAAATAGGGAACAAAAATAAAACAGTACACAACAATAATCTTAAGCTATACGTCGATTAGGAAAATAATTTTTTATTTATCTTAGGATAATTTGGATTCTCGTCTTCATCCTCCTAACTCACAGTGCAGACGCAATGATACAAAACGAACCATTGCATGTAACGATCCTGAGGAACAATCCAGGAATCTACTTCGAAGAAGTAGGAAGAGTAAGTCTCTACAGCAACGAGTGGCAAGTAATAACATATTATGACTTAGAGGAATTCAATTTTGAACTTGAGAAATTGTGTAATCATACGGAACAGACAAATAGGTTGTGTAATTACATAGAAAACTACCACAATAAGGCTCCCTTATGCAGAGACATAACACACCAATTATACACTATAATCGGAATCCTAAAACAAAATTCACTCCTGTTAAAGTCTGAAACTACTCGATTTAAAAGAGGATTAATTAATGCCGTAGGAACCCTAAGCAAGACCCTTTTTGGCACTCTCGACGCGGATGACGCTAAGACTTTTAACTCGCATATAGATAAATTAAAAAAACAACCAAGACTATCTATTGCAATTAATCAAGAATCAAACCGTCATCGTTGATTCTACAGTTAATGTATTCAATAAAACACGCATGACAATAAAAGAACAATTCCTACACGTAGAGAAAAAGCTTAACGCCTTGAGTAACCTAGCCAATCGCGCACAAACTGATGAACTATCGAAGAGTTTTACCACTGAACTCGAGACGATGGTCTCTCTAACGGCACTAATGATGGTACGATATCAGACCACCCAAAACCTCTTACTAGATCTGATAACAGATGTTAGACATGGTAAACCACATCCAGCAATAATGACCCCACCTCAAATGAAACATATCCTAGAAAACATCCAAAAAGAACTACCCAATACGCTCACTTTACCGATAGACAAGAACGAGAATAACCTTCTACAACTCTATCAAATTGGAAACGTGAGAAGTACAATTCTCGACAATAGAATAATTTTTCACCTCAAGCTCCCTCTCCCATTCAAAGATGAATACCAGCTTCTGAAAATACATCCCTTGCCGACAAATCATCTAGATAAGTTCATTTTTATAAAACCTTCACTCGAATATTTGGTAATCGATTATAATAGAGAACACTATTACCCGTAAACAGATTTGAGTTACAGAACTGTCAAACGCAAGATCAAGTACATTTCTTGTGCCGTATTATACATCCCATATTTAACACCCAGTCTACAAACAACCAATGCGAAGTACAACTCCTCAAACACAGTCATGAAATACCATCTTCTTGTAATATCAAAGCCGTTCCTCAAATGGATTTTTGAATACAACTATCTCAACCGAATAAGTGGCTCTTTTCTATACGAAAAATCACAGTGGTCGATGCCATTTGCGGAAATAATATTACTACATATAACTTGGAAAACACAGGAATTATTAATCTCTCCACGGGATGCCATCTCCGTACCCAAGATCTAATTATCCAAGCACATAATACTAAAACATCTGAGCTTAGTAACCACTACCTCCCATCATTAAATCTAACTTCTAACTTACCCCATCCTGAAAGATTCAACTCCACCAATGATCAGGTACACGTCATTAAATTTCACGATAATGAAGAGTTAGATTCATTAAGCGAAGCACTCAATCGGCTTAAGCAAAGCGAAAATATAAGTTTCCCCACATTGAATACACACAACATTCATCATTATGTCATTTCTTATGTTCTATTTTCGGTAATTCTGATGGTTATTATTGTCCAAATATGCAAAAAAATGTAAAGCCAAAAGGCTTGGCGCAAACAAAAGCACACAACAAAAAGACTTAGAGATCGAAAATCCCAAGTCATCCTATCAGTTAACAATGCAACCTTAACCACCTTAAGCGAATTTTCAAAAAAAAAAAACACAAATATATGCACACAACTCGAAAAAGAAAGCAAGTTTAACTGCAAAGCACAAGAAAAACAAAAAGCTGTTTAATCTATGTAAGATAATCTATTGTACGCCTAAGAAGAAAAAAAAAAGAGATTAATTATATATACATAGTCATATATAGTCATAATCCTTGAAATTATATACAAATAAATATAATAAATAATAATAATAATAAATAAAATCTAGAACCAAATAACTAGCCTACTATTAAACCTAGTAACTACTTTCTATAAGATTAGTAACAAACAAGATTTATTACAATAACCTAGAGGTTAAGAAACAGTACTTTTACTATCATATCTTTACAACTACGATAAGTAATTATCCAAAATTTTTTTATATAATTAAAATATTTTTATTACTATAACAATAACTAATAGTCAATAGTCAAAAATTACTATTATCTTTATTACTATAATAATCAATAATCTAGAAATTACCACTACTGCAATTTTACTATAAATAGATAATACAAATATAATAGTATTAATATAACAATAGTATTATAAAGAAAAAACCAATAACCTAGAAATTAGTGTTACCGATAAACTTTTATCTACAAAAATTATAATGTAAGTACCTAGATCATCGGCTTTTCGTTTTGCTCAGTTTTATCAGAAAGTCCCATTCATTTCATTCCCGGAACTTTCTTTTTCCAAGGGGGATGGTGTAATGAATGAATCATTACCTGCATTCATCATTATCTCATTAGCGCCACAATATCCCGATCAGTAGAACTAACGTACATACATCATACATATGTACATATGCATATATCTATAACGAGTCGTTATCATAATAAGAATCTTGTTACGTACAAGATTACAAATATACATACGTACATACACGATAACGTACTTCTTGAGGCTAGCAAGCAAAACATACGCACATATGTACATACATATAACGTACAAACATATAATAAATTGACAAACGCGAGTACGCGCATCAAATTGCATTCCAAGCAATTTCGCGGTGATTCCACCGTCAATTTATTTATGAATTTTTACGTCACATATGGTTCATATGGTTAACCAATTCTATTTTCGTTTTATGAAACAACTTTCTCCGTTGTTCTTTTAAAGCGATAAATTCTTGGTTGCGTCAACCTTTTTGCGGCAAAACGCCGGCTCTTTGTTTACAGAAATACAAACACGGCATGAGACCAATTTCATGCATTATAATGGCACTAGGTTAACCCTGACCTAACCCACAGTCATTACATGCCGTTTATTTTTTCCGCACACAAAATTAAGAAACTTCATGTGTGACATTTTTACTTTTTACTTGTACATAATTGGGAAATCCCTTGTGTAAAGTGAAATGGAAACTGACCCACTTATTGGGCAATAGTGCTGAGTTTTTTTGTAACATTGGTTTCTTCCGTATATATATGGTTGACCAATGGTTGCAAAGGAATTTTTGAATGAAGGGGAAATATTCTTGCGGAACTACAAAATATTGAGGAATATGCTAAATTGGCTATTACCAATATATTGAGAGGGCGTTCCCAATATATTCGATTTCTGGAATTCCTATATGGAATTTCCTAGATAGTTACCCCCATACCTATTTTTACCAATTTTGCTGAGCAATGCCAGAATCCAACTAAATAAAAAGCCGATGCATCTCAGGGACAAGGCAGAGAAGTTTTTCCAAAGTCTAAAGAATAAGGTTGACCCCCCACCAGAGGTAAGGCAACCTATTCCTAGAGAATTAACAAAAGATAAGAAAGATAAGAAAAGTTAAAAGTAAATTATTGTCAAATGTTTAAGAGAATAAAAGTAAATTATTAAAGAAAGTGTTTAAGTGCTACAAATTTATTCAATTGGGCTAGTGATCTTCGCAGTAGCAAGCACTCCTAGGTCCAAGTTACGGCAAGTCACACACCCGTAACAAGTTAAGTTAATTTAAGTTACGTTAAGTTATTGCCCCTAGCATATATGAATATGTAACATCCTATAAACACATGTCTTTTCTCAACTGCTGGAAAACTGCTACTTTGTGTTGGCAATATTCAAGAAATCTACTCCTCAATCTCTTACTGATTTCAAACTTATAAGCAGGGGACATAAATGCTCGCTCGCGAGCGGCTTTCGAAAATCCGCTCCCGAAAAGCTCTTTGGAAAAAAGCTCACGGTCACGAGCCGGAGCCAAAAAAATTTTCTTAAATGCTCTCGCTCGCGAGCCAGAGCCGTTGATATAATGAATGGCTCCGGCTTGCGAGCATGAGCTATTTAACGGGTCCGGTTCGCGAGCGAGAGCGTATAAGAAAATTTTTTTGATTCCGACTCGCGAGCGAAGAACTGGGAGCCGCATCAGGAGCCGCTCGCGAGTGAGCATTTACGAACCCTGCTTATAAGCATCCTATTCATTTTATCAGGAACAGCTGATGAATAGGCAAATAATTGAGCATCTGGATTCAAGGGAGCTTCTTAACAAATGGTAATCTGGCTGCGAAAGCGTAGTACTGCGCATGTCCACTAATCTGCCCTTGACCAGAACAATTTCGTTACCTCGGCCACAGATAACATACAACTAGATAAGAAAATCTACATATAAACCCGGATCACTTTTTCAAAGATCTTTAATTTTTTATTCAACCAAAGAAAGCTATCATTGCGCAGAGTTTATATGGCATAATACAGCAAGAGAGAGAGGGAGAGAGAGAGAGAGAGAGAGAGGGAGGGAGAAGCACAGAACTTTCTATTAGAGGACCATTGACCATTAGCTCGTTTTAATTCGACCGCTTTTCTGTGAGGTTTTCACATCTAGATATAAGTTGTATCAACCTTGGCAATTTCTCCTTTTGATTTCTGATCGGTCCAAAGTGGTGAAAATGGATGCTAATACTTTCAGTATCCACACTCTTCTGTCTGATGTTGTCGAGGGCTCAATACTGGGCATTTTGATATTTAGTTTATTCATAAACGATCACCCTGAAACCGTCCGAGATTTCAGAGTATACGTGTATGCCTTAATTCTGCATTAAGCGGGAAACACAATTCTACGGTCATCAGAGTTCATCAGCTCAAATTTCAATTTATTCCTATATCTGATAATAGAATAGAATGAAATCTGAGCTGATGAACACTGATGGCCGTCGCATTGTGTTTCCAGCTTTACTTTAGTTTTGATAGTTTGATTTACCTTAGAATCGATAGCATTATTCTTCGAAAGACGGAACTTGCCTTTGATGATTCTATCCACTTTTTTTTATGAACTTCGTAGATTCAACTATATTGCATCTTACTCCCATGCTCACTCCCAGATTATCTTAAGCAGAAAAGACTAATTCACTTTTATAGCCTATTACGTACAAAGAAATGGTAATATCTGCGCGAATTTTGTAGCACCTAGCTCGGGAATATAATAAGAATGTGATAATACGTCGTTTTCACAAATTAGTTTTGTTGTCCAAATAGCCCTTTTCTGGAGCCTTTCCGCAATTTATGACCTATTTGTCGGTGTATTTAAGAGGATCATGAAGGTTCACACTTTTAATTAATATTCCGTATATTCACAATGATTCTCCTGTTTCACTTTTTGAAGTTTTATAATTTTCAATTTCCTATTTGTTCTTTTTTTTTTTTGCGTAACTTAGCTATAATTTCTTGATTTTAGTTTCCTTTCTTATCATTTGATTTTTTCCGTTTTCCCGCAAAAATATAGTGTAAATTGTAATGAAATGTCGCCAATTAAATTAGAGCACTTACTCCAAGTAGGAAGAAGGGGAGCAGCTAATCAGCAGAACTCCCAATGAATAGTCCGTCGTGAACTTTAGTATGTTGACTAATGACTGTGTTAACTACAATGGTATCATAATTAAATTCAGTATTCTATTTATACACTAAAATTATCAACCATTCATAAATCAATAATTATATCTAAATTAATCTTACAATGAATAGCTCGAAAGTTGCAATATGCCCGACCTTTCATACTTACCTTATGTAGAGTTCCGCTGACCGCACTTGCATGCATCGAAAATGTGCTATTGATGTTGCAAGATGTTGTAATCAGGCGTATTACAAAAATTCTTTTCTTTAATTATTTCTAATTTTTACTCTAATAATTTTAGAAGGTTTTTGATTTTTGGTAATAATTTAATTTTAAAGTTAATAAATTTTTATTTTTTATTTATATTTTATTATCATATTTTCCCAAAGTTTCATGTAGTTCAAAAACACTTTTGTACTAAAAGAATTGATAAATCTTATGTACTTGTCAGTAAAATAAATAAAAAAATAAAGTAAGTAGCAGGAAGAATGTGAGTGAAGCATTAAGGCACCGAAAAATGAAAAGCTTTAACAAAATTTCAAACTTTCACATACACAACATAATATTGGTATATATATATATAAGTAAACGTACATGGTCTCCTGCTTACATATATTCCATAATTATGTCGACCAATTTATATAATTATGCAATAACATCATGTTTTCCAGGAACCACATATGCGTCCCTGGCCATTATATAAATGAATACCATCGAAATGCCAAAATAACCATCCCCATTTATTCGATCCTCATCCTCGTATACGGCAGCTCCTGTTATAATGATTCCAGATAGGAGCCAGGTTGAACATTCAAAATGTCTCCCCTCTCAGTTAAATTACGTTACATTATAATAAGGAATATGTGAAAGGATTTTTTCTCCCAAAAATAAATTTTCTTTTTGCTTGTAAATATTATGCTTGAAATGAAAGGAGTCTCAATCAGTCACCAACTGACTACGGCTAGGATATCTCATTAGAAAATTACTTTTCTCACATTTTTTCCTGTATCTCAGGAGGCATTAAAAGATATGTCACGTTCCTACAAAATGACAGTAAAAAATTGTACTTTGTTGGAAGTGCACGTGGAGATGGAGGTAGGTAGTATCCAAAACAAAATTTGATATCTGTGCTATGACGATAATTTCTCAGAATTCAATCAATCAATTCCTATTGCTTCCAGAGATTCTATGGACGCTTTGGAATTTGAGTTGAGATGCATTGAGATGGTAGAAATTTATTTATCGTTGGCCACCGTCGCTGATATGAATTAAAACGAAAAAAATCTGTCATCTTTAATTTGCTCTAATTCCTATCAATTTATTGTTGAGTGGCATCTGAAACTGAATACGTCAATTTAATTTGATATTACTTCAATTACCTCACAGATTTTACCGTGAAAAAGTTCAAATTTTAGCAATTTTTCACGATAAATATGTATTATTGTGAATATGAAAATAACGTGCAAATAAACCAGCATATATACACATACAGTAGCGCACCGGAAAAATCAGAGGACAAGGGGAAGTATTACACGCAATGAAAATAAATAATACGAGAAAACTTTTCAAAAATCATTTCCTAATTGCAATTAAATGTTTGATTTATGTTGTGTCGATTTTTCGTTGATTATGGACTGGATTTCGCACACAGTTGTTTTGTAGTTCTGTCCGTTGGATCATCTAACAAAAGCTGTGTTGGCAATCGGCCAAGCAGACAGAAATACTAAAATTTAACCTATTAGTCTGTTTTCCATCGTGCTTAATTTTGTATTTTTAAATCCCAAGTTATATGTATAACAATACCAGAAAAAAAAAATAAAGTCTTCCTCGGTATAATTTCGTCAAATTGCAGAGAAACTGCTAAAACCACAATCTAAAGAGAGATTCAATAATCCTATTGTAAAGGGTTTTCCAATAAGAGGTGTTATTTTGATATTCAAAGAAAAATGCCGTTTTTTGAGATAAATGATACGGATCTTTATTTCATTATAAAGAGGAAGGTATGCCGTTAATAATGGAAAATAGCATCAGCCAAATGACCACCACGACCACGCCCACAGGACCATGTCATTTTCATGAAATTTTCCATAACCAAATTGCAAAGTGGCTGCCCTATGTCCTCGATAGCCTCACGAATTCCATCTTTGAGGTCTTGAAACGACGCTGGGCTGTTAACGTAGACCTTCTCTTTCACGTGGCCCCAAAGGAAGAAGTCGCAAGGTGTTAAGTCACAAGATCTCGGTGGCCAATTGTGATCACCTCTTCGAGAGATAACACGGTCCGGAAACTTTTCCCGTAAAAGAAAGTTGTTGAAAGTTGTTGAAAGTAAACGTTGTCCAGATCAATACTATCCAATTCCGGCCATAAAAAATCATTAATCATCTGTCGATAGCGCAGTCCATTCACCGTAACTGTTGCTCTAGCCTCATTTTCAAAAAAGTAAGGTACAATGACCCCGCGGGACCATAAACCGCACCAAACAGTCACATGTTGAGGATAGAGAGGCTTTTCAACAATAACTCTTGGGTTTTCCGAGCCCCAGATGCGACAATTTTGCTTGTTGATGAAGCCATCGAGGTGGAAATGGGCCTCATTACTCAAGATGAGTTTTCGATGGAATTCCGGATCATTTTCATGCATTTCAAGGACTCAATCAGCAAAGACTCGACGTTGTTGATGATCGGCCGGCTTGAGTTCTTGTGCTAACTGAACTTTATAAGCCTTAAGACCCAAATCTTTATGCAAAATACGGTGTAATGACGTTTGTGGAATGCCTAATTCCAAAGAACGACGAGGAATGGACAAACCAGGGTTTTCTTCAACACTTTCGACTACAGCAGCAATATTCTCGGCTGTTCTTAACCGCCGTGCACGGGTTTTATTCTTCACATCACTAACTTGTCCCGACAGCTCTTCTGTATTGCGGTCCGACAAGGTGCTTCACGACGACCCAAAAATGTTCGAATTTTACGAACCGTCCCTGCCACATTTTCACCATTTTTATAGTGAATTGTAATAATTTCGATGTGTTGTTGAATCGTGTATCGTTCCATTTTTATTAATGTCAAATGTCAAAAAATTACAGCTCCAAAAGTGACATCTACCGAAATAGCGGCCTAATTAAAATAACACCTCTTATTGGAAAACCCTTTATATGTGCCCGTTATCGCGGTTGGCAAGTCGAGGACTTGATAATTATCAAGCAATCAAGTGACATCGTTAAGGCATCGCCTGTCGAGATTCTTTCCCTAAACTGAGGAACCAGAGCATCAAAGAAAGTGAATCAAGACAAGTCGGGCTTTTAACTTGGTTGAGGAAAAAGGCATGTTTTTGAATCTCATACAAATAGTCACGTCACGGAAGTTGGACCAATTATTATGAATCAAAGTAACAAAAAACGCTGGGATTGTCGGTCGGTGGAAACTGTATAACAATCGAATAACAGTGAAGTTGCAACAGTATAATAGTGTTGTAAAAGTAATATAATATAGTAGTGTAACAGAGATAGGAGTTTCCAATACCTATAGTTCCTTTAGTAATTTTAGTTAAATTAGCAACACAAATAATTACACACAATTATTATAATTAGCTGTGTTCTTTTGGTTCCGTGCAGTGCACTGCAGAACACAGGCGAATGCAAATTGAATTGACTTGTAGTGTGCATAGAAGTAGAAGAGGTTTTGAAAGTATAGAGAAAATGATCAAATTGCCATGACTTGAATCCTTGCAAAATTTCAAAATAGAACTTGATAAGCTTCGGGGCAAAATTTGGCAGGTTAAACGTTTTGTAAGAATTAAAGTCATGGCACCTAGATTATTTTCTCTATGCTTTCAAAAAATTGTCTACTCCTATGCACTCCACAAGTCAATTCAATTCACAATCTCCTGTGTTCTACAGTGCACTGAACGGAACCAAAAGAACACAGCTATAAAGCCTAGTAGGTAGTTTTGGCGATACATATTCTTAAAGCTGTTCTAGGTAATCGTTAGAGTTGGTTTTCGTTTCAGAATAATTCGTCGGATGGTAAGACTATCAAAAACAATTTTATAGGTACCTATTTAAATTCCGAAGAATATTTAAAACGTTTAAGATTGGCCGTTTACATAGTATGTCCATATATCAAGAATTAAATTTGTTTATGGAAAACTCTACTAAGGGTATTACGTAAATTTTTATAGGATTAGGCTACTATGTTCCAAAACACCTCTTTTGTATATGCAACCATTTTTTTATTTTTGCGTTTTATTTTTTCTTTCTCAATAAACCTTTGTATTCAGTGCTTTATATTACACTTAATATATATACTATTTTGTTTTTACACTAATCCCTCTTTCCTTTTTCCTTCTAAACTTATGCCGAACCGATCATCAAAAAACTAAACAACCACATTTATTCCTATTTTTTCACAATTTTTTGACACCCAAACGTTTTTCTATTTTTACTTTATCATTTTCTGGGGTGAAAACTTTTTTGTACTTTTACTTTATTCTTTCGCAACTCAACCGAGACCGGGCCGAACCAAGATCAAAAATCAACTCAAAACTTATGGCCGATTAACACCGCCGCGATAGCGATTGTGATAACGAAGCGAAAAAAAACGTGGCTTAGTAGGCTAGTGACAAAAGTAACAAATTGATAAATGCAAGAGGGAAAATCATCTGTCTCATTAGCTCAGTGATAAGAGCAGTCGCCCGGCAAGCAGAAGGTCCCTGTTTCAAACCCCGGACGAGGCAGTTGTTTTTTCTTCTTGCATTTATAAATTTGATTTAGAATCATTAAAAATAAAAGTTCTTAAAGTTCTTCTTTCTCCATCATTGACCGATTCTAACAAGTGTAGGTTCGATTCCCGTCCGCGGGAAAAATAAATAAAAACTGTACTTTGTATATTTCGCCGCTGTATTGACCTGAATCTTAGGAATGCTTCTAAATTCTACTTTGTGCAGCGTGAGCGTGTTGTTTGTAAGTATCAGTAACTAGGCATTAAAAAGTGAAAATTAAAATAATTTTAGTTCGTAAATCAGTACGTTTCAGTTCGCTGTTGAAACAACATGTTTAAGTATTGTCAGCACAGTCAGAATCATTATAAACTGCACACCTGGATAGAGGAACAATCGTTTAAAATACCAGCAAGATTTTGAACTGGCCTTATTGGGACCTATATCAAAAGGAAAATGGAGCTAGACTCATAAGAATTAGTTCCTGTCACCACTTTGTGCTCTGGAGAGCTAGGTCACAGAACATCAAATCTGATCCATAGGGCATAGGTTTATCCACAAAATAAATGTAATCGATGTCAGATGGTGCGTAACTACAAACTCCGCAGGAGTGGTCACAAAACTCGATAAAGAGCGCAATAGAAGCCTGTATAACTGGTGTTATGGGCTACAAGAAGGCAGCTCAAAGCTTTGGGTGTACCTCAAACAACTCTGGGGAGACCTGTTGCGAAATCCAAAGAAAAACCAGATAGTTCAGCGGGACAGAGAGGAATGTGTAATTTTAAGGCTGTATTTACTCGGGATCAAGAGGAAGAATTGGTCATTTATATAAAAGAAATGGAACAACGTTTGTTTGACTTAAATTCAGCTGATATGAGGTCTTATGGCCTATCAGTTAGCTACAGCGAACAACTTAAAACACCATTTCAACGAGGGAACAGGTATGGCGGGTGAAGGATGGCTCTATGGTTTTCTTAAACGACATCCGGACTTATCCTATAGGAAACCTGAACTCACTTCGGCAGCTCGTGCCACGGGTTTCAACAGGGTAGCCGTACAAAAATATTTCACGTTACTTCAAAGAACGATCGACGAAAACAGATTAACAGCGGAGAAAATCTTCAACGTCGCCAAAACAGGAGTTTCCACTGTCCCAAAGAGTCTCAGTAAGGTTATCGCAACCAAAGGAAAACGTCATGTTGGCACGCTAACATTAGCAGAAAGGGGAAAGCTGATGACAATTGTGCTATGTTTTAGTGCCAGTGAAAATTATATGCCCCCAATGATGATTTTCCCTAGAAAACGTATGCACCCAGATTTGATGGAGGGCGCTCCCCCTGGATCCTGAGCTGAATGTTATGAAAGCGGATGGATCCAAACAGATCTGTTTCTCAAATGGTTCAAGCGATTCATCGTATTTACAAATTCGTCCAAAAGCTCTGCTGTTCTTCTATTGGACGGACATGCGGCGCATGTAAAAAGTCTTGAACTGATAAAAATTGCAAGGGAACATGGGGTAATATTGCTGTGTTTTCCCCCACACTGCACCCACCGGCTGCAGCCTCTTGACGTTTCATTTATGAATCCTCTAAGTACTTGTTATTCTTCAGAAGTTAAGTCATTTCTTCGGTGTCATACAGGACGTGTTGTAACCAAGTTGCAGCCACCAAAGTTATTTGGAAATGCATATATTAATGCTGCGACAATGAAAACTGCTCTCAATGGTTTTAAGGAGACTGGAATCTGGCCACTGAACGCCAATATTTTTACCGATGTGGATTTTATGCCATCTGAAACTACAAACATCGAAGAAATTACAGAAGTGCCAACAATATCAGAAGTGCCAACAATATCAGAACACTTACCCTGTCTGTAAGTTGCCACTAAAATAAATTTGGCTCTCCAACCTGGCTGTTCATTTTGGTCGGACCATGCGTTGCCTTCAGAGTCGAATACACTTGAATTATCTAGGACAAGAAGAACAATCCAAGATAAATCTACTAATGCGATAGGACCATTCAGTCTTAAATCACCGCAAGACATAATGCCCATACCAAAATGAGGACAAAATTGAGAGTTAGTCGACGGCGGGGGAAAACGGCTATTATAACAGAGTCGACTTATAAAAACAAACTGGCCTTGTCCCAAATGAAGAAGAAAAAGGTAGGAAAAAAATTCAAATTTGGAAGGGGTAAAGGTAAAGCACCTCTTATTAAAAAGAAAACTGCAGCCAAACCAAAAAACAGAAAGAGAAAATCCCCTGAGTCTTCATTGTCAAAAGAAGGTGGTGCGGCATGTCTCTATTGTAACTATCTTTGGTCAGAATCAGATGAAGGATGGATTCAATGTATGTCCTGTAAGCAGTGGGCACACTACTGCTGCGCTGGAGTTGACGATAATGACTATGAGGCAGTTCACCTATGTTCCTTGTGCAAGCCTGATAAACGATTTTAAAAGCAATTTAAACTTATTTTTAATTAATGAAATCGAACCCTATTTTGCCGCAATGTTAACCCCATTATACCCCAGATATAAGGCAAAACGGGGCAAATGATATTTTTTTATTGCTATTATTATTTAAAAGGACTATATTTGTTTTATTCCTTATTTAGACTAAATTTTTAACTGGTAATATGGCTTTATATTAGAAACAAATATAACAGTTTAACTCATTTATAGTGCTAATTTTTCAAGAAAGACCCTTACATGCCCCGTTATGCCCCGTGTTCCCCTAAATTTGTATAATTAAAGTAAAGTTTCAGTTCAGGCAGTTCAGGCAGAGTATCATGCATTTTTTAATCTTTCTTTATTATAATATCTTTATATATCAAGGAAAAGGTAAATTGAAGCCATGAGTTTTCGACACTCACAAATTAAAACAAACTTATCATATCAACACCATCAGAGAAAAAAATTAAGTTTAAAAAGATGCTTTGGCATTACATAGAATAAAATTTTTAAAAATCATCCAATAAACAATGCACAAAACAAGCGAAAAACCTAGAATTGGTCTATCCTAAGATGAATGCCCGTATGAAATTTCGTAGGGTCATCTATCTGTGCAATTTTGATTTTTGAAGTGGTTTTTCTCATATACATACATACATAGTTTTAGAACGGTTCGTCGGATAGAAAAATGATTATAACCAATTTTATAGCATTTCAATTCTGAAGAAGTTTTTAGTAAACAATAAAAATTCCTAGAACTGATCGCGTTCACAGTATACGTAAAAATCCTTCATTTTTATATGGCAGCAGCAAGAACGGTTTACCTGATTTTGTCCATTTTTGAAATTTAATTTACTATTGCTACGAAAACACCATCTACCAAATGTCAGCTCTCTACGTTGCCGCATTCTCAGACAATGTCCAAATATATAAGAGGAGAGGGAAACATCAAGTTTTTCTTAGAAATATACTTACAATTTATCCTTAAAGTTTTTATGCATTATTGGAGGTCGACAACGGCTGCTTGGCCATTAACAATATTTATAAGCGTGTCGACGCGTAGAGAAGCAAGAAGCATTCGTTTCTTAGATATTTTTCAGCAAAATTTTTATTCATTGGTGGCCGACTGGAGATATTTTCAGACACAATACTTTCATGACTGCCATTGTCGACCTCCAAAAATGCTAAACAATTTTCAAGAAAAGCTTTCCAGTAAATTTCTAGGAAAAAATTTCTGCCTTCCCTAAATCTGGTCGTGAAGCATCGTTGATTTTATATTGGAGTAGTAATGTGGAAAATTTGAAAGCGTATCGATGAATCGACTATGGTCCTTGCCACGAACAATGAGCTATCAAGGTCAGGAAAATTTCAGTTTGGGGTTGCCCCTTTACCAATTTAATCTGAGCAAAATTTTCTAATTTTTCCATTTGAATTATTTTATTGATTTCTTACAATGGCAAGTAAACTTCATCCTTGCAAACATCTTTTATGTCGTGTTACTTAAGTTAGAGAGTTTGTTTACAAATAAATTTGGTTATTCTAATCAGTTATACGCCGATGTTCTTACTGTACATCTGGAAATACGCTTCTTTGATAAAAAAAAATTTCTTATGAAACTTTATCATCTATTCTATGCCAAAACCTCTTGGAATTTTATTGATGAAACTTATTGATTAAAAGTTTGTCTTTGAGAAAATCATAAAGATTTCCGTTTACGATATTTCTGTAGATCTTTAAGCAACTCCACAAATAATAGAAATAAGTATTTAATAAATATATATATATATATAAAAATTTTCACCTTTAAAATTAAAGCTTTGTTATGTTTGTATGAAGAGTGATTGACATCGGACGTGAAGTCTAGACTGTCAGCATGAGCTGACACATCACTCGGTGGATAGCGTTGACTACAGGGCGGCACGCTAGCTCTCCTGGCTATTTGCGAAGAGTGTGGGGAGGTTCCACGAAAACCTACCGCTGCCCAAGCCATATAAAAAAAAAATCGTGCCTGACAAACCAAATGCCTCACACACATCCAGTCCTGAAGGGCCCTTACACTACTTACCATTAACCATGTGAAGGAGCAGATGTTCTGCCTTCTACTGCCGCCGTCCCATCCACCCAATCGACACTGAGGGCAGGGTATTTTCAGTGTCCCTGTGTTGACCCGATAAGTGAGCAGTAGCGGACCTAGTCGACCTGCATACTAAGGGGCTCCGGGAGAGTGAGAGAAGAAAGCAAAAGACTCTACCGTGCCATCACGCAATAAAAATGCTTTATTTTAAGAATAATGTCGAGAAAGATATTGTACATGGATATAGCGAGAAACGCATTCAATAAAGCCTGAATCCTTCCTTCTGCATTCATTTTAATAGTAATGTAAGGCAACATTCTATACATAAATATGTAGTGAGAAAGGAATTTCATAAGGACTAACTGAGTGCACTACATTCTTTCTAATAGTACTATAAGATAACACTTTCCATATATATATATGTATGAGAAAAGCATAACTGACTTCACTACAGTCATTCTATTAGTAAAATAAGCAACATTTTATATATATACATATGTGTCGAGAAAAGTATTTAATAAATACTAAATCACTTAGACCCATTTGGGCGGATTATCAGTCATTATATATACTCAAAAATCAATATAAAATAATCAAATAAACATTTGGCAGCAACTTACATGAATTTTGTTGATGAGGATCCCTCGCTGAGGCACCTCTGAGAGGTTCCACTGTGCCACTGGATTCTATTTTAAAAGTTTTTGTATTTTCAAGATTAACAACGAAGTAAATGTGTGATCCGTATGCCCACACAGTTGCTAAAATTTAAATCTATACCTCTAAGCTATGCATAGAATAAGTATTTATATGGGCAATTGGTGTGACCTCCAACATTGAACTTCTATGGTAGGCGATCAGAGATAACCATGCCGATGAGACCTCTCTGATCGCTGGGTCGAAAAGTTCAATATTTCTTTTTGCACTGAAAATGCATTTTGTAAATTTATTGAAATTATTTTCAATAAATTTCAGTCTGTTAGACGAGAAATCTCCTTCATGCATAGAATCTTTAACTCTCAATGTAGGAACTTTGCTCTACCAGATGATAAGCTTTCAGTACAGTTACGTTAAGACAGCTTCAATTCTTGGATCAATATTGAATGCATTTCGCCATACAAGACACATATCAACATCAGATGTATCAGCTCCAAATCCGGATTTTGTTGAACTCATTAACTATAGACCATACCGTGGACAAGCTTTCTTAATTGACACATATAATTGCCGCCACAGGTACCTTTTATTATATTTCGTTTCGGTTTGTTGTGATGTTACGGATTTTGACTAAATTTCCTGATAACTGATCTCATTTGGACCCTAATAGAAGAGTTTCTGGAGTATCTTTCACTTCGACAAGATGGGCTCAGCCAAAAGTTTGTCAGACGTTCTGTGAGGAGACCGATGTATCTTTGTTGATTTATATATAAATCCTTTATGGCAGCCACGCTGATGATAATTCCAACCTCGGTGATATACTTCGCTTAAACAAACTTTTCTTGGTCGACACGGATCAAATTTCTTTTTCGATTCTTGTAAAAATATTCGATTAATTTTTGGTTGAATGTCAGATCACACGTCACCTTTTTCCTGAAAAAAAATCTTCTTCTTCCTTCATAAAACTCGTTCTATCTGGAAGCGCTGACCTGTCCTCCGTCCATACAGGAATGAGTCCGCGCATACATGATGCAGCTAGCCTGAGTGTAGCATACTGCTGCATGCAATATGCTACGACCACAACAGCTTTCCATTAAAGCGAAGTCTAAGACACAAGCCATTTAGGATATTTGAACTGTCCTTCATTATGCACTTTTTTGAGACACAAGCCACACTTGTCAAAATGAAAATCTGAAGTTCTTAATGTTACCGCATCAAATTAATTTATAATCGTTCTGGTTGTAAATCAGAATTTACTTTTAGAATTCTAATGACGAAATTCACTTATAATAAATATTTTTTTGCAAGAATGAAAGAAAACAAAATATTATGAAGACATAAATATTTATTAAAATTACAAGAAATACAATAGTGATTCAAAAATAACAAAATCTTGTTTTCTTTTACTGGCAATGCCCTTTGAAAGGTGTTTAAGTATTGGGAATATACATAACGGTACAAACTTATAAGTTCCCTTTGGTGACCTTGATAACTACTTTTTCGTGGCGCGGTCTCGATTATTTATAGAAAAAAATCAACGACTAAAATAAAAACGCTAAAAAAATATCGATGAATCGACTAAATTTAGTTGTTTCTCTTATTATAAAATGACTCTGTTCAAAACAACATGCTACAGTGACTTCGAAAGCGTTTGAAGTAACTCCGTGAGTTTGACGATAGCGGAGACAGCGACTTGGCTGTTTTGGTCAAGAAAAGCGAAAAAAACACACATTCACATTCATATGTATGTATGTGTACCTATATATATACACAGTCAGATATACTGTGGATTAAATTTTGCTTTTTAATTTTTTAATTATGTAGTTGACAAATTTCTTTATTTAACACTACATTTACAGAACCCGTCAATTTGACGGATTTCATTTTTAATATTGTGATATGAAGAAATTTTAAAAACATTTTTTTTTTAATTATGTTGAATATTAGAGTTTTGCTATGAAAATTCATAGCGAAATAAGTCAATATGAAATTGACTCAGTTTGCGGCTAAGTCTGCAGCTCGAGAATTAAGTTGAAAAAACTCTTTGTGCAAACGAAAAATCTTTAAAAAAGAAATTTTATTGCAAAAAGAGGGCGTTTCATATAAGCACGAACCGTATAATCGTCAGTACGGCTTGGTTCCTGCCTGCCATATACGCCAAAGCAAAGAGCCAAGCTGACCACATATATAGACTTAAAATAAATTTTAAGTGTGAATTATATGAGGCGAAATACTACGCATTTACTTGAATGCCTAGCAAGATTTAGCCCTATGCGGGACTAGCATTTCAAAGAGTTTTTGCTATGGCGTATACGGCAGGCAGGAACCAAGCCGTACTGACGGTTATACGGTTTCTGCTTATATGAAACGCCCTCTTTTTGCAATGAAATTTCTTTTTTAAAGATTCTTTGTTTGCATAAGGAGTTTTTTAAATGTTGAATATTATTGATTTATTGATATGAATATGTACTGAAATTCATTTTCCGTTAAAAATTCTAAGTTCAAATATCGGTATGTGGTACACGTATTTTTCTGAAAATCTGCTCTTGGAGTTAAAGATATTTTTATTTGCGCAAAATAAATTAAAAATAAATTATATGTATTGTTTTATTCATAAAATAATAACATTCTGTATTTAGGGAATTTGAGTTCGGGAAATTCCCTTTTCTTATTCGTCAAAAATTCTGTTGATATTTACAACTTTATTTTGAGAGCATAGATTATTTTGCAAGGAACGTTGAAAATATCTATATATTTATAGTAAACTAGAAGGAGCCAGCCGAAGTTGCCCGGCATAATACGATAAAATGTATATACCTATATGGGTAGGGAGAGGGGGTGGTCACAGATTCATAATATCTAAGCTATTATCTGGCTCGATCGAGCGATTCCGTACTCTAGGGTTTCAATCTGTGTGCGTGTGTGCATGTGCGTGTCTGCGCGTGCGGATGTGTTATTGTGCGCATGCAGGAGTGTGCGTGCAAACATTCATATGCACGTGTGGCTGAGTGTTGCTCTCTACAACGACGCGCTCTCAACCACTGTCCAAATATTTAGTAAAACACGAAATTTTTATATGGCAACCCCACAAAGAAGTTTTCCGATTAGTACCATTTTCGAACTCAGATTTACCCTTTTTAAAAGAAGGCCTATGTACAACATTTCAGATCTCTACATCGACGCGGTAGGAAGTGTCCAAATATATAGTGAAAAACTAAACTTTTGTATGGCAACATCAAGAAGTGGTTGCCCGATTTCGACCATTTTTGTATTATTTACTATATGAAAACAAAATCTACTAAATTTTACTACTCCATGTCGACTCGTTCCCAGGCAGTGCCCAAATATATAGTTAAAAAAGAAATTTTTGTAACACTGGCTATGGCATTTTTATGGTCGAATACCACTTTACAATTAAACAGCTGTTTAGTAATGGAACAATACATTTTCAGTACTTTTGCCGAGATGTGTACTTACATAAAACTAATACTTCTTCCAACCAACTAACAACTATTCGTCCATTTACTTCCGTATCGTACTTAATAGTTCCCTTTTATGGGAGGAATTTAGAGTTTTTGTTTTTATTAAAATTTTAAAATTCACTTTTCAGTACTTTGCTCTAAGCTGTTCTACTGTATGTACATATACTGTGGTATAGTTATAAGTTTTGTAAATAAAAACTTTTGGATTTCTTGCTAATAACAACAATAGAATTTCTAAGTATGAAAAACTAAAAAGAGGAGTACTTTTATAAAAGGAGTAGTACTAGAGTACGCTATTAGTTTTCGGAATACAAACGACAGTACTGCCGTTTGGTTACGTCATCAAGTCAACGCATCGTCTGTGAATCTGAGAGCAGTATGGTTTGGTCTGCAGTAATGCATCTACAATACAGCAAATAACTAATTCAAACTTTGTTTGGCAATCACTAGACAGTTATAAAACTTATATATAGGCTTTATGGAAACAATAACCGCCATCTTTATTTCGGTAGGCAAATTTCAAATGCCAAGTTTTTCTATATTTTCTACTTTAAAGCAAAAATAGGAGGATAATCGCGAGTTGTAGGAGGTGACCTATACTTGCACACGTGCCGCGTTACTAAGCCTTTAAAAATTCATTTCCAAGACTAAGGTCAAACACCTTCGTAAATTTTGGTACAGACACCTACACACCTACTTCAAAATAAAAATATAACGTAAGGTGCTATAGGACCTTAGTAGACTAATAATATTAAAAAAAAAAAAAAACTATTGTTAACAAAAAAAAAAAAAAATATCGCTTGGCGTTGCTATATTTTTTACGAAATTATGAAGGAGGTATGCAACTTCACTTGACAGATGGAAAAAAATCACAAAATTTTAAATCATTCTAACGTATTCCACACAAACAATGAAAGGTTCATCCAAATCAGAGATAGCTGGGTTCAAAGGTGATCGATTTCGTATGAAATGGGTGAATGTAATGCATAGGCGTCTACTATAAATTTGTAATTCCGTTTGTAACGCATAGGAATAATGCTAGTAGAGAAAAATGGATTGGGCAAACCCGGATGATATTAAAAGTTATTTTGATTCTTGCATGTCAGTTTGTTTGTCTGTCGGAACGATAATTCGAAAACGTGTTCACTTTGTAAAATTATATATGTAAGATCGAAAATGGGACAAATCGGGTAACACCTTCGTAGGTGCCATACAAAAATTACGTTTTTCGACGTAGACATTTAAAGTTTTGCACACGACATTTTTATAAAATAATAAATACAAATGGACTTAATCGGGCACCTCCTTCTTGGTATCACAATGCAAACATATTTTATGTATACTACTCTGAACACGATCAGTCAAACACGTTTTAATTATACCGAAAAATTCTTAAGAATATAAAATTCTATTAAATTGGTTATAATCAGTTTTACTGTTCTACGAACCAAAAATACATGCGAAAACCCACTTTAAAAAGGAAGAGGGATGTGGAGACGAAATTACATTCGGCCATTACAAGGCATCTAAACTATCTTAAGTATTGGTCTTATTTTTAGACCAATTCCAGCTTTCTTCCTTCCTCTTTATACCATGCTTTTAAGATCTATATACATTTTAGTGATTTATTAACTTATAGGCTGCATAGATTTTTATTTGAAGGGTCAATAAGATCGTAGGGATCAGCAGAAATGTTTTCTTTCGAATAAATTGTAACTTTACCATGCAGCGTTTGTGTTAAAAAAGCTACACGCTGTTAAGTGATGTAAGCACCGAAAAACATGAGTAAACCCCTAGCCGACAAACAAAGTATTTTCGCCTCCAACACGTAAGTATGCAATGTATTGCTTGTCTGGAAGAATATTACTACTCCGTGATATATTCCGGACTGGGAACCAAATACCCTTTATATTGATCATCATCATTATATCTCTTTTTATACTAATTTGTCAAATCAAAAGCTTTTAAAAAATTGTTATTCAGAATGTATTCTTTTTTTTCAATTCCAAAACAGTAGTATGGTCAATTTCATAAAATCTGCCTCTAAGGCAAAAACTATTCTCCGTTAATCAGAGATAATAGTTCATTTTTTCTTAATAATTTACCTGCAAGTCTTTCTTCAGAATTTTAATACGCAATAATTAACGACCATCAGCCTTCCAGTTGGATTAATTGATTTGAGTTCCTGCGCTCCAATACGTTTTTATGAACATGAGAACAAGTTCATTTTTTTACTTGAATATTTTTCTCCAGAATTTTACTGCATTGCCGGTGACTGCGCCCCATACACGATGAAGATGCTGTCCCACTTGGTGTGTCACACACATAAAAGTTTTTTCTGCACACACCTGTCAAACATTTTGTCCAACAGCAGGACAGAAACACATATCAGGAGCTGCTAGAACTGTTCACTGTTAAAGGGGCCCATACACGATCACGAATGTTGGCCAATTCGAGTAGGACACCGATGTTGTAATGCAGTTTAACCGTGCGTGTGGCTGTGTGCGGTGTGACACGCAGCATGTCAAGCGGTTGGATAAAAATCAAATTAGTTTGATTTTTAGAGGCGGGGCTATGTGTTTGATAACATATTGAACCGTGTAGGGCGATGTTTGTCACGCATTCGTCATTATTGAGTGTACTCTATTAAAGAAATGATAACAATTAACAATTTTAGCAGCTCCTGGTATATGTCCAGTCCTGATGTTCGGCAGTATGTTTGACAGTGTGTGGAGAAAAAGCTGTCATGTGTGGCACACCAACTTGGACAACACGTTCGCCATATGTGGGCCGCTTAACTGCTATCTTTTCTTCAATATGGTTGCTTCAAGATGACGAATGCATGACAAGCATCGCCCTATACAGTACAATACAATTATATTGTCAAACACGTAGCGCCGCTCCTAAAAATCAAACTAACTTGATGTTCGTCTGACCGCTTGACATACTCCATGTCACACCGTCAAACAGGCACACATATGGTCAAATCTGCGTGACAAGATCGTTGTCCTGCTCGTGTTGGCCAACATGCGTGACCGTGTATGGGCCGCATTAAGAGGGCCTTAAAGATGCCCATACATGGCGAACGTGTTGTCCAGCTTGGTGTGCTATACATGAAAGCTTTTTCTCCACACGCTGTCAAACATGCTGCCCAACATCAGAACAGAAACACATATCAGAACTATCTTTTCTTCAATAGAGTTCACGCAAGATTCAAGAATGACGAATGCGTGACAAACATCGCCCTACACGGTACAGTATGTTGTCAAACACGTAGCCGTCCCACCCCTAAAAATCAAACTAATTTGATTTTAGTCCAACCGCTTGACACACTGCATGTTACACCGTCAAACAGGTACACACACGGTCAAATCGGCGTGGCAACATCGTTGTCGAGCTGGCCAACGTGCGTGACCATGTATGGGCCTCTTAACAAAGATCCAAAATAGTTGGATTAATTCGAATTCTTGCCGAAATTATAATGTTTACAAGCTTCTTAATAATTTTCTTAAAAAATTTTCTTAACTATATTTTCCACTACTATTTATATCTTCGTTGTTTTTAACTAAAGAATTTTCTGATCATTAGCCGTTCTTGGCAATAAGTCTGCATTAGCATTTAGTTTCGATATTCATTTGTCTTCTAACGTCCTTAATTTTCATCCATTTATCTTTAAATTTTTTTCACTAGACAAGTAAGCCCCTGTGAGTTCTTTTCTGTTCTTTACGACTGCTAAATTTTTTTATACTTTCTTCTCTCGAAAAAAGCATTGTTTTCTATAAATATATGAGAAGATTTAAAAGCTCAAGTTTCCACACCCTTATTGTCTGGACATTTAGTCTTAAGTTCATTTGAACTTAAATATTATAATCAATTAATTGACAGGAGCAGGTGGACATCCGAAATCTCACAAATAATTATAATATCTGTGAATAAACATTGGAGCTCATTCTTCTAGTTCCGTATTTGATGAACACGTTAAGAATATCTTTATAAAATATTTAAGATACATGCATGTATTCGTGGCAATGTAGCTACATTTCGTATCTAATCATCTGAACTGTTTATCACAGAAGACAGGTGATTTAGTGAACCATCGCATTAGTGCATCATGGTAATATGTTACAATTTACTCTTCTCGGTGTACTACAAGACCTACAGACAGTTTTACCAATTTTCTGCTGTCCAATACACACTTCTATGTATGTACGCACGTGTACTCTTCCATGTGTACAGGAATGCAATAAATCTCGCTCCAACTTAATGAGCAGGCTTTCGAGGAATGACATAAATTTTGCTTCTAACTCTGTATACCATGTGTGGATTAAAGAATGGTCGAGAATATTTACAATGCACATACTCACGTATGAAATTGCATTCAGAGCGTATCCTGTATCCTGGCTCCATGGAGATAGACTTCGAATTTCCCATCGTTCCGGGAACATTAACAAGGAAGGCTTTTAACGTTTATACTTTTTGGGGCGTATAACCATAAATTACGAAATTTTATTCCGTGTTTGTAACAAGTGAGGCACCTATTGTATATAATATGAGAAATTATGAGTTTTATTAGTGAGGATAAATAATTAGTTTTGCTCGACAGTACTTTGGGTGTTGTTTATGTTTGACCAGAACTCATCCTTCAAAATAACAACTCCCTGCGTGTTAACGTTTTCAGAGGAGATTACGCAATTCGAGCTTAATTTATTTTGGTTGACTATGTCAAGTTGATAAGTTGGCTGACAATAGCTATGAATTGTGCTCTTTTATAGCTTAGCAGGATACTGTTGATAAGTTTTATACAAGTTATCGCCTGATAAAAAATTATTATTTAAAAATTACGATTTAAATTCCATAGAGAAATTATCAAAAACAACACGTGTGAAGTCATTAAGATTTCGGGATACGCATGTATATAAATATACGTATTCGGCTAATAATAAATCGTCCATATTGCTCTCTCATTACATTTAGAAATCCTTATATGGTCTCGAGATAGTCGTTTTGTTAAATTTATCAGCCAGAGCATCGCGACTATGTAAACTGCTGTCGAGCACTTTCCAGAGTAACGAACTTAATAAAATTCTTTAGAAAATTTCCAGTAAATTCCTCGAACTTCATACTTGCAATAAACTCTCCTTTGATATATAAAACTTCTGAGTCAGCATTAATAAAGTACCTCACTACCCATTTCTTCTTTTTTATGATGTTGCCAAAGCTCAGGGGAATCCCTATGATGCCATAGACTAGTCTTGGGAGGCAAGGAACAAGGGATAGGCAATTGAGGATTATTGGGTTGAACCAAGAAGGTGCCTGTGTGTATTACGCTTGAATATTTGTGGCTCATAGCTGAGAGGGAGAACTGAGGATGGCAAACTGTTCCACATTCGCACTGTTTTGCTTATGAAGGATTTGCGGAATTTCACAGTACAGCTGAATCTGATTGCAATGATGTGAGGGTGAACACTCGTGTTTCAGCTCGTGTGGTGCGCAGGAATGCTACAAGGGATATCAAGCTGGAGATTTCGTCAGAGAAATACCAATAGAAGTAGCGATAAAAGATAGATAGACATCCGATATTACACCGGTGATTTAAAGAATCAAGAGTTGCTATTGATATGTCATCGCTAATAAGCTGCAAGGTCTTCTTTTGGACTTTGTCTAACGCGGACAATGCATTGCGTTCAGCCACTGCCGAAATATTGTAGTTATATTCTAATGTAGGTCTGATATGAGGCTTGTAGATTGGCGCCAAGTTTGATTAAGTGAAATATTTCTTGCATCTTTGCAAGAAGTCCAGGCATTTCATTGATTTTTTGTCAATGCCAAAAGTATGATCGGACCAACTAAGATTTTTGGATATTTCAATGCCTAAGATTTTAAGAGATGACGAGTTCGAGATATCCTTTCCATGGACGTAAATGTGTTGAGTGAGTGCTGCAGTACGTTTGAGTGATAATAGACAACATTTCTGTTTGAAAGCATAAAACAAGACCCGATTCGCTCTGTCTCAAGTGAGTATTGTTAAGGTCATAACTTAGTGAACTGAACATGTGGCTTCGTTCATTAACTATAACATTCCCACGGTAATCAGCTATAGAGTCGAAATATTATTTTCTGCAGGCTATAAAAGCAGATCTGGTCGGAATTTCTAGACAGTCCATACATAACAATTCCGACTTCAAGGCTAGTTCATATCTCTCGAGATTTTTCGATTAATCACTTCAACAGATGATGACATTTATCTGGAGGAGAAAAGAACTATTAGTTATTATAATTTTTCCAATATTTGTTTTAAATATGTCATTTTTAATTGCATGGTTTCGGCATACTGATGATAGCCGATGTGCTGAAACCGGTCTGCACTCAATTAAAAAGTAAGTGTGATTTATAATCTCGTTCAATATCAATATGTCATTTTTCTCCTTATTAATATCATTTACACGTTTTAATTCTGTCGCTGTTTCGGCGTATAACTCGAGTCACTCCTGCTTGAAATCCCGATCTTCTGACGTCCTTGAAGTTTTCAAGCGACCAACTGTAGAATTTGATGTTCATCTACTTGGCACACTCCTCTTTGACGATCCATCTTGTACAGAAGAAGACTCTCACTTTTTGACCCCTCTGTGTGTGACAGCCGCAGATGCTTCTCCCGACGCAGATAGCTATAAACTAAACCGGACGAAGCGGTTGTTTTTTCTCTTGCATTTAATAATTTGATTTGAATCGTAAAAATAAAAAAAAAATCTAATAATTCTTCTATAACTAATAGTTTACGCGGCTGTAAGTCAGGCTCGCCCAGTCCTTTTATTATTGTCCACTGGTGCCCCAGCCCTTTCCATTTATTTTCAACTGAATCCTTGGAGAAAAGATACTCCTCCTCCTTCATCATCCTGTGTAGCTTCTCTCACAGTGTCTCGTTCGTCTTCAGTTTCGCAGTTTTCTCTACTTTTGGGGGAAAGCTTTCATTATTGAAATAAGAAACTTTATGGGGCCATCAGTCCAAACAGCTTAATTTATTATTATTTACAAATGAAGTAACTTGTAAACATCAGAAAAATGCAGTTTAATAACAAGGATGTGACTGACTGTAATTTCGCGCCAAAGAAGCCTGGATATTAGCATTGCTTACAGATCCTTCGACCCCTACCACAATATTTGGTGGACATTTCGATAAGCGCTCTAAAATTTCGATATGTGGATACAATTCCACGTCAGTATATCTGTTGGCATATTGTACTATTTGTTGATCTTGGCTCTTTTGCCTCGATATTGCTGTGCAGAACTTAGGGTGTTACACCGTAAGTAGTGTTGTGGGTGCAGCGGCTCTTAAACCGGTACACCAGAAAGCTGTCGGAGTTACAGTGCCTCAAGCAGACTCACTTGAGGTAAAATTAAAAGTCTTGGTTCACTGTATCGTAGCAACTAACTAATTCTTTATTGAAATTCGCTTTTTATAATGTTACAAAAATGCCTAATTAGCTAAATACCAAAATTCACAAATAACTTACCACAGAATGAAAGAATTTCCCTAGCCACAAAGTTCGCACGCGCATTCCTTCAATTATCTCACCGGTGTCGACTTTCGTCTGGCTTTATCATTTCAGTCAGAATAATTTTGCTGATATGCAAAATAAAATGCAAAAAGATATACAAAGTGAAACCATGTGAAGATCTCAGAATATGAGACTAGCGAAATTCTTGCTGTGATAAGTTTGTACATGTATGTATATGCGTACTATCTAACTATTTTTTTAATGTTATGTTAATATAGAAAATGTAATGATGAACATCCTCCCCCGCGTTGAATGATGAATTCAACTGTTGAAATCTATGTTGAAATCGGGAACTTGTTTTTCTTCATCTTGATCTGAGGTGCAATCCGCTTGACTGATGTATCGCCTCGGTTGTGGGGTTGGCTTAGTTGGAATCCGGGAACAAATGCGGGATTTGTAAGTCCAAATTATGAAGATGATAATGGCACATACCAATGCCAAACCCGTATAGCCAATAGCAAATTGATGAACATCGTGAGGGTGAATTGTTGGAAGATCGATGTGGAGCTGTTGAATTTGTTTTTGAATGGATTCTAATTCTGTCCCTTGTGGTTTGAGATCAGGTCCGTCTGATATGTTAGGACGTGGTCCCTCCAATTTCACTTGTTGAGTTAGATTTGTGGTAGGTATGTACGACATCCTTGAACTGGTCGGGAAAGCATTGTGGCCGCGTATGGTGATCAGAGGCTGTTTGATGATACATTCCTTTTGAAGTCTTAAAATACCTGATCCTTCGATGGCCATTTGGTTGACTGTGTCTTCACATACGACATTGATCGTGGTTTTTTCTTTCAAAGCAAACAGCCATTCATTTGGATTATGAAGTTGAGTCCAGTGTGGGCCATCTCCCGTTTGAACAATTTTGCACGTGGGGGATTGTGGTAGGTGGTTGATGAAATCTATCTCACAAGCCCCGAGGGCAGATCCTTTATGATATATGGGATGATGTTGCTTGCATAAGTGTCGACCTCTGGTGATGGTGCGGCATGCCTGGAGACTATGCTCGGTGAGTGGGTAATATTGGTCTCGATGGAGATTCACCACCAAGTATGGGAATGATGGTTGTATGGCTAAGAACGTGTTGTTGATCAATGTCGGAACTGGAATGATGCTAAACAATTCAAAATCCTCGAGTGTGCATAAAGGGAGTCTGAGTTTAAAGATGATGTGTTCGGCCGTTGGTCTTCCTTCGATTGTCATTAAATTGTAAAATTGCAAGACGTCATCTATTGTTAGTGGCAGCTTTAATGATGAAGGAAGATGACCTTTGATTGTGGTTAATTCCTGACGCATCTGATCTGGCGTGATCAGTTGTGGACTGATTTTTCCGTTATGAGTATCCACTAGTACGTCTAGGATGACGCCTTGGATTCTTTGAAAATTTGAAGCTGTCAACATGGCTTGCATTGCCAACGTGATGAAGACATTTGATAGTTTCTCCTGATAAATGTCTTGGTGTATGCCATTAATTTCTGCAGAAATCTTGTTGAGATGAATCTCCCAATTCCTGAACTGCTTGTCTATCGTCTCTTGGTTCTTCCGCATGATGTTGATGGTCGCATCAATGATTGAAGTTTGATTCTTGATAAGGGCTACTAAGTGATTCTCGTTTTGCTTGATTTCGTTGATCGTTTTAGACATGGCTTCTGCATATTCAGAGTCTAACACTCCGAACAGGGTATTCGCGATATTACCTATGAAATTTATGGCACCTCTTTTTGCTCTGCCTTTGTTTTCTGTTGGTAATAATAGCTCATTATTTGCTGAGAGTTCCTTAGTTAGAAATTGGAGGTGCTCCATGATTTGTTCACATGCATTCCTCTCAATTATTTGATCACATACGGTTTTAAGTATGCGACTGGAGTTGACGAGTGCATCGAACTCTTTCCAGAAAGGTTGCATGTCGTAATATGCCACCAGGTTCCACTCGCTGGATATTATGTTGGTAGAGCCTAGGCCTTCAAAATAAATGCCTGGCTGCGACTTGAAAGGGGTCGTTTCAACAGGTGCACTTCTAATTGTCGAGAATGTGAGACAGACAAGGAACAATGAAACGAATGCTGATCCGATGGATCGTCGTTGCCTTTTTCTTGGAGCTGTGTCTGTTAGAGAAGTCTCCCTAGTTTGACTCGATGTCGAATTAATGGAAATTGACCTGCGATGCGGGTTACTTTGATCGCTCGCTGGTCGAGCAGTTCCTTGTGCTTCTATATCATCTATGGTGTTTGAACTGGGCGGTTCGATTTCATCTTCTTCTTGATCCTCGTTCATAGGTAAAGGCGCTAGTTTGTGAATAGCGCGTCGTAGTGTCCCATTTGCAGTGCGTACATCAGCGACGCGTACCAAATTGTCGGGTCCTGTGTATGTTTTCACAATTCGTCCAAGCGGCCATTTGAGGGATGGAAGATTGTCTTCTTTGATAATCACCATTGTGTTAGGTTGGACATTGTGGCAGCGTTGCTTCCATTTGTACCGTTGCTGTAGTTGATTTAGATATTCGCTAGACCATCTTCTCCAGAACTCCTGTTTGAGATGAGAAACGAGTTTCCAACGGGTGATGATGTTTGAGTGTTGCGGGGTTGCAGTTGCGTCCATTGTGCTCGTCAGAGGCTCCCCAATGAGCAAGTGACCTGGGGTCAATGCTGTTAGATCATTGGGATTCGTCGATAGTGGTGATATCGGACGTGAATTCAAAATTGCCTCGATTTCAATGACGGTGGTTTCTAATTCTTCATAGGTCAGCGAAGCTGACGTTAACGTTCGCTGCAAGAGATGCTTGGCTGATTTTACAGCTGCTTCCCATAGGCCGCCAAAGTGTGGGGCTCGGGGAGGGATTAGATGGAAATCAGTGCCGTTTGTGCTGCAAGTTGTTGCTATTTTTCCATCCATCTCTTCACCTTCGAGCATTTTTCGTACTTCTGTGAGTTGGTTTCTGGCGCCCACGAAGTTCGTGGCGTTGTCACAATAAATCTTGCGGCAATGCCCTCGTCGTCCCGTGAACCTTTTGAGTGCTCCAATGAATCCTAGTGTTGTGAGATCACTTACAACTTCTAGATGGGTGGCCTTGGTCGCGAAGCAGCAGAAAACAGCTATGTAACTCTTTTGTGGTCGTTTTCCTCTTATTTTGAAATGCGTCCAAATGGGTCCGCAGAAATCGACCGCAGAGTTCACGAATGGTCTGGCGGGTTGCACACGGTCGGCGGGCAAGTTTCCCATTAATTGCGATAGCATCTTTGGGTTTGCTCTTGTGCAATGAACGCAATGCTGGACAACAGAGCGAGCCAGGATTTTTCCTTTCAGTGGCCAATATTTTTGTCTTGCCATTGCGAGAAGAGTTTGTGGTCCTACATGATGGTTCTCCTTATGTATGTCATTAAGAAGGAGTTTAGTGAACTGATGTCCGTATGGTAGTAGCATAGGGTGCTTAGAATCGAACCCAAGTGTTGATGCTTGTAATCGTCCACCAACTCTCAGGATGTCTCGGTCATCCAGGAATGGAGTTAGACTGCTCAAAGAGCTGTTTTTGCTCACCTCACCATAGCGTTTTATATTTGCAATGTCCTGCATGAAAGGTTGCTCCTGCATTGTTTTTATAATTAATGCTTGAGCTTCATCTAATTCTTCACTGCTTAACGCTTTCCCGTTAATTTCTCCTTGAAACTTTTTCTTCGTATGAGCTATGAAGCGTAAGATATAGGCCATGACACGTTGTAGCTTTCTGAATGAATTCCCATGGTCGATTGCGCTTATGATACTTGTTGAGCTTGGGGTGACTACTGTTGACAAAGCAGTTCGCTTATGTTCGACTGTGTAATCTGTATCATTGCTTCTGTATGGATTGGGCCATATTGATTCTGCTCCGTGTAGAAACATGGGACCGTAAAACCATAATGTTGACCCGCTTAATTTCTCTGGAGGTAGGCCTCTTGACAATACATCCGCTGGGTTCTCCTTGGAATTCACATGGCGCCATTGGGTGGAAGTGGTGACATCTTGAATTCTAGCCACTCGATTGGCCACAAATGTGTTATACGATGAGGACATGGAGTTTATCCAAGCCAAGACAATTTCGGAATCGCTCCATAAATAGATGTCCTGATTTGCGATGCTCAAATCTGTGCTGATTCTTCGAGACAGGTCAGCTCCCAGTTTTGCTGCGCACAGTTCCAGTCGCGGTAACGTTGTCTGATTTGCAGGGGCTACTCTAGATTTCGCACAGAGTAGTCGAACTGTAATGAGGTCATTCTTATCAACTGATCTCACATATGCAGCAGCTCCATATGCTTTCTCTGATGCATCTACGAATATGTGAATTTGCGTGCACTTCGGAATTCGATGAGAGAAAACATGTCTAGGAAATCTTATGGTATTCAAGGTTTTCAAGCCCTCACGAAACTTGGTCCATGACGTGTATAATTCCTGGGGCAATGCGGCGTCCCAGTCCAGCTTCAAAGTCCATAACTTCTGGAGAAATAGTTTGGCTACTACCACAACTGGAGCCATTATTCCCAACGGGTCATATAAATGGGCTATGTCTGAGTACGCTGTTCTCTTACTAATCCGTCGGCCATCGATCCAGGACGCCTTTATGCTAAGGTCGTCAGTCTTGGGTAGCCAAATCAGACCAACAGTTTTTATATGCTCCTCCACCTTGTTTGCGAAGTCTAACTGTATTTCTTTATCTTCGTGGGCTATATCACGCATTAAGCGTGGATGGTTTGCGCACCACTTTCGTAACTTAAAGCCGGCTGTGTGCAATGATAATTGTAATTGTCGCTGTCTCTCAATGGCGTCTGAGAGATTGTTTGTTCCCGTGAGAACATCGTCTACATAAAAATCATGTTTCAGCACCTTTGCAGCTAGTGGGTGACTTTCGGCGTGGTCGTCTGCTAATTTCTGTAGACATTTCGTGGCCAGATATGGGGCGCTGGTAGTTCCATACGTGACCGTGTTGAGTTGAAAGCATTTGATGCTCTGGCTGGGATCAGCTCTCCACCAAATCAATTGATATTTTCTGTCAGATTGTACCACATTGACTTGCCGGTACATTTTCTCGATGTCGGCGGTGAATACATATCTTGGCAGGCGAAAACGCAATAGGATGGAAAACAGTTCATCTTGTACTATGGGACCCGTGTGTAGGACGTCATTTAGGGATATGTTGGATGATGTTTTGGCTGAAGCGTCGAATACCACTCGGAGTTTCGTCGTGCTACTCTCAGGCTTAGCGATGCAATGATGTGGATGGAAGTAGTATGGCTTCTAGTTAAGTCGACTTCCTCCATATGTCCTAGCTTTGCGTATTCTTCCATGAAATTGGAATATGCTGTCTTGAGTTCTGAGTCCTTGGAAAGCTTACGTTCCAATGACAGAAACCGTCTATAGGCGATATCCTTTGATTCCCCCAATGCTGTGGGGCTATCTGCAAAAGGCAAACTGACAGCGAAACGGCCGTATTGGTCTCTATAGGTAGTCTGAATGAAGTGTGCTTCACAATTTCTTTCTGCTGTAGTGAAATTGTTCTTATTGGCTCCTTCGGTGTCTTCCAGGCGCCAAAATTTCTCAATCTGCTGATCAAGAGCTTCATCTTCGGTACATATTCCGCATGCTGCTTTACTCTGTGGGACACCATTAATTTTGCCTGCTATGGCCCACCCGAAAACTGTATTCTGCATTGTTGGTAGCGTTTCTCCCAATTTGATTTGTCCCACCGACAAGATTGAGTAATAGATCTCTGCACCAATGAGGAGGTCTATTGGGCCCGGCTGGTTAAAGTTCGGGTCCGCTAATCTTATGTTGTGTGGTACTGGCCATGTTGAAGTGTCTATGGATTTTGCTGGTTGTGGTGAAATGATTTTCGGAAGTACATGAGCTTCAATTCTAACAGCAAATCCACTTATTTTCGACTGCAGTAATATGCTAACTCTGCGTTGAGATTGTTGCTTGCGTTGGCCAATGCCTTCAATATATAGTAACTCGGAAACTCCAGATAGATTCAGTTGTTTTGCCATCTTGTCCGTCATGAAGTTAAGCTGGGAGCCGGAATCCAATATGGCTCTGCATTCCACGCATTTGCCCTGGTTATTGACCAGATTTACCATGACTGTGCTAAGAAATATGTAGCCCTTTGGAGCTTGAAGGCTTTTCGTTGTCAACGAGATTGATTTAAGTTGGTCGTCGAATGATGTGGATTGATTTGATGCTGATTGTGCCATCGTACCTGTCATGTAGTTATTCCTGCTAGGCTGCTGTGCTGAGATGGTTGATCTTGGAGGAGGTGTCTCTATATGCAGTAATGTGTTGTGTCGTTTAGAACATTTTGTGCACGTTCTTGATGGACAAGTGTCGGCCCTGTGTCCGGCCTTGAGGCAATTAACGCAAATGTTTAAATCTTTAATTACGCCGAAGCGTTTGCGTGGCGTTAGTTGAATGAATTTCTGGCAGGCAAAGATTTGATGATTGCCTTTGCACAGAATACATGTTGGTCCAGCCGAGACAGATGTGAAAGACCTGGATATTGTTGTCCTTTTATGAGGATCTTCCATTGATCTACCCTTATTTCCTAGAGCTTCCAAAGACTGAAAGCGCATCTCTAAGAAGTTTTGGAAGCCTTTGAGTGATTGCAATGCTCTGGGCTGAGTGAGAGATTGCTCATAGAGCGTGTGTGTTGCTCTGTCCAATTTCTTGACTAATATGTGCAACAACAGTGGATCCCAATGGCTTGTGTTGATTCCTAAATTCTCTAGACCAAGGAGGCATTCTTGCGTTATGTCGTGTAACGCCTTAATTGCAGGCGCACTCTCATAAGTTACTGTTGTTTGTGACAGTAATTTGTTCAACAGTGCAGTTACCAGCAATCTAATGTTCTCGTAACGTTCCTTAATGATCTTCCATGCAGCAGTGTAGTTTGCATCTGAGATAGTAAGATGTCGCACAAGTTTTTCGGCTTCTCCCGATAAGCTGCTCTTTAAGTACCACATTTTCTGCGAGTCGACCATTGCTTGTTTGTGTACCACTTCGTTGAAGAGGTCGTAAAATGGTCGCCACTTCAAATAGTCACCATCGAACTTTGGTAAGACTATTTTCGGAAGCTTCATGATTGAGGTTGCGTTCACCATTGGTGCGGATGCGATGGCGTGCTGACTTAAACCAGCATGCAACTCCAGTAAGACCTTCTGTGTATAATCCTCTAGACTGAAATATTCTTCAAACTCTGATGCGCTGGGATCTTCAACTGATTCCCATATTGAGTAGTGTAACTGTTGAATATCATCCCAGTATCTCTCAACCGTGCGTATTTTAAGTTGATAGAACTGTTGTGCTTGGGGCTGCTGGGTTGCAGCTGTTATCCCAGTCAGCATTCTGCGCAAGGCATTCATTATTGTTTGCTGCCGTTGCTTTATTTTGGAGATATTATTGCTGGCGTCAAAAGATGTGCTTGTCTTGATGTTACTGCGAGGTTCTTCTACTCGTGGATTTTCTCCTTGTGTTTCTTGTTTTTTGTCATCTGAGGTCGGCTGGTTCCTCTTATCCTCGGCTGTACTACTGGGATTTAGCTTCTTCAGCTCTGTAAGCCTGTCCATGATGTCTCGTCTTGTCTTCTCGTATTTTTGTTTTATGCCGTCATAATAAGCCTTTGCGAAATAGGCATGCTCCAATTTTGCATTTTGCCCCATACACATTTCGAATCTCAGTGTCGACTTCATCAAATTGTTTCCAGAGTTCATCAAGCGTCGTCAACCTTACTTCAAGATACGTTTGGTTCTTTCGTGATGAAGTGTCCTTGCCATAATTGCTAGCAATAGCCTTTATGTCTTCTCCTGTGTTGTGCTGCTGAACTGCGAGCTCATCTAGACTCATGACTAGTGTTTGCGGGTGGTGATTATCTCGTCGGAAGAAATCACGTCGGGGTCACCAAATGTTGATCTTGGCTCTTTTGCCTCGATATTGCTGTGCAGAACTTAGGGTGTTACACCGTAAGTAGTGTTGTGGGTGCAGCGGCTCTTAAACCGGTACACCAGAAAGCTGTCGGAGTTACAGTGCCTCAAGCAGACTCACTTGAGGTAAAATTAAAAGTCTTGGTTCACTGTATCGTAGCAACTAACTAATTCTTTATTGAAATTCGCTTTTTATAATGTTACAAAAATGCCTAATTAGCTAAATACCAAAATTCACAAATAACTTACCACAGAATGAAAGAATTTCCCTAGCCACAAAGTTCGCACGCGCATTCCTTCAATTATCTCACCGGTGTCGACTTTCGTCTGGCTTTATCATTTCAGTCAGAATAATTTTGCTGATATGCAAAATAAAATGCAAAAAGATATACAAAGTGAAACCATGTGAAGATCTTAGAATATGAGACTAGCGAAATTCTTGCTGTGATAAGTTTGTACATGTATGTATATGCGTACTATCTAACTATTTTTTTAATGTTATGTTAATATAGAAAATGTAATGATGAACACTATTTATTGTCTTAATTCGGTATCTGTAAAGACAATAAATATTAACTTATCATTATTTACTAAATGGTGCTTTCTCAAATGTTTACAATGTTCGACCCTTTCCACAATAGTTGGTGGCCATTCCATGTCAACGATGTTGCCCGAACATTTTGGATGCATTTCGTTTTATTCGTAATTTAGTTTTTTATTTATTACAATGTTGCCTGTTTTTACTTAAAGAAATTTTTTTATATGCAGCAATCACAAGTTACAGTCACAGTTCTCAAATGACAGATGTCAAACTCGACACTCGATCTAAACTCGATGGAAAATTGTGCGACGACTGTGAAATAGTCCAATATCTTCTGTCTTTCCTCCCGCTTACAATCTGCGGAGGCACACATCATCTCAGCTACTCTCCTTATGTTCCATAATCATTTCCCTGTCTCCTTCCTGTCATATTGTACTTTGCATCATAGGGTATCCCATGAGCTTGGCGTAATAATATATATATAAAAAAAACAAAAGTAATTTCCGAAAGTCCACAAGGTCTTGGTTTGTGAGTAACAATATGCAGCGTCATTCACTCGATTTGAACCTAGAGAGAACATCTAAAACATCTGAAACAAGAGTGTACATATAATATGGTTGAACTCATACACCAAAAGTTGCTCATCATCATAGTCACATCGTTTCCATCTCTTTGTAATTGTTAAAACAATTTCAATCAATACGATAAGGACACCAAGACCAACTAATCCATAGCCTATGTATATCGATCCCTTGCATGTAGATCCATAACCATCTGGAAAAGAAAATGTCTAATATTATATCATTGTTTATAATTTCATCATTTTAATTTCAAATATTTACCCTGATTTGAGGTGAATATGCATCGTTTAACTCAGATGTTTGTCTAAACCAAAACGGTGGCATCATAATAAATTTTGAAACGGTTTTGTATAATCTAAAACAAAGGAGACATTCAGATACATCCAATACATCACTTTTCAGACATTCTCCACCTTTGTATACAAAAGCATCTACTTTCAGGATATTTTGTCCATTATCGATCATGATTATCTCCAATATATTTTGTAACCTGTACAGATTTTATAGATACTTAATTATCAAGATAAAATATAACAAAACGGCATTTATCAGTGACGGAAATTATTTTCGTTTTATTTGAAATCATTTATGGTGGCCTTACTCCACGGGAAATGGAATCGTACGATCGTTCATACGGGATAGCTTCTTTGGAAGATATGATGCATGCCTCTAGATTGGACAGTTTATAAGATATTCGTCCTAGAGAGGAAGCAGTTCAAGCTTTTTGGTATGGTTCCTCTAGCTTGCTTAGATGGAACAAGGATGCATGCCTTTTCACTGGACGCTTTAAGGGACATTTGTATATGCATGTCCTTGAGCAATTCAAACTACTTCGTGCTAGCTTCTTTAGAAGGCAAATAGGCGCAAAATGGATCGCACACCGACGCATATTAAAAGGAATTCATTTTTGCTTATGTGAATTATTTACAAAATTCTTCTTTCATTTTATTTCTTGTGTATTGGACTTTTGTAAAATCACAAAAAAATTCTCAAATAAATTTACGCAAACACAACTGAATGATTTGGAAAGCATACGTTGTGTCAAGGTATATAGAATACAAGTTATTCCCATTACAAACCACATTCCGTCATTAGTGACGAAATATCCAGAATATGTATAGGAAAGCACGGTACCCCTCTCCTCTCTCTGTCGTTCTTATAAAAATGTAAATATATTAGAATTACGCCAAAGGCTATCAGCTGCAATGTGTCAAAATTTTAATGGGAATATGTACGTTGTCTTCTATATACCTTGACGTTACACCTTCTAACATGCTTCTTCCTCAATCAATCTGGAATGAATCAAAAACTGTTCAGCTCTTTCATCTTCATGCAATAAGTTTTACTATTTTCTACATTTTGCTTTACAATTTTTTCTTAAAAACTACATTTTTTCTTATCTGCAAAGCACAGCATGGCAGGAAAATCTATGGAAAGGAATTAGGAAATGCGAGGAGAGCGGCGGAGGTGCTGAGTATGTCACTCTTAAACTTTCGCAGATTGTACGCCGGAGGAAGAACAGAAGATCGTAGACTGTTCCACATTCGCACAGTTCTAGATAAAAAAGCATTACGGAATTTTACTATACGGCCGAATGTAATTTTAAGGGTAAAAAGATGTGCGTGGTTTGCAGCGCAAGTATTGCGTGCAGGAATCATTCTACAAGGGATCAGACTAGATATTACATCGTGCAATTAACCAAGCATGTAGTGATAAAGGAGCGAAAGGCATCCAACATTGCGGCGGTACTCGAGTGTGTTGATATGACAAGTTATTGCCAAAAGGCCAATGAGCTAGATGGCTCTCTTGAAGCTAAGACTGTGCGACCAACCCCGGCCCAAATATAAAATCCATTCCAGGTCTGATATTGGACTTGTAGAGGAGCGCTAACTTGCTGAAATATCTCTTACAGCTTTTCAGAAATCAAACAAACTTTGATGATTCTTTGGCAACAGAGAAGATCCGATCTGTCCAGGTTAACTTACTGGAAATATTAATGCCAAGAATGCATAAAGAAGTTCGTAAATCAGAGCACCATCAAAAGAAACTGGAGTGGATAAATTATGATTTTGTTTTAATGAGATGAAACAGCTTTAGGACTTAGATGCATTGAATTCGGCGCGATTTGCGACAGGACAGACATTCAGGGATGTCGACAACTCCCATCCTTGTTAGATGAGCGTGAAGTGAGTTGCGAGCGGTGATGATACCAACCAGAGTTCTACATTCTTTCATCCCGAGCCCCATGAGAAAATCAGAGATATTCCTATTGGCCCCATCAAGAAACAGTTTTGTACACCTACAAGTACACCGGTTCTCCCATCTCTGCTGATGCTTCCTATGAAAATCCGCTTTGATGAGAGACCCGATACTCGAAGTGGCAACACCTGCGCCGGCCTCGGTCCGAAGAACGGATAATCAGAGCCAGCCCTAGCTAAAATGTCAGCCCTTTCATTCCCCATTATCCCCATGCGACGCACAGAACGGACACCTTGTTGTGGATACACAATTTTTCCAAAGACGCCCTGCAATCCCCCAGTAACTCAGATATTATCCGAGGACCATTCAGACCCATCGAGGCTGCCTAGCTATCCGGTAGGATAGTATGTCCTTTCCCTTGATCTCCATATCAAGGGCTATCGTCGCTAGCATTGAGATGACGAAGGCTTCAGCCTGGAAGACAGTGAGTGGTGTGTCCTTCAAGTGAGTATTCCATCCCTATGTCGGGTTCGATAAAGTAGACACCTGCCCCAGCTCCCTTATTAGTGAGAGAGTCGTCGGTGAAAATATAAATGTTACCAAAGTACTTCACAGAAGAAAATTTACTAAGACATCGTTAAATCCAGCCGAGATAAATGGTACCAACGCAACGCACAAGGACTCAACTCATTTCCTGTGTGTAGTACAATGGACGGTGCGGGGGGCGATACAAGGTACGGTGCGCCACTGTGACCATTTCTATTTGAGATAAGGGATAAATTTTATAATCGCACACCAAGCTCAGGGCGATGCGATGTGCGGTGCTTGGTCCGGTGCGCTGTTGTGGCCATGCCCCAATGGTTTTTACCTGAGACCAGAAATCTTTGCTGTAATTGTGGCTTGCTAAGATTCTCTGTCTGACACTCTGTTCAAAATCAGAGCTGGACAATACTTACGTAAAAAGAGAGTTAAGTGCTACTTATAGTACATTTTCGTTACTTAAGACCTATTACTCAATACTTTTGCAATACCCCTACTTAATACTTGAACATTAGTACCAGCATCTATTTGCTTGTACTTAAGGCCTAGTTTTGTACTTAAGTACCAAGATTTTTACTTAAGTATTTCTGAGTCTATTAAGTACCTACAAATATCTAACTCTTCGTAGAAAAGAAAACACAATCTCTAGCGCAACTCCTTTTTTGTTGAGTTTTAAAGCACGCAAAGAACTGTC
The DNA here is from genome assembly GCA_963924295.1 of Dioctria rufipes. Classification (NCBI taxonomy): domain Eukaryota; kingdom Metazoa; phylum Arthropoda; class Insecta; order Diptera; family Asilidae; genus Dioctria; species Dioctria rufipes. Next base: position 58,001,272 of record OZ002740.1, read on the forward strand.
AAAACATATGCCACACTCACGCGTCAAGGCAGAACCTTAGACAAACTTAAAACACATAAACAGGACTGGGCAAGTAGAACAAAAACCAGTAGCGTCTCGCTCGAATATAAAATCGACGATGCCTCGACTTGATGACATAACCACTGACATGTATAATATGGACTGACTACGCTCATAGAAATACACTGCAAAAAGTGGGCTCCCTTCTGTATTGCTGACTCTTTCGGTCTAAGCACCAAGCACCAACTGAGAGAGAACTGAAAACAACAAATAAATTAGTGGATTCGTCGAAATAAATGTTTTTAAATTAATCATTTAGGGTTATTACTAACAAAAACTGCTTTATCAAAGACTATGTATTCATTAGATACGCAGAAGAATTCCTAAATCTTTTATTAAAATCACTTCCCGAGCTGCGCGCTCACTTTTTCAACTTCCTGCCAATGATTTTTTCAATGTTGGCACCGACGTAAGAACTCTTTTTGACACAAGCAATTGTGCCCACGTGAAATAGAAAAGTAAGGAATCCATATTATATACGTCAGTGGATATAACCAAGGATAAGCAAGCAATGCCTCGGTCCAATATAAAATCAACGATGCCTCGACCTGATGTAGGGAAGGCCTCAATTTTTTCTTAGAAATTTTTTCCTTAGATTTGTTATGCATTATTGGAAGCGATAATGGGTGCTTGAGCGGTCCTCTAATAGTTTTTGTCAGTGTAGCAATGAGAGGTGAAAGTTTTACTCTACCTGCAGCGCCGAAAACTATAAAAAAAACTATAAATACTAGCCACTGGTTACTATACATATTATAGTTTTCAAAAGGTATTAATTTATTATTATCTATTAACTGAACTCGATAAACTTCATTATATTACTCCCAACGCACAAAGATTCTAAAAAATTACTTTTAAAAGTACTTCAACAAGTACTAAGTACTTTTTATAGACTTAGTACTTAGTTACAAGTATTTTTCATACATGCGGTACTTATACTTAGACTGAAGTACTCAGCCCTTTGGTACTTGTACTTGCACTTAAGTACTTATTCTGTGGTACTTGCCAGCTATGTTCATAACGATGCCAAGAAATTTTTAGTGTAAGTTCGTCGCACGAAAATAGAAAACAATGTTTTCATTGAACGCGCTGGCGTAACCCCGTGTAACCCTAGGTATTTTAAAAAACAAGATAGTGTAACACTAGAATACTCTAGGTTTACCCTTCTTTTCATCGAACAAACATTTCGATTTCGATTCCTACAAGTGAGAGAAGATCTTATACGAATTTAATATCACAGTGGCAATGAAAATCGCGCAAAATATCGAATAACTGATGTCATTTCAAGAGCTAAGTTGCTGCCGTTCCAGCTTCGAAATATCGAAGTACCAGCTTCGATAGCTACCAGCTGGGGACTAATGTTATTTAACTGGCGACTAATGCTTTTTATCTGACGTGTAATGTTTTTTAATTCCGTTAACTCCGATCCACACATATACGTATGGGAATAAATTAAGATTCTAGCTTTAATTATTATATAAACTTCTTTATAATACAAAAGTACACTCGTAGCGTATCTACCTGTTTGCAGCTCACACAAAAAGAATGACCGAAGCCTCCTCGCTTCGAACGTGCTGCCATACGTGTAAGATTAATTGTAGCTTTTCGCAATTTTAAGGATTTCGTATTTATATCCCACAGCTCGGTCATCCTGTAAATATTCACCGATGAATCGATCTTCTCCGTGGTCGTCTATTCTCATCAATTTATCTGCAAGATACTATTTTTAGTGGAGTCACTAGCATTGGAAAACTTTTCATGGTCCTTACTGAACGCCTGGCCGTAAAATCTTAACTTTAATTTTAGACTATTTCTCGATAATAATATTAATTATGTATTAAATGTGAGTAATATCTCAATGAAACTACTAAATATTTACCATAATAATCCCCTCTTTCTTGTGAAACACTTTTCATCTATCACAACTGAGCTCACAAAAAAAATACTGTCATGGAGTCTAATGGCGCGTTCTTCCAAGTATTAAATTCGTGTACCTACATATCCTATAAATAAAATAAATAAAAAAATAAGCAAAAAGTATTGCCTTCTTGCTTCCGCATTTGAAATCAGAAAACAAAATTGTTTATTATGTCATCTCGTTTTCATCTACGCAAGACAGGGAGAAATAATTTCACCGTATTTGTTTTAATTTCTCATAGAAGATACTTTGGTAATAATCATCCACAAATCGCCCTGAAGATTTTCAATCCAAATATTTTCTGGGTACTTATTGTGGACCTATTCCTATATGGTGAGATATTACAGTTTGTTTTCAAGTAAAAGATAAGAAGAAGCCCTTATAAGACTGAGATAAATATGGTTGTTACCAATAAAGCATAAAATGAAATCTGTAAAGCTTGCAAAATCTTAAGCATAAAAATTATGTCAGTATTAAAAGATTAGATGAAAATATCCATAATTAATTGGCCCTCGATAGAAATTCAAACGAAACGTGGAATGGTTTTAATAACCTGATTAGATGGCAATTTTCTTTAAGGAAGAAAGATTTAGCCATTGAATATTATGCTCTTGATTTTAGTCGAAAAAATATCAATGATGTGATTATGTCTTCCGCAAAACTTTGATATTGATAACTTTAAAATATCAAATAAACGCTTTTTAGTTTAGTTTTTATTAATTCATTTACAGACGAATTCAGACAATTTACTGCATGCCTGAAGTATAGAAGAATTAAAACTATCGACATGATTACAAATGCAACATGCATACTTGAAAAAGCTCCTCTTATCGAAACTTTCTTTACAAAAGAGAAAGCTTTGCGAAAGGGGATTTATCTTGCACTTAAAAAAATTTATTATAGCAGGAAGCAATAAAGTACAATTTGAGATAAACTGTGAACACTACTGCTAATTTCCTGGAAGAGATTTACTAAGAACTTCATAAGTGATGGTTATTGCAGTGCAGGAATAAATCTTTGTCTTCTCCAATTTCCGTCAGGCCTGAGAAAAAGAAATATTGTTCGTTGAATAGAGGTGCTACTACACTTTAATTTTAAAAGAGTAAATTAAAGTTGACAGCTTTAGATTTTCCAGGAAAGAATTAAAATTTGATTGCAAGAGAACATCTGAGAATTTATTGTAATACTACATAATAAGTGAATTATTTTGGTATATGTCTATAATTAGGAATTTTAAATGCATCATGGCGCATTGAAACTAACTGCTATTTTTACGTATTGCCATGTGCAGTTATGAATGACCAGCCATAAGGAATTAGTTACACGGCGAAAAGTGGCGCTATGCTGGGTTCCTGGACATAGAGATATCCAAGGCTATTAAATGGCTGATAAGTTGCGCGAAAAGGCCTATAAAATGTATAGCTCTGCAGCAGTAAAATATGTGAGGATCCCTGATCGATGCTCTCAAAGTGGAGATCTTCAGGGGTACCTACCAAAACGCAAATTTCTGGTGGATCAACAGAGAAACCTGCCAAATTGCGAGTCATATGCATATGACAGAAAGAGGACATAGGAGCTCCTTAATGGTGTAGAACTGTTATTAGGAATCTAGTAGAGGTCATTGTGGGTCATTGGGCCATAGGAGACCATTCTAGTAGCTTGGGAATAGCGGCGAACAATTTCTGCAGGAGCTGTAAGGCCGGGCGCCCACTGGAGTGGTGTGTGAGCAATGTGGCAGTGGCGTGGCGATTAAATGGTAAGTGAAAAAATTTAGTCCCGTAAAAACAAATAGAATAGTGCACATTGAAATAGAGTGGCGATGCCGTGGCATTTGATAAGTGGCGTGGCACCACTTGATTGTCACAACTCCTTAGTTATTACTGTTGATGTTGAATTACTTAATCGATACGCTGCTTGCCATTTTGATGCGCGCTTAATAATATTAATACCAATCCGCCACCATTCTACTGCCACACCACTTTGTTGCCACACCACGCGCTAAAACCACGCCACTGCCACATTGCTCACACACTACTCCAGTGGGCGCCCGGCCTAAGGATTCGGAAGAAATCAGATCCCTCCAGCACGTACCTTGCAAGTGCTACGTTCTGACCAATAAAAGTGGTAGGCTGTTAGATAGGTACTTTCCTTTATATGGAGGAAGGGCCGCTAGAAGGTTATAAGATCAGATCTCTCTTGAAATACTTTAGGAAAGCAGTATGGATCTAGGTCAGTTTTAAACGGGTTATCTCAAAAAGGCCAAAAGTCACAATGGATCCGTTGCAGGTCTAAGTGAAGCAGGTTGGATGTCGTTAGTTACTTAACCTAATATTCGCATTTTGACACCGGCTTCTGGCATAAATATCAGCCATATCATAAAATTCTATTAGCTTTTTCACAAAAAAATTTTGGTTTGATTATTTTTAATTCACCTCAATCCAATTATTCGTCATGTGAATCAAGAAAACGTCGAATAAAAACAATTTGAAAATTTAAGCTAGGCGCAGACTGACGCGGTGGTGATGGCGGTAGCAGTGGCGATGGTAAGGCGGTTAATCGCTGCATGTGTTCTCAAATGTGTCAGCATACATTGTTGCGATTTGCTGAACAGCGATGAGCGGTGGTGCGGCGATTGAAAATCGCCACCGCTATCAATCGCTGCATGCAACATTTCATCGCGTGATCGCAAGTAGATAAGTAGCAGGTGCAGAATGGAATGTGAACAAGTGATTGAAATTCTGAGAAAATATCCAATTTTGTATGATTTGCGTCATGAAGACTATAAAAATTTAAAAAAAAAGAATAAAATATGGGACGAAATTGGAAAGGAAACGAGAAAAACTGGTAAGTACATTACATTCAATTTATATTTAGTGTTTAAAATGTACTTATTTTTTTTTTCTATATTAAAATATTTTACAAAGTTTTGGCGGATCTCAAAAGCCTTATTTCTTGATCTTTTTGCATCTTGTTTAAAATTTGAAAAAAGCTTTCATTTGAGGTTCAGGAGCCTCTAAAACTGCAAAATAATTGTTTTCATAAGTTTTAGATCTTAAAAAATTATGCAATACACAAGCTGCTTGAACTATTTTTATTATTGTTGTTACATTGGTTTCTAACGGCCTGAAAATAATTCTCCATTTTTGAGAAAGAATACCAAATGCATTCTCCACCACACGTCTAGCCGTACTGAGACAAGTATTAAATATCTCTTTTTCTGGATTATATCTCGAAACTCTGTACGGAGATGGCCGCATAAGGTATGTTTTCAAAGGGAAACCTTCGTCACCAATCAATACATAAGGAGTAGTTGTTGTTTGATTCGGTAATGATTTTGCTGCGTGAAGGGCAAACTGTTCATTTTCAAATTTTCTACCCATAACTGATTCATCCAAAATGCCAGAATCACTGTTTTTCCCGTACCCGCCTACATCTATACATATAAATTTGTAATCAGGTCCAAAAATAGCCAATAGAACAATTGAAAACTTTTTCAAATAAAAAAAGTACATACATAGATCCGCTTTTTTGAAGACACTTAATTGTAACATGCTTTCCATCTATGCTTCCGATACAGTTCGTAAATTTCCATTTTTCTAGAAATTAAAAAATAAAAATCGCGCAATTGCCACCGCACCAGTTTGAGTGGTTACCACCGCTACCGCATCGTTACTCCAACCGCCTTACCACCGCCACCGCCTCCGCCATCAACACCGCGTCAGTCTGCGCCTAGCTTTACTTCTTCAACACTGTCCCTAAGCTTCCTTTTACGTAGTGTTTTTTATAGTATGAAATATTTCGATAAATATAGTAACGTTGTAGCTCAAAGAGTCATAAAGGCCTACTCTTATAAATGTACTACTTATAATAAGAGAATTGACAAACAATCTTAATTAGCATGCTCTCAATGAAAGACAATTTTCGTTAAATTATCTGTGCACTTTCAGGAAAGCAATCGAGTTGGTATTCATCTCAATCATTATGAATTTGCAAATGGAGTGATAAAGTACCTACTCCAATTAGTATTTCATTTCATAAATGAAATTTCAAATATTTGTATTTGAAACTCACAAGTAATGTTGAGTTGTGTATAAGATGTGGGGTCGGTTGCCGGGCTTCAATATGATTTCTTCCAAGAGCATCTGGTTAAGGATATTTCTTATTCAAGATCTCTCTAAACATATTAACTCCTAACTCTATTTTCAATATATCATAGTCTTCAAATCATGCCAGAATATCTCGAGAGCTGGAAATTGCCTGCAACCCCTTACCCATTTTCTACATTTTCCAGATAATTGTCATGGAAAGAATTGCTAGAAATTGTTGAGCTTGACTGAGGAGAGGCAACTGGGAAGTTCTACTTACATGAAATGAGCAGCTAAGGATTACTCAAAGTTTCAAAAGATTGGATTGCGTTAAGGGGTAGCTTTATCTTAATAATGTAATTTTTTTATAATTCGTAAAGATCTCACCAGTTTTTTTGGTGTATACTTATTTCCTTACTTATCTACTCACGTTAACGTACTCAACATGATACAAGAATTCAATGGCTATGGCGATGGTAATCGTACCAACTAAATTAAAACACTAAGAGAACAAAACTTCCGGTAGTACTTCTCAAGTCAGAAGTTATTCACAATAGTCCTAACTACTGCAACATTTCTTACTATTTATTTCTTATGGGTAAGTTAAAACCGTTTAATACTACGGTGAAAAAAAATTCAACCTGCGGACTCTACTGTAAGCTAACAGGAAGTTGGCTAGCCACAGTTCGTGGTTTCACGGATTGGGCCCATTGCGGACAAGCTGACGCCGAGCCGCTCCGCGCCTATACACTGCTTAGTTGTGATTAAACTGACAGTCCGAAATTCCGTGTGAAGAAAATATCGCTCTTTCTGTAGTCGCCGTTATTTAATATATGTGTCAATTTAGACATTAGGATACTCATCACTCATCACTATACGAACCAACATTTTTTGATTTTTTGTTAAAATTATTTCAATGTACAATTTTAATGGAACATATTTCTTTAGAATTCGTCTACATTATTGATAGCTGAAGACTATCCGAACAAGTTGTGTCTGGGCAGATACAGAGTATAAACTGTAGACTCTTCTCTTTAATTTGATCTATTACACCCAATGTAGTATCTATAACTGTTAAAGAATTTTTAGCTCTTAACCTACTCTCAAACCTATTCTCAAACCTAATCTCAAAGATAATATGTTCCCATAGTGACTGAAAATACGAAATTTTAAAAAATATCGTCTAATTTCAGTATGACCTGAATAGGTTGTGACACTGAGCTAATAACTTCTTAACGGTTGTAGTGTAGATGATACCACATAGGGTCAAATTAAAGAAGAGAGTCTACAGTTTACTGTTTTTATAAAAAGAAAATACACTAATGATCTTTTTGCAAAAAAAAAATAGAGGTCAAATTAAAAAAATAAGGTAAAAAAATTCGAAATTATTAGTTTAAACCCTAATAACTTCTAAGAAAGATGAGCAGTCGTTTAAAAGGCCATGAAGTCTGCATATAATGAGTGGGGGTGGTTTGGGTGTTTTGTGAAAAACTAGCTTTTTTCTTAATCACCCTGTAACTCTGGTGTTTTGTGAAAAACTAGATGTTTTTCTTAATCACCCTGTAACTCCGAAACTGTGGATATGCCCCCTCCCCCCTGCCATACTTTGGCTAGGTGAGTACTATCATCCACTGCTCTACTGACCACCACGGAGGAAACACCATGTGTACATTGTCCTGAATGTTCATACACATGATTCTTAGGAATATACTGAACCTTTTTCTTCAGCATACATGCAGTCGACAATAGTTCAAATAAAATGAATATCGAAATTCAATCAATACATCCAGATCGGAACAGTTTCGTGTTTTATCTATATGCAGTGAAAGTATTAAGTATATTTAAAACCGACGATTCCTCGCCTTGTTGATGCAAACAATTAGATCAAGGGCCTCCAAAAATGCAAAGAAATGCTAATATAAATTTCTATTAAATTTCTAAGAAAAAATTGAGGGCTTCCTAACTGGCAAACTAATTTTTATAATGTTTTTTTTTTCTGATTAAGTAAATATGCAGTAAAATTATATTTTGCACTGTATCAAAGAAATCAAATTAAATTCATATTGAATTCGGTGTAAATAGTTAGTAGTAAGTGGGAAATATGAGTATAATTAGATGTATCCGAGAGGTCTCTTAAAGGAGATAAGTATACCCACACAGCACACATTAGTCCGTGGTATGTTACTGGGAAATCTTGTTAGGATATATAAATTGTCCGTACGAAATTCCGTTCGGTCCGAGTTAACAACTGAGGACATACGTGAGAGTGACGAATATTTGTGGTTGGGATGTCCCTGATAGATCCCATGCCATTCCCATTCCACAGGATATCCTGCGGTTGTTTTTAGGCACAGATAACGCATTCAATAATGTAAAATTCCCGCTGCAAGTGTACCTAGGACGTCTTGTGGATCTCCTAGTTTGATTGAAAGATATACGGGGGTAAATCTGAGGATATTGTTTGATAGATTTATTTTTATATGTAGGAATTTTTACGAAAAATAATAATAATAATAATGGCTGGAAAGTGTATGCCAGAGGTGTATGCACTTGCAAAAAACATAAATCCAATATTTTTAACACAGGCAAATTGAATTTCTATGACAAAATTACTAAAAAATCACGTTCTAAATTGAACAACTAACAAACTTTGCCAAAACAAGAAGAAATAGCAGAAACGAATAGAATTCTAATATAGATTCAATCATGTAGCTGGATTAAACAACGCAGTTCTCCACGGCTCCTTTCAATATATATTTGGTTTTTCTGTTTTTGTTCTCTAAAAACGACCCACAGAAGCACACCAAGCAATAAATTTGTGCTATCACTAGAGAACCACTCGAACTACGAGAATCAGAGAACATACCGAAATAAATTCTGGAAGGGGAAAATGACTTTCCCATGTTTGTCCCAAAATTGATTGTCCTGTCTGTAAAATACTGAGAATGTTCCCATAGAGAGTAGTTGTTGGATTTCCCAGGGAATAACTTATGGGAAATTTCTAATAACTCCTAGAAATAAGGTCCTAAGTTCATACTGAACGCTTTCTGTTTATCTCGTGAAAGCTAAGGCATCTGTGGGACAAGAATAAGATGTCCGTGGGCAAAACCCTCAAGAATACTTCCCAAGCTATGAAAAAGAAATCTATATCTGTGCGTTGGGAGTGAGTTCTCTAAAATGTTCTTTATTTATACTTAGGGCAGCGACATACGATTACGTTTTTCCAGTCCGACTGGCCGTCTACGGTTTTTACCGTCGCCGTGATAACACGACATACGAGACGGTTATTCTCGATTATTTTGTGGATACAAGTCAGTGAAGTCAGTTCAGTAATCTTTAGGGGTGCTATAAAATATGGAAAACATTAGTGATATTGAACTTGTAATTATTTTACTTTTAATTGAGGATTAAGAAGAAAAGAAAAAATAATTGCAACGTAGATTTTCAGTGCATCCGCTAGATCAAATTAGACCATCGCGAGGACATGCAAATTTAAGGAATGTTTAGGAAAAGTTTTTTAGCTTTTATGGAATGTCTTCTCGCTCTTTTGATATATATTACTTCACATAGTTAAGGAAAAAATTTCAAAATCAAATACTTTCAACCCGATCTGCGCCAGGCATTATACGAGACTAGAAAAAACCCTAAAACTATTATAAATATCGCATGCGCACTCCAAAAACAATCTTAAATTATTTTATTAAATGTACCTACATATCGTTGCATTCGCTGCTTCTGTACTGCTGCACTGCATTAAATTTCAACAAACCGTCCGGGAAAAACCGAAACGTATGTCGCGTCACATTGCACTCAAGGAGTTTAGAGTTTCATTCGGCAGCAAACCGTATGTATCAACCGTCATAAAACCGTGGCCAGCCACGGTTGCTTTTAGGTTTTGAAACTGGTCCGGTTTTAACCTGATCGTATGTCGCCGCCAAGTTAATCACTTGGGATTCATTTGGCACGGAAAAAACCGTACGGAAAAAATCTAATCGTATGTCGCTACCGTTATAGAAGAGTTCCAGACATTGACTTTATATATCATGTTCACGCCTGAACAATAATTTAATATTTTTTACTGTAAACGTTGTTTATAATTAGGCTAAATTATTTTCCAGAAAAACATTTTCAAGCTTATTTGCCCTTGTAAGCATTCTTTCATACATTGCACTTATCGGACATTTATGCAACACAGCATTTTTTGTACACATAGCATGGGTCAATGATCTTGACCGGTGGGCACTACAAAAAGCTTAGCGGTACAATTTGTAAATATATTTTTCTTATTTAAGGCATTTGACTATTAATAAATTTGCTCAGTTAATTACTTTACTAAAGCAAAGCGTTTTCCTTATTTTTTCCTACGATTTCAAGATTTAACTCAAGGTTGAATACTTGACATATGCTATGGATCCTAAACTACTATCCATACAGAAAACAATCTTATCGTAATTCAGGGTTGCCATGTTTTTAATATTGAAAAGTCGTCCGAATACAACTTTTTGACCGTACGGGCAGCATTTTGGTCGTACAATCCTAACAATAAATTTAATATTCATAATTACTTAGAGAAGAATCAGTACACCAACTTTATAACTAACAGTTGCGTACTTATGTTATTTTTCAATTAAAATAAATAATGCAACAATATATTTTGTGCTTAACATATTCGAAAATACGTATATTTTCACATTTTTATTAATAATAAGACAAAAAAATTTATATACACAAATTTACACGATTTCTCCACATTTATTTTGGAAGCGATAGTGGAGAACATCAAAGTCTGTCGAATAGATTTAATATATAACCTAAAAAAAGGAACAGGATATCTCAAATAAAATTTACATTTTAAAGGAAAGAGATTTTCTGATTCCAGGCTGTGCAAAGAGAAAAATAAAGCAGGTACTAGTCTTCCAAATGATATCAACAAAATCTGCAATGAACAGATTGAAGAATATTCTCTTATTGAAAAATGCTTTTGTTCCATAGCAATAAAATCTAATAAAGAAAGAATTGAAACAAGCAGGTGATCGTCGAAGGGACTAATAAACGCAACTGGACTTCGGATTTAGTAAACGCAAGAATATTATTTTTAAGTTTTTAATATAAAACATATCAAGTGCTATTTTTACACTCTTAGGCCTGATTTTTAAATTTAAAACTAAAGTTTTTTTACTGGATATGTTTTAATTATAGATTAATTAGTTTTCGTTAAGGATGAGCAGAAACTTTGCAACTTTCAGATTTTGTATGACTTTCAAATACAATTTTCTGCACAAACTGATAATTTTTTGCAGTAATAGACTACATATGACCTGTTTTTAAAATTTTCTTTGTAACAAACAGTAACCTATATATGTTTCAATATTTTCTTAAAACTAACCTTATAAATTTGACAACGTACCTCTAATTATAAATTATATAATAGCGGTTTGATTTGATTTTTTTTAGATCAATATGAAATTGCTTGGTTTTATTTGTAAGAAAACTTTGAAAACATTTTGTTTATTTTCTCTGATTTAAAGAGCTGGCAACGGCCATATAATTTTAAATTGTATTGTTTCTGCTACATGTCATAAAACTTTCGCCACATACTGTGGCTTGTACAGGTACATACCAAAATGCTTGAAGCAAGGTCATTTTATTAGAAGTCATTCTTCCCAAGTTGTTAACAATTCATTCAATGATAAAATGAACATTAATGTCGTTGTTCATTGAAATCAGAATAATAATCAGAATAATAATTTAAACGAAGAAAGTGAGGTACTCGCCCAAGCTCAATTACATTCGGATAAAAAGCAGCCGGTAAAATTTTCCAACAGTATTTGGACTTTTTTTTAGCGAATTAATTCGCTGGGAATACTCAATTCTGCAATTGATGAAATTCATAATCAATTTACAAATGTTTTTCAAGATATTTTTCATATGCGTTCCAACGTTTTGTCACCTATTGCACACAGAACAGGGAGTGCTGAAGTAACTAAGTTAATTTCAAAATTTCCTTGTCCGGAACTCTTAAAAATTTTCAATCAAAATATAGCGAGAAAAGCGATATGGGGCTCAAATTACTGTTGTTGAACCAGTAAAACAAATTTTTGCAAACTCTTTGGGATAAAAAATATATAAAAAACAAGGCTTCATTTGTTGATGTACAAGTTCAATCCTATTTTCAGAACATTTCTATTATAAAAATTTTGAAATCACTTTTTGAAAACCTACATTTTGAAGAAACTCTTTTCGGAGCGAAACACCAATGTTGTGCATAAAGAATAGAGCATTCTGCTGTGGCGAGAACTTCAAAAGAGTATTTTTTTAAATAAACGAAAATGTTTTGCTTATGCAATTGTTTTATGATGACTTTGAGTCTGTGAATCGAAATTTAGCACTGAAATACTTAACTGCATTAAATAATAGTCATTTAGTCGTACTCTTTTATGCCGAAGATGCAAAATCCGACGTAATGTGCAATAAAATATTAGAGCCTATACTCAAGGATATTGCAACCTTAGAAACTATTTATTCCTATACAGTAGGTGAACTGACATTGATAGGCTTATTAACTTCATTTGCGCATTATAATCTGGGAAATAGCCTTCTAGGCTTCCATCAGAGTTTTCGATCCAATAACGTCTGTCGTTTCTGCGTTTTTTCCAACAAAAAAATGCAGCATCTTGGAAAAGACAACTCTGCAGCACTAAGAAGTTATTCGAAATATGTGGATTCCAGGTAACTTAATTATTTTTGAAATTAACTAGTTTTATTACCCTTGTGTTTTTTACACTTCCTCAAGTTAAGTTGGATATATGAAATGAAGCTGGTGCCAAAATGATTTCTTCCGCGTCCATTGAAATGCACTTTGCGATTAAAATAACTTAGCAGTTAGCAACACAACAGCATAGTGGCGCTCCCGCGCTTTCAGAACTAGAACGAGAAAACTTCAGAAAAGGAATGAACTGATGACTTGGCTGTAACACTATGTTCTTCTTCACGTATGCAGAGTATCCTGATTGCTGCCTATTTGTTTGCGCGAGTACGTCCTACGGCTAAGTTACGGTTAAATGCATGACTCGACTGTGCTCTGGCCACCGTTCAGATTTCTTCCATTGGTTTAATTCGTAAATAACTGTACTTTTTGTGCTTAAAGTCAAATAACCATACATTTTGCGTACGGTCAGAGGTCTTGGTCGTACATCGTACAAGGGCTAGAAAAACCGTACAAATACGACCAAAACCATACGGTTGTCAACGGTGTCGTAATTTAATGCTTGGTTCCTTACCTTCACAAAAGCTACACTTACTATATACCGTACTTAACAAAATAATGAAATAGTTTTGATTACAAAGTAACCTTACCATGTACATTCGATATTAAGCACACGCTATGCCATGACGGCAGAGCGTCATACGGTGATTACTCAGCTGAGAGTTTTCGTTTGAGGAATTATTTGTTTAAGATAAATTTTTTTAAATAATTTTGTTAGGAAAGATATAAAAATTTTATTTCGGTTCGGAAGATAATAAAGCAAGCTTAAGATTATCAAAACACCATTTTTCTAAACAAAAAAGATTCCAGAAATCTATTACAGTCTAAAATCAATGTCGGGTATTTAGGTATAATGCAAAAAAACAAATGTTCATTTCTAAGAAAGAGTTAATGTTTATCTGCCCAGACACAGCATGTTCGAATTGTCTTCAGCGAGCTACCAATATGCACAAGAATTCTGAAGAAATATGGTCGATTTGAATTTTGAGGAAAAAATAAATTCTTCTACATAGAAAAAGTATTTACTGGCCTGAGCACACGAATCAATCGAAATACATAATACCTAGGTTTGTTCGATGAAAACACCGAAACGTAGGGAACCCTACTGCTACACAATTTGTTTTTTGTTGTTTTTTTTAATCCAGGACGACCCCGAACTTACACTAAACATTTCTAGGGATAAGAGTTTGACATTTGTCACTTGAAATTTATTGCTGATTGTGGCATATAAATTACTTCTTAAGTAAAAATAAGCAAAAATTAGAAGAAAATATATAGAAAAATAGCTAGATCACATTTTATTTGTATTCACCTATTTAATAAATAACTTTTCACAATTTGTACCTATACTTACAATTTTCCACAAAATTATTTGTGCACAGTAGTTTAGAGACTGTTGGTATGCAAATATCTGTAATTTTTAACGGATATATGTTTATTTTTGACCTTGTGCTATGGTGAACTCGAACTTGAGATTTTACGTTTCAAATCAATTTATTAAACACAAAAATTTCAAGTTCGAGTCCACCATTAGATAAAATTAAAAATAAATAAAAATCGCCCGAAAAACGGCATGTTCCGGCTTCAAAAACCGGACGAGGCGGTTGTTTTTTTCTCTTGAAATTAATAATTTGTTGTTTGATATCTGGTGAGATCCTGCATAGATATACTGGATACTCACTAAATATCTTCCTCTTCTTCGTTTTGAAGTTATGGCTCAACAAAGTTGAAATTTCGGAATCTTGTTACGGATTTTTTTAATAAAGTACAATTATTATCAAAAAACACTCATCAACCGCCATTTTTAATATTAAATATCCAAATCGTGGCTGGCCACTCTGTACCCAAAATCTAGCCCTTTCAGCGCTGTTACATTTTTTCTTACACATATCCATCGAAAAAGTTCGATGAATGCCAGAAATCAGGCAATTATCTTTTGGGAATGAGCTTTTTAAACCTTTATCAGGTTGGATATCGTTTGAAAGGACTACTTTCGAAAATTCCAAAAATAGTAATTTGATTATAAAGACATAGCCCAAAATATAACAAAAAATACCATTCACCTGATATTCTGGGATTTTGAAGTTAAAATTTTGATATTATCAGGATTATTCATATAGAGGATGTTTTCGTCTAGGTGGCAGATTTACTTACTTTGACATCTCGTTTTTTTTTCTTTTGTTTATAAATAGGTAGTTAACATAACTTTTTTTTACAAAGACTGTAAACTTCATCCACCTATGTGCTATCTGTAGCCGTTATCTTGGAGAATAGGTTTGAGAATAGCTTTGAGAATAAGTTCAGAGCTAATAACTCTTTTTGTTTTACCTTGACATCTGTTTTTGTATTTTTTTATAAATAGATATAGTTAACGTGACTTTTTTTTTTAAAAAAAACTGTAAACTGTGGACTCATCTCTTTAATTTGACCAACTACACCCTAGGGTGCTCAGTGTGTACTCAGATTTATACAGAGTGTTTCCGTCTAGGTGGTCAATAGAGCAGGAGGTGATAGTACTCACCTAAACCTGAGACAACTTAAATCTGGATGTGCAAAACCTCACAAAAACGCAGTATGCATAGTTTTACTACTCGTAGATCATCAGCTTATTCATTTTATATTATTATTGATACTAAGAAAAATGTTTTTTTGTTCAATTCTAGTGGATTATTATTTTCTTTTAGTGATACACAGACATAGTTTTTTCAGTCAAAAAGAAGATTATCGTTAATTTTATTTTTTGTTGTGTTTTCTAATACATATAAGTATATGAAAAACATATTCGATTTCCAATACACAAAAACGTTTAGTGTATTGAAATAAAACACACTTAATGCCTTTGTGTGGCTGGCCATAAAATATGTTCACTTGAAATTAAAAACGTTTTTTGTTACTTGCCTGTATGTTATCCTGTAAAACTTCTATATTAGCAGCAGACAATTTAGGAACTGTACTTGATAATTTAAACAGGTACATTAAGCTTGTGTAGGAATCATAGTTTGTAAATCCATTAGCAATGAACTGCCACTGTACAGTTTTCGGCTTTCAAAGAATTCCGATGTCCAACAACGCATCTTTTTTCTCTTGTTATGTTTTTTTATTCGATTGTTTAAAAGTGTATAACCTATACTTGCAATTATTAAATTATCGTGTGACATTATGATAAGCCAAATGATCTTTCCCAATGAAATCAAATAGAAAGAAGACATCCAACAAACACATTTGTTCTCAGTTTAACGGTCGTATACACTGCGCAAATTTGTTTGTTACTGCTACTGAATAACATGCGCACGCATTTGCTTCGCGTACACACTAATTTTTAAAGAGATCTAATTTCTACGCATTTGGTTCGTTCTTGTTTGCAATTACGTACACACTTTCACATTTGCTTGCCGCGGAACGAACAAATTCTTTGGAAATGTGCATTTGAGACGGTACATGGGCAGGGGGTATAAAACACATTCGCTTGCATTTGCAACAGTACACATTTAATCAAAAACAAAAGTGTGTACCCACAAGAAAAATGCCGATTTTTTCATCAGTCTCATAGACTCTGAACAAAATTGCTTCCTATGTTAACTTATTATGCAACTTTTACTAAAAAGACCAACTCTTATACGATCATTCTTGCGCCAGTCTTTTAAATATAATGGAAATGTGACAATACAGTTGTGTTTATAGAACATTTGAAATATAGAGTCAAGAGAAAACACAACAATCGATAACGTGTTTACTAATGTTCCAGAATAATGTGGCACAATTCATTTACATATGTGTCAGTTATCATAGACAGAATTAGATTAGATTCAAATGTAGTTAAATTCGATCGATCGACTGTTTATTGATAAGATTCTGGTACGGGACCCTAATTTTGCGAGTCCGACTCACTCTTGAACGATTTTTTGTTTGAATCTCATGCTTTTTTTCATCTTAGCAAATTACATGACAAATGTCAAGACTCTAAGCCATAAATGACTTCAATATTAAACTTATCACTTAAGCCGTAAACCATTGACGTTGGTACATACATAGCACTTACCACCAAGTTTATGGTGGCATGGAACTAGGAATTTTTGTGCCAGCTTTGTCGCAGTGAATTGAATTGAAAAAAAGCTCGTTTGAAAAGCTTTGGTTACTATTGCTATTAGCAGTAAAGCATTTTAATTACTTTTTCGTATGCTGTAATTGAGTTGTCTACTAAAAGGATGTCACGCCTGGGGATTAATTGATAGATTGATTCAAGATATTTTTAGCCAGAAATGAAGAACTGATATGATCATCTTGCGAATCTTATTAACGAAACAAAACCCAAAATTTTCAATAAACAACTTGAAAGGGTACAAAAATATAAAATTTGGGAGCATGGACATTTATGACATATTAGAGTTAACAAATGGAATCTCAGACATAGTAACAGCGATAGTTATATGCATGTAAATTCACACGAAATCCGGCAGTTTATCCTATTCGCGACTGAACTTAACTGCAGAAATGGTAAAAACAATTTATTGGATATACATACATATACTATATGTTTCGATTTGATTGCACACCCAGGGAACATATAGTTCGAATCTTGTATCATCAGCGAGCTCTCAAGGAAATTGGATTTCAACAGGATTCACACAACCACCACTTGATTCGTACAGCATTTCAATAATAATTTAATAATGTCCCTAAATGCCCGGGAAGGTGAACTTAATGGAGCGAAGAATTGCCATTGATCCGTCTACGTATACGGGTAACACTAGAAGAAGATCTTAATTGTTTATCTATGGAATTTCGCAATATGATGAGTCAGTCAGAAAGTACGGTAAACTGGATAAAAATACATACCAACTTATGCTACAAATAAAAGTCCATCCAGATTTAAAGAGATGTCATGACCTGAAAATAGAAGAGAACGTCTCAAAGAAAATTTTGTTCAGTATACTTAAACTTCTTAACTGTTATGTGAATATCCTCGTATCTCAGTAATCCATAGAAATAATTCTACAAAGCAATTTATTTTGCAGATGATCATACATAAAGGACAGAAATAACTTGTACTTAAGGGTCATACAAAGCTGGGTAGTTCCTGGAGCATCGTTTATGGTACAAAACATATATGGGTATGTACGACCCAGGTTTGTTCCTGAGGGCATCATTCTATTTGGCCTATAATATAGTTGAAACTGGATTATTCGGGATGATGCCCAGTTTTGGGACTTTCCCGGAAAAATTGAAAATCCCGGTTAATAGAACGCTCTTAATATAAAAGAAAACACGTTTTGTTTTATAACAAACTCAATTTTTTTAATACATAAACAAATACATAACATAAATAAAAATGTCTGTATACCAAGTTGTATAAAACTGAAGAAAACATTGAACATTTTTGTGTTGCAATAAACAAAGCATTTTCAAAAAATAAGTACACGCATGTCCTGTGAATTCGGTCACCAATCTTGGAATCAAGCTAAATGGGCAGTTAATTTGTTGTGATCACGTTAAACTGATGCTCCCTAAGCCCTATAGGGGATTACGCAGACCATGGTAGGTTCAAGTTGCTTTTAACGATTGCATTAGATTTGTGTTTGGCATTAAGAGGAGTCAGAACCAAGATTTGCAATTTTCATACATTTTTCAATGCCAATTTCTGGCAAACTATTTGTAGCAAAATAATGATTTATATCTTAAATTAAAGGTAATGAAGAAGTCTAGTAAATAACGGCGGCAAAAATGAAAAAAATGTCCTGGAATGGAAATTTTAATTCGGAAACTTGTAAGAAATGGTAAAAATTGAAGTTTTTTAAATCAAATCCCTGACAGTAGGTATTCTCATTTGTTTAGATTGTGACTACTTTAGAAAGATAAAGCCTAGATCTAGCAAATAACGTCGAGTTTTTTTCATTTTTGGTGGAGCTTTTTTTAATTATTTGACTCTAATAGTACTTGTTTTTTCTCCCGATGAGAAATTGCAATATTTCGTTGAAATTTGTTGAAATACAAAGCCAAATAGTATATTTATCAATTATGTGCACACAAAAATCTAGGAGAGTTAATTCTCGTTAATAATTTTAAATTTATTTGAACTGCAAATATTCCATTTTCCTCTTAAATTGTCGCATGTTGTCTTTTACGCTAGATATCTCTAATGTGGTCTGTGGTCTAGGTCTAGGCTAATTTTATATGAATTTTCTCTCTTTGAGGACACAAACCTACGTATAGTAAATTTTATTACCTACAGACTCACTGGTATCTAAATTGAAACTTTTGCTGAGTACTGACTCCTCTTAAACGATGGCAGCGTCATTGGTATAAAGTCATTACTTTTATGGATCAGCACATCTTTGTAATTTGTAAAAATGCTTCACCGTCGAAAATCACATTTGAGAACACTTGGTACAGGATTGTAGATAACGTTGTAGTAGAAAAAGTATACCCGCGTACCACTTTTCCTTACAAAAACTAAGTTCTCTTGAATTTGAAAAAAGAATGAAACAAAAAATTGTCAAATGAAAAAGTTAAGACAGAAAATATTGAAACACTTTTCCTGAAAGTTGAAAACAGCCAAAAAATCACTATTTTCGATTTGAACGACTCCTTTTGAAATTTTGCATAGAAGTTTTTAGAACACGAATGAGCACTTGACATTTTAACAGTTTTGCAGGACCATACATTTTTGGACCACCCTAATGTATACACATGTAAGTATTACTTAAATTGATAATTCGGGTCGGGCTCGGGTAAACAGGGTTCCGTAGTCGATCAACTAAATTTAATTATTTTTAAATCTAATCCAAATTTGCCTCTAGTAACTGACAAATAATTCCTAGAACATTAGAAAATACGATTATTGTATTTCCCCAGTAGTGAGCTCTATATTTCATATGTCTTAAACGTTACTGTATTATCAAATTTCAATAACATTCAAACAGATGGACGCAGAGTGATCTTATTAGAGTTGGCAGAAAAGAAATTTTTTCCAGCAATTATGAGACTGTCGAAAATACTGCAGTTTCCTGTTATCTATAACTAAATGTCTACTAACCCTGATAATATCAAAATTTTAGCTTCAGAAACCTAGAAGATCAGATCATAGTCTTTTACTATCGAAATATGTGAAAAGTTCAATTCCACGGTTCCATGACCTCTAAAAACGTCCCATGCGATCAATAATATGCCTCAAAAATTTCATGTTTGAAAATTCCGGGGCTCTTTCCGCAGATCCCTCCAGTATCCTGTATGCAGAAACCATCTAGACAATTAGGCTGCCATTTCACCGTTATATAATTTATTCGGATGACAAAACATTTAGCCTTAATGGTCCAGATGGTCTGTTTGTATACTGGAAGCTGAGATAACTTACATCTAGATATGAAAACCTCACAAAAAAGCGGTCGAATTAAAACGAGCTAATGGCCCTCTAATAGAAAGCTCTATAAATTCCCTCTTGTTCTTGCTGTGATAGCAATGATAACTTTCTTTGGTTGAATATAAAGTTCAAAAGCTTTGAAAAACTGATCCAGCTTTATATGGAGATTTTCTTATCTAGTTGTATCTTGTTTATGTTGGAAGGATCTGCGGAAAGAGCCCCGGTATAAGATGGCAATGTGTCTTGTCCTCACACAATTCTCTCTTCCTTGCTACAGGGATGAGGTACAGCACTATTGCATGGTGCGTCTATATCTTTGCAACGCATTAATTTAAAAGTAAATACAGTTGGCATTCCAACGGAATATCAATTGTTTACATCTGTTAACAAGTGCTGGAATTATGAATGCCTTGTGCACAGGGAGACGATTCGTCTACACATGCCATATCTCTTGCCATCGCCATCGCCATAATTTATGGCTTGAGCTATCAAATATTATTGGGGTAGACAACTCATGGCGCGAATTTCCATTTGAAGAAATGGCATCGAAAAGAGTAAAGCTGTGTATTCGTGCAATAATGCAAGATGAAATTGAAAATTATAAGAGAACAATTTTTCTCTAAATATAATTAAAAGTTTATAAAATAAAAGGATACAAAATCTTTATTTCAGAATCACCGCTTCTTTTTTGTATATTATTAAGCCAAGCTCAGGGTATAATCTGTGATGCAAAGCACAGCATGGCAGTAAGGAGATAGGGAAGGGGATATAATCTTTTAACATAAATACCGAATATTTCCCTTCACGCCATCTTTAATGTGATCAAATGTAAAATTTATAGCCATCGCGGTAGCTGGCCCACGGTACGGAGAATGCAAGGTATTATGACACATGACGTAATTTCGTGACTAATGTATACACACTTCTATAGGAAAGATAGAGAGGGGATAGAGTGTATAGTGTTTTCTGTACCATACTTTCCTTCACATTTTCACGATATTTCGTCACTAAGGGTGGAACATATTTTGTAATGAGAATACCGTGTATTCTCTGTACCATGTAGCTGGCAATAATTGCTTGCCATGGAGTTTGCAATGAGTCTTGCCATAAGAAATGGCTATGGCTCAAGCGTCTACACTGCCCATGCTATATGGAAATGGCAATGGCCATGACATATGAGACTCTGTATAAGCAAACCAACTCTTCTCATTTCTTGATATTACCGGGCTTTTCATCCCGAATAATAGAGTTCCGGTTAATCAAATCACGGATAATCGAGTTTCGACTGTACCATGATATTATGGACGTATTCCAACGGTATTAATCCCTATTAATGAAATGGGTTCGAATTTCCTCAAGTTTTCATCTAGTAGGGGAATGTGTATTTACTTACAGGTAAACAGAATGAACACAAAATTGAATAAATGAAAATTATTTAGATTTAAGGAAAAATACATATATTGTTAAGATTATATAAGTGGATAGGGAACTGCACGAATGGTGAACTGTTCACTTGATTATATTTGATAAAAATGAGGTATTTATACTAAGTTAAATTAATAATCAATTAATTGAAAATTACATATACTTGGTCAAATTTTCTCCTCGATTCACCTGGAAAACAGAATCTTACCTGAACATTGACGTAAAACGATTGATTTACATTATTGTTATTCATTCTTGTGGTAAATGAATTGGACTGTCTCTAATCCAAAGCTTAAATTAAAAAAAAAATATTAAACCCCACAAGAAAAGCCAACAAGAGAATCTAAATATTATACTTTGGGACATTCAAATTCAAATTTTTGGAAATATATTTATATAGAAATAGAAATGATAAAGAATCTTTTGGAAAAAATAAAATAAAAATTAATATTAAAATATTTCATCTGATTGGAAACGGTTGTCCCGATTGGAAAATCCGTTGAAAACTAGGGCCGGATATTCCAAACAGGAGTCAGTCGCTTTAGTTGGAAAGCAGACAGGCTGCGCTTTGTTTGAGTAACACATACTTGAACAGTGGATGTGTTTTTTTTTATATGTACATATATGTGGCACGGCCACCGAAGTTAGAGAGCAATATTTAATTTTAGAGCCCAGGGCAGCGAATTGTAATTCCTTAGTGATGTCGCGTCCTCTATGTAAAAAAGTAAGAACAAAAAATATGTAATAGTATTAATAGCGTCATTTTTCGTGGCTTTTGAGTTTTTTCCACCATGAGCAAGAAGATAGTCCGTCCAATATAGTAAACGCTTAGGTTAAAAAGTACCCGTGCAATAGGTGGCTAAAAGAGCCAATGAAACCAATTAAGAATTAAGAGTGTTATTGCGAAATTTCAGCCATTCCTCGGATCCCATTGTCACAAATGAATAAAAATCACATCGAAATGTATTTTATGAGTCTCGAATTTTGGTTTAATGATTCACGTGATACTAAGGACAATCAAAAATACAACACAGTGATGGCGCATATTAATCCACTACGACTAATGGAATTATCTTCGATTATCAACGATATTTCAACGTAAGATAAATATTCTTTTATCAAACCGAAACTTATTGAACATTTTGCAGACAGCCAATAGAAACGAATTCAAAAACCTTTGGCTGGACACTCACTGGGTGATCAAAAACCAAGCCAATTGTATGGTCATTTCAAGCGATTAGCCAAGGGTTCGTTCACTAATTCAGCTGTACTCAATCTTTGGACAGTAAAACTTCCTGAAACGGTTCAGACATCCGTCATAGCAAAGAAAACAGCAACATTAGCAGCAAACTCGCAACGGCAGATGCTGTGGTTGAATCGATTCACCTCCGAAGTATCCATGATATTGCTTCCGGCAGTTCTTCGTGAGTCAGAGCAGCCGCAGTAAAGCGTGCTGAGTTAATCAAAGAAATTTCAGAAATGGGACGTGAATTTCAAAATTCTCAGAACCAACGCGATCGAAGTAAATCGCGTAATAGAGATAAACGAGAACAGTCAAACTCACGAGATTCACTAATGAATTCAATCAAATGCTGGTACCATCGTAAATTTGGTAACAGAGATCGTGTGTGTCGACAACCGTGACCCTTTGGTAAGATATCTGCAAATCAGAACGCACCAAACTCCAACGCACCACAATGAAGTCATCCAGTTGCTTCAACTTCAAGTTACGCTGGGCTTAACGTTACTTCAAAACATCTTTATCATCTAAACATCACTGACTCATCATCATGCAAACAATTTCTAAATGACAGTGGCGCGGATGTGTCAGTTATACCACCGAATCTACAAGCAATTGGAATCAAACCCACCGATATGAAACTTTACGCCGCACATGGCACAGCAATCAAAGTGTACGGTCAAGTTCATTTAAAAATTCATCTAGATCTCCGTAAAGATTTTTTATTGACTTTTTACATAACAGACATTACGACATCGATCATGGGAGCCGATGTCATTCAATTCTATGGCTTATTAGTCGATCGTAAAAACAATCAGCTCATCGATCCTTTAACAGGATTAAAAATCGCCTGCATTGGAGAAGTTTCTATACATGAGACAAACCTCAAGACGTGTGAAACTACCGCAGCTTTCGCTGACCTGCTCAGCGATTATAAAGAAATAACGAAATTTCCACTGCTAGGTACACACGCTTAAACTACATTTGTCCATGAGATCAAGACTAACGGGGAACCTGTTTTCGACGACCACCAGAGAAGAGAAGCTTAAAGAAGCGAAACACGAATTCGAACTATTAATGTCAGCTGGAATTTGTTGTCCGTCGAACAGCAACTGGGCTAATCCTTTACATATGGTTAAAAGGCCAGATGGAAAATGGCGGCCATGCGGTGACTACTGTGCTTTAAACGCAATAACGGTACATGATCGTTATCCAATTCCGTATTTAACAGATCTCACATCGATTCTTCACGGAAAAACTATTTCTTCCAAAATCGATTTACAAAAAGCCATCAAGTCCCTATCGCTCCGGAAGATATTCCGAAGACAGCTATAACAACACCATTCGGAATATTTGTATTTGAATACATGACATTTGGGCTGTGCAATGCTGCACAAACCTTTCAACGCTTAATTCATGAGGTAGTAAGAGGATTAGACTTTGTGTTTCCATATTTGTATGACTTATGCATCGCATCTTCTTTGCCTGACAAACATCGACATCATTTAAAAAAAAAATTTCGATCGACTCAAATAGCACAAATTGGCTGTTAATACTGCGAAATTTGAATTAGGAAAATCAGAACTAGTTTTTCTTGGACACTTGATAACACCATCAGGCATCAAGCCTATTCCAGAAAAAGTTTCTGCGATGCGAAATCTCACACAACCGACAACGATCAAACAATTGAAAGGTTTTTTGAGAACTATCAACTTTTATAGGAGATTTCTTCTTTAAGCCATGAAATCGCAAGTTCCGCTATTGCGCATGATTCCAGATAACAAAAAGAACGATAAACGTGAGATAGTTTGGACGAAAGAAGGAATTACAGCATTCGAAAATTGCAAAACCAACTCGCGATCGTAACAGAGCTCGCTCACCCAATGATAGGAGCTGAATTATTGCTGTACGTAGATGCATCTGATTTTGCTGCGGGAGACGTTCTTCATCAGATTGTTATTAATGAAATTAAACCTCTCGGATTTTTTTCAAAGAAGTTCAATGATTGTCAATTCAGATACAGTACTTACGATCGTGCACAGATCAGAAATTTCTAACGGTCGCCTTCAAACAAAAGTTGGATAAAGCTTCGGAACGTCAAGCTTGTCAACTCGGACGAATATCTCAAATTACGACCGACATTCGTTACATCAAGGTGTCGATAATCTTCCAGCCGATTTACTTTCACGCATTGAAGCCATTCAAACAGAAACGAGCATCGACTACGAACAACTTGTTCTTGATCAATTAACTGACGAAGAATTACAAGTTTTGCTGGCCTCGGAAAACGAAAAGATCTCTTGGGATTTGAAACTTGACACCATTCCAGGTAAGTTAAGCCAAATTTACAGTGACTGTTCGAGAAAGAATATTAAACAATTTATTAGAAAAAAATTCCCCAACGCCGTTTTGCAAGCAACAAACAACCGTCTCATCCGAGTAGACGTGCTACAGCTAAACTGATGTCAGAGAGAGTCATTTGGCCAGGCATTAACAAAGATAGCGCGAATTTTGCCAAACATTGCGTCGAGTGCCAGCGAGTAAAAATCAGTCGACATACATCCACATTTTCACAAGCGTACGACTCAATTTCCGAACGTTTCAAGCACATCAATATTGATATAGTCGGATCTTTTCCTCCGAACATGGACAACAAATATTGCCTCACGATCATTGACCGCTTTACAAGATGCCCTGAAGCTCTACCCATTCCTGACCAAGCCGCCGAAATAATAGCAAGGGCACTGTTATCCGGTTGGATATCGAAGTTTGGAGTTCCAGCCATGATCACATCAGATCGTGATCGACAATTTATATCGAATATCTTTTCCGAACTAACGACAATTCTGGGAATTAAACATATCACGACATTACCATATCATCCACAAGCGACTGGGTTAATCAAGAGATCGCATCGAACCCTCAAATCGGCGATTCTTTCTAGCAATACAGATCATTGGACAGAACACCTGCCTATAATCCTTTTAGGTCTTCGAACAACGTATAAACCAGACAGCAAGGCATCGCTTGCCG
The DNA here is from genome assembly GCA_963924295.1 of Dioctria rufipes. Lineage (NCBI taxonomy): Eukaryota > Metazoa > Arthropoda > Insecta > Diptera > Asilidae > Dioctria > Dioctria rufipes. The sequence continues at coordinate 58,027,153 of OZ002740.1, forward strand.
AATTAGTTTATATAACCACATTACACATCCCATCACACTTTTTTCAAACGATGTATCAAGGAAAAAGGAAACCAGAATCAGACGTCGTCATAGAACAGAGAAATGCGATGAAGAGGATTCAACCAACTTCACCTACATGGCATTCTACACCTACAGCTTTCAGTTACAAGAATTTACATACAACGTCACATATGTTTATGCGCAACGATTCGATTCGACCAAGCCTTACTCATCCGTATAATGGCCCATATCGAGTAATTAGCCGTAAAGAAAAACATTTCACCATCGATTTCAAAGAGAAACCCACGACAATATCAATTGATATACTAAAACCCGGCTATATCATTGAACCAGATCCGTCGTTACTGACTGAGACATCCGAAACTAAGACTGAACCACCAGTCAACGTTGAAAAACATGAAAATCAAAATCAACACGTGCAGGACGACGAGTTCAAATATCGACTCGCTTCAAGTATAGTCGTGTTTCAGTCAAGGGGAGAGTACTGTGGCAACCGCCACCGAAGTTAGAGGGCAATATTTAAGTTTAGCGCCCACCGCAGTGAATTTTAATTCCTTAGTGATGTCACGCCCTCTGTGTAAAAAAGTAAGAACAAAAAATATGTAATAGTATTAGTAGCGTCATTTTTCAAAAGAGCCAATAAAATCAATAAAACCAATAAAGAATTAAGAGTGTTATTGCGAAATTAAAAGTTTTTTTACTTTATCACGCCTCGAGCTATATGGTGACATAGTATTATTATATGGTAAGTCGCTAACTTCCATATAGTATATATTAAAGAAATTCAAAATGAGGTGAAACGAGGAAAAGTGGATGGATTAGATAAAAACAGTAATTTTAAAAGGAAAAGAAATGAGAAAAAGGATGGGATTAATATTCCTAAATGTAGTATAGTTTCGGACCTTGGTGTTATTCTAGATAGTAAATTTACTTTCTCCTACCACATTGATTATGTAGTAAGTCAAGCTAATTCTCAGATTGGTTTTGTTAAACGTCGGGCTAGTGAATTCTCTGATCCATACACGCTTAAGGCATTATTTTCTGCTTTCGTTAGACCCATTTTGGAATATTGCACGGTTGTACGGGATCCGTACTATGTGACGCATTCTAACAGAATTGAAAATGTGCAAAGGAAATTTACCAGCTTTTCTTTTAGGAGCCTTAACTGGACCAGATGCCAGTTGATTGGTTTACAGAAACTGTCTCTAAGACGAAAAATTCATAATACTATGTTTATTAGAGATGTTATTGAAAACAGGATTATTTCTCCTGATATTTTAAAGCTTATCCATTTATAAGCAGATAAGACTGCACCCCATTCTTTTTGAAACTTTCCATAGAACAAATTATGGTCTCAGTAGTCCATTAAGTCATTGTATTCGGCAGTTTAATTTGTGTAGCAGCATAATTAACTTTAGTCAAGATAGAGTTTCTTTTAAAGCCTCTGTTTTGGACTTTCTAGAAAGCTTGCTATGACTATAATATTAGATATGTTCATATCTTTATATTACATAGTAGGTTAGTTTTAGTTGATGTTCTTACCTAAACATAATTTTAGTTTTAGTATATGAATGGTCTGTTGATGGTAATCTGTAGACTAAGAATAATAAATAAATAAATAATAAAAAAGATAAGTACCTACAGAACTTTGTTTCATTATTTTTCAATTTCAAGCACATAGGTTAATATGCGGTGTTAAATTAAATTGTAAGTGGTACTACTCGTGTCCGATCTTGTTACGCCAAGTTTCTAACCTCACGATTTAAGTTGAATGTATCAAGGATTTTTTTGCTTTAATTTGTTTTTTATTAAAATTATAAGGTTTTCCCAATACACGAAAGATTCTTGCAACAGCCAAGGGCACATTCTGACAGAATAATCAGCGATTGGTAAGCAATTACCTCGCATGGAATTGCTCTGCAGCCGTCGGTTAACAATCTACGATTACGAGAATAATTAACCTCGCACTGTAATTGTTATGTAAGGCGATTGCTTACTATAAAGTGACTCAGGTGCTGTAACCGGTGGAACAAATGACACGGTTATTGTCGTTTGTTTACATATTCGCGTTGTAAGCAAACATTACTTCCGAATATGGGTTCATAAAAGACCAATGACTGATCTTGCCCGGTAAGATAGCATTGCTGTTGAATTACCAGTCATCGCGCTCTCAAGTTTGGGTTCTGGTTTGGTTTGGATTGTTTGAATTGTTAAGTTAGGTCATAGACAAGTTAATAACATACAAAGACTGGACACATAGAACAAAAATATGCAACGCTTTTCTAGAATATAAAATTAACGATGCCTCGACGATTCCTCGACTTGGCACTTGATGACGTGCCCAAAGGGTAAGCCACCAATGCCTCGCTCCATACAAAATCAATGTTGCCTCGATCCGATGAAGAGAAGGCCACAAGTTTTTCTTAGAAATTTACTGGAAATTTCTTCCTTGGAATTTTAATGCATTGGCTGAAGCCGAGAGCAGTGCCTCGCTCGAATATAAAATCTAACAACGATGTATATGCTGTACGTGTACCCCTGAAAATAAGTCTAGTCGGCCACCAAAATGAATAAAACTTCTACCGAAACATTTTGTGTAAATTTCTAAAAAGAAAAATTGCTTATTGCTTGTCTATTGTCTACGCTCATAAAAATTGTTGTCGCCCTCCAAAAGTGCGTATGAATTCTAAGGAAAAAATGTCCAGGAAATTACTAAGAAAAAATTTCGGCCTTCCCTACACATCAGGTCGAGGCATCGTTGTAAGATTTTATATTCGAGCGAGGCCCTGCTCTCGGCTCGGCCAATGCATAAAAATTCGAAGGAAGAAATTTCCAGTAAATTTCTAAGAAAAACTTGTGGCCTTCTCTTCATCGGATCGAGGCAACATTGATTTTGTATGGAGCGAGGCATTGGTGGCTTACCCTTTGTGCGCGTCATCAAGTGCCAAGTCGAGGCATCGTCGAGGCATCGTCGAGGCATCGTCGAGGCATCGTCGAGGCATCGTCGAGGCATCGTCGAGGCATCGTCGAGGCATCGTCGAGGCATCGTCGAGGCATCGTCGAGGCATCGTCGAGGCATCGTTAATTTTATATTCTAGAAAAGCGTTGCATATTTTTGTTCTACGTGTCCAGTCTTTGTATGTTATTAATTTGTCTATGGTTAGGTCATTTCGCTTTATTAAAGAATGTTTAAAGTAATTCGTAAGTTTTGTATTGAAGAAGTTTGATTGTGATAATTCGATGGTTATTATTGTTCGATTGTTAGGGGCACGACACACACTAAGTGAATTATGCAAATCCACCCCTTTCTCCATTGCTAGCTGAGGAATTACAATGCACGATAAGGGATGCATAAAACTTATACTCCGAATAGGTAATAGCTGTTGTAATAATTTCGTTCAAGTCGATTGGCGTGCATGGAGAAAATAGCTCAGTCTCGGTAGATTGCCTAAGGCAATGATAAATAAAGAGCCTTTATTACGTCCTAGAAATAAAATAAAAGTATTAACAAGCGGAAACCGATATTCAAGTGATTGTTATGACAATTAATGCATCACATTTTAGAAGAAAAATAATTTTGTCCTTAGAGTAAAATTTTACGGGATTAACAAGTTGATGTGAATTTTTTTTTCAAAAATTCAATTTCAAAGCTCCACAACTGAATCATTTGAATATCGTAATGTGTTGAATATCTTTGAACCTGCGACATTTAAGTGGTTACATTCCCTTTGGAGGACAAAGAAATATCAGCCTTAGATTTGAGGGGTAGGAGTGGTTTTAAGTGGTATACTAGAACCTATAACTTACCGAACAACCTGTATAGTTCGAAGACGCAGCTCTGCAATGGCAGTTGGAAGATGAAGAGTAGAGCAATAGCTATGATAAACTCATAGGTAGTCGACTAATTCTCGTCTGTAGCGGTTATCTTGCCGTCATAAGATTCCAAACAAACTCCTTTTTTTTTGTATATACAGGGTGTTAAAGGCTCTTTTGCCTTTGTCAATGCACTTTTTGTTGGACTCAAAGGTACTTGGACCTTGACTTTGTTGTGAGAGTAGTTGGTGCTGGTACCAAGACTCTTGAGCAATTGATTCGTTATTGCCCTACCTTGGGTAGGGGGCAAAACAGAACTTCGTAGTGGCTTGAACGTGTGCCTTAAAACACTTCTCTCGATCAACTAGAACTTTATTGCATTGTAATAATATAAAGGTTTTTATGCAAGCATCTATCCATGTTTTGTACATGTCATGACTTGTATCAAGAAAAGGCAGAAGACTGCCGAACTTACTTTTGATGGCAGAATATGCCTCTCTTGTTATATTATTTAAGGCAGAATATGCCAATGTAATTTGTGTGGCAGAGTATGCCGCTTTATAATATTTTAGGCAGAGTATGCCGCTTTATAATGTATGGCAGAGTATGCCGCTGTTATATCTGTACAAAGGCAGAGTATGCCGCTATAATGGAGGGATGGCAGAGTATGCCGATCTTGAATTTTGCTAAGGCAGAGTATGCCGCTGTAATAGCATGATGGCAGAGTATGCCGATGTTGAATTTTGAGAAATAAAAAGACACCTTTCGATAGTCAGTTTAAGTCTGATCTTTATTGAACAGTAGCAGCTTATTTATATAAAATGATTACAAAGGAATCAACATTTCTTTACAATTCTAAAGGGGGGATTATTGCAGAATTGCAATATACAAAATTAATAATCAGAAATTGTAATGTCAGCATTTCTGATCACACAATTTCTGAATGAGTCAAAATGTATCGATATGTATGTAAAGCAATGACTTCAGGTATGAATATTTTATCAATGAAGAATTATGCTTGCATAGCAGAATTTGCTTGCGTTGCAAATTCGTCTTGAGGTCGAGCAAACTTTGTTTGTTTTTATTTATTTTTCATTTCAATTTATGTTTACATTTCTTGACCGTGGTCATGGCTCTACATCCTCACCCTTAAGAGAAAAAAAAAATTTTTGTACATGAAAAGAAAAAAAATTTTTTGTTTGTTTGTTTACAGATGGTTCTTTTAAAACTTATTCTTAACTGTTTAGTGTTCTACTCTAAATTATGAAAGTCTTTTAAACTTACATGCCTTATATCTTATTAATTTTATTGGTAATTGAAATAATGCCTTACTTTTTGTTAATTATATTGAAATAATTATTTTATTAAATTCCCTAATCAATTCTATTGAAATAGTATCTTATTTAAATTTACATTTTATTAGATTACTTATTCTTGAGTCTGAGCCGGGTTTTTTTTTTTTTTTTTTTTTTTTTATATTTGGTATGCCTCTACGAACTTTGTTGATTCGTATTGTAGCGATGTATGCAAATATATATCTTCCCAGAGGTCCTAGTGTGTCAACTGAGATCTTTTCGCAACTACTGGTAGGTGTGTCCGTTATCACGAGAGGTTCATTTGTGTACTTTTTGAATTTGTTCTTTGCACAGTTATCACACTTGTTTATGTACTTCTTTATCAAATGTTTCTCCATATGTGCCTTTGTTGCAGCGTTTAACTCCAGCGTGTCCACCATGCTTATTGTCATGGTATTCTTTTACTAATTCTTATACAATCTTTGTATCCTTGATTCTTATTGGGGGTTCATATAGTATTATCTTCAGTGGTGTTGCCTTACCACATTTATCATTCTGCTGCAGCTTATTGAATTTCTTCTTGAATTCATTTATATTAATATAGCATCATCTTTTGCGAGTGCTCGACCTCAAGACGAATTTGCAACGCAAGCATTTATTTTTCATTTCAATTTATGTTTACATTTCTTGACCGTGGTCATGGCTCTACAGCATATTCGAACTAAATTTATACATAAAAATTGCTTACAAGCAAAAATTTTTGTACATTTTTATTATGTACGAGTAAGTACTTATTGTACCCACGAATTCCACTGTCGTTCAGAGGAACCGAGAAATTATCTTATTTCTTACTCTCGGTTACTGATAAGTATGGATATGCACAAGCTGCATATCCAATTTCTCATTCTTTACCTTTGAATTTGCCGCCATAATTCTATGCACAAGCTGCATATCAGGCAAATTCTATGTACAAGCTGGATAACAGATTTCACTTTTTACCAGTGGAATTCTTGGTTATATTCATTTAATTGTGGGAAAATTATTTCTTGTAATCTCGAACACAGGGTGTCCCACATAACGTGTTCCCTGGGCATTTTTCTCGAAAATGTGCGGAGATATCGAAAAAGTTCAAGTTATTATTACGCATAGCAAAAGTCCTTGGAAAAGGATATATTAAAATACGTCCTATTCGTCCTCAGTAAGGATACATTTCGACCACATTTTTGAATTCTGAAAATAACACTAAAACTAAAACGAAAGAGTTTTATTGAAAATTCCAGTTTACACCTTTATTATCGAGGTATCTAATTGTAATCTATTTCCATTGCCATTTTTCTCAAAAATGCATTGAGGTATCATCAAAGTGCTAATAACAACAGCTACTCATCATACGGCTATCTTTTGGTATAGTAAATATTTAATAAAAGACACACGAAAAAAGGATATCTTCGGTTATGTCTTTTTTCATGCTTACTGAATCCTATGACCCCCACCGTTTCGCTCCCTTACCCCGCGGAGCCTCAAATTCATACCACTTGTATCCTATGACTCTGATGATAATTTGAAAACGAGCTCGCTACGCCTCTTCAATTATAAGCAAAACAATTTCAAACTATACCCCCACCCCGCCGAGACCAGACCCCTCCTTCACCCCTGCAAAACGGACTTGACCAAATGGTACGAAATTGACGAGGGGAACATTTCCGAAAATATCCTTTTTCGTGTGGCTATTTTCAAATGTTTTCTATACCGAAAGATAGGTCGGCATATGATAAGTAACTTTGATTATTAGCACTTTGATGATATCTCTGTGCATTTTCGAGAAAAAAGAAGAAACACGATAAATGGAGTACAATTAGATAACTTATATCTCGGCAATAAAGGGGTAAGCTGGAATTTTCAAGAAAACGGTTTCCGGGCGACTGCTCTACCACTGAGCTAACGAGACAGATGATTTTCCCTCTTGTATTTCTTAATTTGTAACTAGTCTATTAAGCCACCTTGCTTTCAGCTCGCATTAACCAGTAACGATGGCACAAGCAAATTTTAAATTCAATTTTTATTTATTTTTACGCGGACGGGAATCGAATCCACACTTGTTTGAATCGGTCAAAGATGGAGAATAGAAGAACTTTAACAACGTTTATTTTTAACGATTCTAAATCAAATCATAAATACAAGAAGAAAAACAACCGCCTCGTTACAATTTATTTGTGCACCTTCATCGTTACTATGGTTAATATCAGCTAAGAACAATGTTAAAAATTAAGAAATACGAGAAGAAAAATCATATGTCTCGTTAGCTCAGTGGTAAGAGCAGTCATCCGGAAAGCAGAAGGGCCCGGCTTCAAATCCCCCGGACGAGGCGGTTGATTTTTCCTGTTATATTTATGATGATTTCGTTTAGAATCGTTAAAAATAAAACCGCACCGGCTTTGCCCGGCAAGAATATAGCTGCCCTGATGGCTGGGGTGGTCAGAGACGCATAATATCTAAGCTATCATCTAGTTCGATCGCGCTATTCCATACTCCGGGGTTTCACTCTGTGTGTGTATGTGTGTGTACATACGTTCAAACATATGCATGGGACAGTGTAGCTCTCTGCGTCAACACGTTCCCAAATATAGTAAAAAACGTAATTTTTGTATAGCAACCGTACGAAGAAGTTGCCCGATTGTTCAGTTTTCGAACTTACATTTCCTTTTTTTTTAAATAGGCCCGTGCACAAAATTTCAGCGCTCTACGTCGACGCGTGAAGCAGTGTCGAATAACTAAAATTTTTTATGGCAACACCAAGAAAGGGTTACCGATTTGCTCCACTTTTGGACCTGTATTTGCAATTTTTATGAAAACGCCGTGTACAAAATATGCACTCTCCACGTCGACGGCTTCTTAGGCAGCATCCAAGAATATAGTGAAAAACCAACGATTTGCATGGCAACACGCAGAAGTTGTAACCCGATTTAGTCAATTTTTGAAATTTTGTTTACCATTGCTATGAAAGCATCATGTACCAAATTCTAGTTTTCTACGTCGACGTGCTCTCAGGCAGTGCCCAAATATGGAGTTAAAAACGAAATTTTGTGTATGGCTGTCCTTGCCTTATTGGTTCTATTTTTGAATTTATTCGGACTATTACGAATACTGAAAAAAAGGAATTAGCCAAATCGGTCGAGCCGTTCTCAAGTGATGCGATTACCAACGAAGAGAATTTCATTTTTATTTTATAGCTAAGGATTCAAAGGAAATTCTTTTTAATATATCCTTTTCCAAATCCTTTTCAAGGACTTTTGCTATGCTAAATGATAGCTTGACCAATTCTACGTAGCTTTTATTATTAAAACTTTTTCGATATCTCCTCAGGGAATACGATACGTAAGACACCCTGTATATTACTCAATTATTCAATATCGTCGTGCTGTGTTTTTGTTATGCTATAAATTGGCATGCCCCATCCGCCCTACTTAGCAAACGTAATACACTTACACTTCTTCCTTAGGAATCCAAGCTAAATATATACGAACAATGTCCCGCTGCTTATCAGCAGGACAAGCATGGCAATACTATTCCAATCATTCGTCTTAAGAAATGATCTCAGGAGATGGTGAACTGACATAAGTAGCTATCTTTATTCAGAGCCGGACCACTCTAATACCTCTTAATGTACGTCGAATAACTTGTTAATATAAGTAGCAGGCAGAGCTGGGCAATACTTAAGTAAAAAAAGACTTGAGTACTACTTAAAGTACATTTTCGTTACTTAAGACTTATTACTCAATACTTTTGAAATGCCCCAACTTAGTACTTGAACATAAGTACTAGCGTCTATTTACTTGTACTTAAGACTTAGTTTTGTACTTAAGTACCAAGATTTTTATTAAGTATTTCTGAGTTTACTAAGTACCTACAAATATCTAACTCTTCGTAGAAAAGCAAACACAGCTCTAGCGCAATTCCTTTTTTGTTGAGTTTTAAAGTACGCAACGAACTATTAAAGCATGTGTCGCACTCACGCGCCCAGGCAGAACCTTAGGAGAACTAAAAACATACATACAAGACTAGGCAATTAGAACAAAAACGTCTCGTTCGAATTTAAAATCGATGATGCCTCGACCTGATGTAGGAAAGGTCTCAATTTCGTCTCAGAAATATTTTCTTTAGAATTTTTATGAATTATTGGAGGTGACAATGGATGCTTGGGTGGACCGCTAATAGCTTTTTTGAGTGTACCAATGAGAGGTAAAAGTTTTACTCTACGAGCAGCGCCGAAAGCTATACAAAAATATAAATAGTAGCCACCGTTACTATACATATTATAATTTTCAAAATGTATTTATTTATTAATATCTATTCACAGAACTCTATGAATTTCATTATATTACTGGCAATGTACAGATTCCAAAAAAGTACTTTAAAAAGTACTTCACAAAGTACTCAGTAATTTTTATACACTTAGTACTTATTTTACAAGTATTTTTCATACATACGGTACTTGCACTTACGCTGAAGTACTCAAGTCTTCGATACTTGTACTTGTACTTAAGTACTTTTTCTTTGGTACTTGCCCAGCTCTGAGCAGGTGGTGTAAGATATCATTATATAGCCTATGTATCCACAATAAACAGTCTAGGCACAAACGATTATGGGTAGTAAGAGAGCCAGACCCCGGCCCTAATACACCATTTCTTATGAGCAGCGGTACCATTTCAGTTATCAAATAAAATGAAAAAGCATATCGCTTTTACTCTAGCATCCCTCAGGTAAAATTTCGATTATATAGGGTCTACGGCAAAGTGTCGATTAGGTTGGGATTAATTTAAGAAATAACAAGTAAAAAAGCTAGAATTAGTCTATGACCAATTCTTATGATACCCTAGATGAATGCCCGTATAAAATTTCGTATGATCACCGATCTATGCAAGTTTGATTTTTGTAGTGTTTTTCGCATATATTTCTAGAACGGTTCGTCGGACAGAAAAAATGATTATAACTAATTTTATACGATTTCGTATTCTGAAGAAGGTTTTAGTACAATAAAAATGTCTAGGACTGATCGTTCTTACAGTATATGTAAAAGCCTAAATTTTTATATGGCAACACCAAAAAGCGGTTGCCCGATTTATTCCATTTTTTTAAATTTTATTTGCTAGTATAATGAAAGCACCATGTACCAAATTTCAGTTCTCTATGTAGTTCTCAGGCAGTGTCCAAATATATAGTGGAAAACGAAATTTTTGTATGGCAAACCCCACGAAGGAGTTGCCCGATTTATCTCATTTCGAACTTAATTTTACTTTTTTTTCTGTTAAAGTCTAAGTATACGCGTTCTCGAGTTATCGTGCCCACAGACGGACAGACGGACGGACATTCAAAAATCAAAATAACTTTTAATATTATGCGTGTGTGTCCAATCCATTTTGCTCTACAATCGTTATTTTGAGGTGTTACAAAACGGAATGACAAACTTAGTATACCCTACTGATTTCATCTATGGTATAATAACGAAGGAAATATCTGTTTTAGTGCGCAAAAATCTTCCTTGGTGGACCAAGTAAATACTTACTTGGAATAGAGGAATTCTTAGAAAAACTTTTTATTTCTATGATTCAAATCAAATTATTAAATACAAGAGGAAAAAAAACAACCGCCCGTCGGTTTTTGAAGCCGGTCCTGCTGCTTTCAGGCGACTGCTCTTACCTCTGAGATAATGAGACAGATGTCTTTATCTCTTGTACATATTTATCAATTTGTCTAGGCTATTAAGCCATATTTGCTTCCAGCTGGCATTAACCAGTAACGCTGGAAGCTAACAAATAAATTTGTAATTTTTTATTTAATAAATTAAAAAATTGTATACTCAACGGGGCGGTTGTTTATTTTTTCTCTTGTATTTAATAATTTGATTTGAATCGTAAAAATAAAAAGTTTTTCTATTAATTCTTCTATTCCATCTGACGGATTCTAAAAATTTCACGTTTGAGTCCACCATTGATTAAGATCACAAGCTTCACTTGGCTTTGGAGCTCGAATGCAAAACATTCAGTCATGGCAGCTTACAGTCACAGCATTCTTTTCGCTAATCATTTTAAATTATATGAAAATTGAATGAGATGATTTAATAACTATGAGTTTTCTTGCACTTCTCAAGCTACAAAATGAATTTTTTTTTATTTATTGTTCTGAGATAAGATGAATTTAGAAAAAACACACATCCCTGGTTCATGTTCCTTATTCATTTCATCAAGAAGATTGGAAAGGTTCCAGTAATTACAAGAAGCAGGTCAGTACCACGAAAACTTTGAACAATTTAAATATTTACAAAAGACCTATATCTTTCTGAGAAATTCGCAACTTCAAACAGAAAATATACATCTTGTGATAAGTCTCCTGAGGAAAATTGAAAAAAACTCGCTGCAATCCATTAAATGCGATGAAAAATTTATTTTTCGAACCTCTTATAAGTGAGGACTGGAAAAGCTCAAGGGATCAAAGAAGAAACATCATAATGCTTCCTTCAAAATTTTTATTCAGAACAAGGGATAAACAATGATTTACATAAGTACCAAAATTTGCTTGCTACGACTTCGGTTAATATTAAGATTAAGTTATGTAGGCAAGGAGCTGACAGAACCAAATGCGTCTTTCAAAAACTGCTAAGATTTATGATGGTTACATGGCCTTTTTCCGTTTGTGATGGAAACCAAGCTAAATCCAAATATTTAAATTTTTGAATTAAAGTACTCGCAAGCAGCAATTTGTATGTAAGTATGTAGAGTCCGCCGAAGTGTTTGGACCGGACGTATAAAAAAAATATATAATTGATCACCGAAACGGAATTATATTTTCAAGTGAAGTCCAGTCTCAGTGAGGCAACGAACAAAAACAAACCTATAAAAAAAACTATAGCGTTCTTGTGTGTCATCTTTTTAATGTCTTCTAGCCATTTGAATGTATTTTTTAGGTGTTGTCTTATGCAGCTAAGAGTTCACAGTCGCAGAAGACACGTCTAGGAGTTTTGTTATTCTCCATAAAGAAGTGACAGGTCTCCCTATCGACCTCACCCATCTTCTGCAGATGATATTTAAGTGGGCAATGTCCAGTAAGTAGGCAGTTATCAGCTTTAGTTCTACCCCGCTGAACGTGAGGAATATATTTGTCCTCTGTTACGAAAACGTTCTGAATTTCTTTGTTTGTCTTAGGTCTGGTGTGTTTTTCCAATGTAACAATTTAATTCTGTCCTCCCAAAGCCTGATTTGTGCGGAAATGTGGCACTTTGTGCGGCCAAAAACAGGCTCCGGAGGTCGATTAATTAAATCCCGGAATTTGAGAAAAATTCATTTAGCGGGAATTTAAAGCTACTTAGGCGGTATTTGGTGCGACTTTGGGAAACTTATTTGAGGAGTTAAACCAGATCGATTTTTAAAAACTAAATTTATATTAATACTAAATCTAACCTAATGAAAACTTTTACAAATTAAATAAATAGCGATTTACGCTTTATGGATAAGTACGACGCGACATTTGGGATAACATTTCCAACCAGACCCCCTTGGACTTACTGAAGACTGTATTTCTCGAGATAATGAAGATTTAAACCATGTATCGGTGAATGGGTGCAAGCCAATAAATTATCCTTGAATACCAGCCAGTTCGTTTATGTATAGCTGTTCATAGAATCAATTTAGACATCTGTAATGTAATCTTAAATGACATTGTTATCTCCTACTCCCATCTAAAATTGGTCAAAGACCAATTATTATTATACTCTAGATGAATGCTCGTTTATAATTTCGTATGGTCACCCCATCTGCGCAAGATTCAATTTTCAAGTTTTCAGTGCATTAAAACCGTATAGCACTGATCGTTTTCACAGGACACGTAAAAATCCTACATTTTTATATGGCAACACCAAGGGGTTTCCCGATTTAGTCCATTTTTGAACTAATATTTACTATTTTTATGAAAACACTATGTACAAAATTGAAACGCTCTAGGTTAACGCGTTCTCAGGCTGTGTCCAAATATATAGTTGGAAAATGAATTTTTGTATGGCAACCCTACGAATGAGTTACTCGATTTGTCCCATTTTCGAGCTTAATTTTACTTTTTCCTTAAAATCTCATGTGCAAAATTTCAGCTCTTTAAGTACACGCGTCCTCGAGTGTAATCGTAAGGACGGACAGAAGGTCATAAGTACGCCGACCGTTAACGGCCAGTGGCACCACGTTTTTATTTATTTTATTATTAATTAGATTTGGTGCAACAAGAATTACATCTTTTTGTTTTGTACCTAAAGCAACGGAACATATTAAAAATAAGAAAAAGATAAAAGAAAGGAGTATAGGAGTATAACCGTATAAAACAACAAATAGCAGTACAACCAATAAATAAAAAAGATAAGAAAAAATAAACTGCTATAAGTAAAATAAGAGAGAGAGAGAGAAGAAAAAACATATGTAAACAAAAATTAAAGAATCAAAAATCATAAATGTAGTACATCAATTCAAACCACAAAAGTGCTCCATTACGCCATTCCTGAAAGCTCCAAGCACAGTCAACCTTTGAATATGACTAGGAACTCAATTCCAAAGTCGAACAACTTGAACCAAAAAGGAGCGTTCACCAATCAGAGTATTAAATTTGGGTGTAAGTATATTAATTCGCCGTTGCGAGCGAAGGAATGTGAGAGACGACGACAGATACTCAAGCCCATTACAATAAATTATTTTATGGAGAAAACACAATAATTTAACATCGAAATACATTTTAAGGGAGCAACCAACTATGGTTGATACATGATCATGACGACATAATAGGGGAAAACAAAACAATATGGGTGAGCTATTTTGGTATTCCCTATAGCTACACTACAAACTGTGAAAGTTTCATCCAAATCGGGAATGGTTGGTTTAGCCGAAAACAGTGCCGGCTAGTAGATAAGCAAACCTAGTTAATTGCGCATTTTGCTTACGGCAGCCTGATTATCAACGATTTGGATGGTATTTGCTCCAGAAAATTAAAAGTTGCTGTCAACAACTGTATACGATTTATATATACGACATGCGAAGGAATGATCTTGGGTTTCTGAAAACGTGTAAGAAATATTTTAGCAAGTCAAATCTAGCACTCCTCTACAAGTCCTACAGTAGACCTTGAATGGAATACAATTCCCATATATAGGCTGAGGCCTGTCACATAGCCTTAGCTTCATTAAACATTGTCCAGAAGAATGCCTTCAAGCTCATTGGTGATGTGGTAATAACTTTTAATATCGACTCACTCGAGCACCGTCGCAATGTTGGATGCCTTTCGCTCCTATATCGCTACATGCATGGACAATGTTCTGATGAAATATATATACTTATATCCTCTAATCCTTTCCTTTTCTCCTTGAGCTTGGCGTAATAATATATATAAAAATAAAAGAAATAAAGGGAAATTTTAAGTCTGTCTCTAAAAACATAATATAGCTCAGTTGATTGTGTAGATATGTAAAATTGTAATGGTAGATGGTTTGGATCCTTCTATTTTATAACCAGCAATTAAGCTCATCCTCTGAGGATGGCCTAAGTGATCGAAACTTGTAAGGTTATTCTAAAATTAATGAAATAAATAACATTTATTGTGAAAGTGAAACGTATCAAGTGTTTTTATCGTTACAATCTTGAAAGAAAAGTTTCACCAAGCATCTACAGCAAATAAACTATTGTCATATTAAAACTTATTTTCGTAAAAACAGCTTAATAAATATTTGCGTAGGATCATACCGAAAATTTAATCAATGATTTTGAGAATATGATAACATCTACCATTACGGATTTCAAAAACTTTTTGAAAAAATACACGTTGCGACAGGGAAATGTGACATCTACCCCATTAAGTTGGCAGATAATGTCATAGAGCAAATCCAGAAGCGTATTACCGTGTTACTTTGATTACAATATTTCTGGACGCATTTTTAACACCTCTGCAAGAAACATTTACTTCTCATCGCAATCTATTCAGAAAATATTCTAATTTAATTTCGTCACCACTGAGAAATTGAGTAAATCGGGTAACAAGTGTTGAGAATCACCAATAAAAAGCCACCTGAAAGTAAAATCAGATAAAAGATTTTAGTTCCAAGTACTTCTATATCGAAACTAGTTTGGGACCCAAAACTATGCACACCTACCTACAAGCATATCGCTAAAACAGTTTTTAGTGGAGACAACATTCAACAACTTATGGCTACATTCATACAGAAACAAACCGGGACACAATCCAATTATAGGAATTTGACTTGTCATCGATGAAATTTACTTAAATCAAATATAATTAGATTAAGTCACCTGTTCAGTTAAACTTAACTTTTAAAGTAGGAAATAAAGCAATCTAGCAATATGTATCCAATCTCGTGTCAGCATGGGTAATTTGTAGTAATGATACGAACGACTAGACAAATCAAGAACAGCAACACATGCACTCATGATTAAAAGTGCTACGCATAGCTGCTATGGTCATCGCACTATTGTTGCTATGCGTAGGTTAGACTTATTTGTGGTAATGCGTATTTCAAAAGCAATATAAATCGTAGGCTAGCTTGAATCTCTCTCTTTTTGCATCCAGTACTTAGTGATACCAACATCGGAATCGACTTGACTAGTGGTAAGAACTTAAAATTATTAAAGAACCAACTTTATCTTGGGTATCGATTGAGATAAAGATATTTATTCTGGGGTCACGACTGGAATAAAAACTACTAACAAGCCAAATTTATCTTCGGTATCGACTGTGATAAATATATTTCTTCTGGGTCTCGACTAGAATAAAGACTATTCAGAAATCACTTTATCTTGGGTATTGACTGAGATAAATATATTTCTTCTGGGTCTCGACAGGAATAAATTTTATTAACTCAACAACTTTATCTTT
The DNA here is from genome assembly GCA_963924295.1 of Dioctria rufipes. NCBI lineage: Eukaryota > Metazoa > Arthropoda > Insecta > Diptera > Asilidae > Dioctria > Dioctria rufipes. The sequence goes on from OZ002740.1 coordinate 58,043,196, forward strand.
GGTATCGACTGAGATAAAGATTTTTATTTAGGGTCTCGACTAGAATAAATTTTACTAACTCAATAACCTTATCTTGGGTATCGACTGGGATAAAAATATTCATTCTGGGTCTCGACTGAAATAACTTTATCTTGGGTATCGATTGAGATAAATCAATTTATTCTGGGTCTCGACTGGAATAATGACTACCAACAAACCACTTTATCTTGGGTCTCAACTGAGATAATGCTACTTATTCTCAGTATCAACTACTAACTAAAACATTTTTTGGGTCTCGACGGAAGTGCAGTATCTTGTTCCAGGGAATGACTAGAACAAGGTAGATATTTACAGTTTTACACTGCCATAAAGTCGAGTCCATTATTACATTGGTAAGTACCTTACATTGATATTCTGTTGTTTATTTATTATATATATATAAGTGTTGCCAGTCTCAAAATGTGGACTAGTAATATCTAAATTTAAAGACTTAAACTTGTAGATTAAATAAGTGACGTTGAATTGTAATTAGCCTATAGTGAACTGTATATTTAAGATATATTAGTGATTTGAAATCTCCCATTTAAGCTTGGAATAGCGTATTTAAATGACGATTTCGAATATACCACTACCTTTGAATATTCATCGGCGTTCTCATTTATAGTCCCAGCCTTTTATACTTGTATCTTAAGTGTTTTCCACACGAGCAGAACAATGCGGACGGCTGGACTGGTTCTGCCCATTGGTCTTTACCATTTGATGCCATTATTCCAGAGCTTCGTTTTGGGTGTCGCTTTTCTTCTAGTTTTCCTAAAAGAAAATCGTGGGCTTAGGGTAGTGCCTTATTGAGCCTTCCCCGGTCAGCTCTCCGTTCGCTGACGGCTCTCTCACAAATAAGGGCTTTCTTGAACCGACATTAGGTTGGAAGTACTCACTTGGAATGCACACCACTGCCTTCCAGGCTGAAGTCTTCTCATATCAATGGCAGCGAAGATAGACCTTGATATGGAAATCAGGGGAAAGGTCATTGCTATCCCCTCGGATAGTCAGGCAGCCTAGATGGCTCTGAGTATCCTTCGGATAACATGTAAGCTATTAGAAGACTGCAGCATGAAACATCAGCAGCGATAAACGGACCAGAGCACTTGCAGATGCATAAACTTTTTCTGATAGACCTCAGAGGAATTTCTCTAACTTTCTCCTGGGGCTCGAAAGAAAACAATGCAAAACTGTGGTTGGCATCATCACTGGCCACAGCTCGCTTCACGCTCATCTAACAAGGATGGGAGTTGTGGATAGCTCTGAGTGTCTGTCCTGCCTGCAAAAAGAGCCTGAGATAACCGAATATTTTCTGTGTGCTTGTCCGGCTATTGGCCGGAATCTGCCTCTGATCTGTGGATAAGCTAACCTAGACCTGATGCTCTTCATTAAGACGACAGGAAGGACGGTTTTGGTGAGAAGGTTTTTAGCAACAATGGGCTTTTTTCGCCGCCTGCCTATAAAAAAAAATAAACGATAGGGCTATTCAATTTATTGCATTTTATAAAGAAGATTATATTCTTAGAGAAAAGTAACCACACAAGGTGAGATTTTTTATACTGCCTTCCCTACATGTCTGTGTCATAGAAGGTTTAATCAGATGTGAGAATCTGTTTTCCCAAAACATCTGTCTATTGTTGTAATTACATATGTATATAGTTAGTATCTCAACTATCTAAAAAATGAAAATTGTAAGTGTTTTCCAATCACGCCGTAACCAACAAAGTATGCTTAAATAGTTTCAGACTTATTTTAAATCGTGTACTTTCATGATCCATGGTATTCGTATCAGTTTTAGTCCTAGCGGCTTCAGATTGAGAGCCTTACAACACTTTAAAAATTCATAGTCTCAGTAGCGTATTAAAAATAACATTTATACGCTCTCTGGGATTTGGGGGTGTATAATAATATAGGCACTAGGTCTTTTATTTTATATAAGTATACATACATACTTATGTATAATATAACGTATAAAAAACAATGAGTGTTCCACAAATTTACAATAATATTTGAATGCTCCTGTTCTTCTGCCTCACTAGATTATCTACAACTATTTGTAAATAGATCTCACTTTGTCGATGAACCCTCTGTTTGCCAGTCCATTTATACGATTCTGATGCATATGTTTGTTGTGTGCAATCTTAAAATCAACAAATATTTGATAGGTATCTGTCCAATCGGGTTTTGAAGATATTATCAAACATCATGACACTAAATTTGATTAGATATATGTATACATATAGATACATAGCCTGGTAGATGTGGGTAAAGCTATTTTTGTTTATGTGTATTTTTTTTTTTAGAGATTGTTTCCGTTCAAAGAGCATACTTATTACGCTTCTACACGAATGCTTACTTTTCAATAATGAATATAAAATCAATTCAAGGCATTTCTCGAGTTTAATGTTTCCATCCCTTTAATATCAGTACATGTTGCGGTGAAACGAAAAATTTCTTACGTAATTTTCTTGTACGAACTTTCTTTACACATGGAGAAAATTTTATATTTATTATTCAGCAGAGTTCGGTTTATATGGCGGTACTTTCCTGCTTACTAACAAAGTCCTTTAAGAATTTTAAGACTCACTTAAATGTAAATGAAGTGTACCAATGAGATTATAACCCTTCGAGAATGAGTGGCGTGAGAATGTACCTTTGGGGAAGTTCAGTATCGATGTGTACTACTCTGCATACGTATAAATATGAAGATATGAATATACATATAGTATTCGATATATAAAAAGAAGTTTTCTTCTACCAAAAATGATTATTTTCTGTGAAGATTTTTCATGAAAGACTCTTTGGATGTAAGTCAAATACTTTACGAACATCTATTGAATCCCAGGTGTAATTTGGTCTTCTGAACATTTAGATAAGCCAAATTAATGTTATATTTTCCAACTTTTTTCTGTTGAACAGTTATTCCATAAACTTTAAAATAATCCATTTTAAGTCCTTTTTAATTCTTTGTAATTCTGAATGATAATTATTGTTTTTCGTGTGAATTGGAGTTTATACATTGGTCTAAATCATAAAGGCTTATGCCATTTTCAAGTCTGACAAATAAGTACCTATACCTATACGGACAAAATTTATCAAATTTGCTGTACGATGGCTTTTTTTAACTTGTAACATGCGATTTTATTCATTATTAATAATTAATTAATTAATATTTAGTAGTACGGTTCCAAGCATGTCAAAATATTATTATATGGTTATCCCTTTTATCCAGCTTTAGTAATACGTTCAAAATATGTTCTTCAGTTTTCCATGTGTTGTAGGGGGTTGGTGATTTTTTGTGCATTTTTGGATTAGTTATTAATTGTAAACATTTAATCAAGTATTTGTTAAAAGGGTCAAATATTTGAAGAAATATTTAGATACATTATTATGGCGCTTGGAAAAATTTAAGTTATAAAACCCATAAAACGCTTTCTCGAGGGGTACAATTGGAAGAAGATTAAATATTGCTCAAGGTTGTGTAAAAAATGTTAAAAGATAGCAGCTCGGTAAATATTTATCGGCAAAAGAAATATCACTGATTAAACTTGAAAATTGAAACTTCTGATTTTTATATGGTGCGTATACTTAAAAATTTATCTGGGGACTGTACAACATATAGCTTAAAACTATTTTATAATTTTTTACTTAAATTTAAAAACTATTATGGAAAGACGAAAACAGCAAATACTCTCCGATAATAGTAAAACGAATATGTAACTTATAGATAGAAAAACTTTTGTGATTTTTATTTTTACGTTTCTAAATTAAATTATTAAATAAAATCATAAAAAATAAAAATCACAAAATATTTATAAATAAATTCCCAGTCTTTTTTAACCCTTTGCCTTAAAACAACGTATGGGACACGTGATGCTACTTCTGTGCCTAAGATGAGAACCCCGTACCAAATACGTGATTTCTTTTACACGATAATATTTTTTTTTTGTGTTATTGTTTATTACAGTTGCAATATACGAGCTGGGCATTTATTTTTAGGTGTAGTCGCAATAGTGTCGTCAAATAATTAACTGATGGTAGGTACTTAAAAAATTCTTTAAAAATCTAATAATTTAACCTAATTTCAAAAAGGAAAATTGCTACTAATAAGGGTAATGGAAAGGCTCCTGATTACACCTTAGAAACTGACATAGATACCGATTTGGATACATCTGATGATAGTAGTGTAGTTTGTCCTGTAAAAAAAGTGTGCAAAATTTAGTTAGTGATGAAAGCGATACTAATTACGAAAAAAATATCAGCAATCAATTATTAGTACAATGGATTTGGCAATCAAAAACTAATCAACCGAAGATATAGAAGTAGACTGAAACTCCTGGCATAAAAGTAACGTCTACAGATGAGTTAAATGAAAACAGTGAAAAGTTAGACTTTTTTATGCAATATTTGACAAAAAGTTTTTGGCAAATTGTTGTAACAGAAACAAATCGCTACGCAATGTATAAGCGATGAAAGTAGAAGAAGAAAAATCGACGAGACTTGAGTTTCTGTAAATTGTGATGAGATGAAAGCATACTTTGCATTGTGTATTATAATGGCACAAGTTATGAAACCAAATATTCAAATGAATTGGACTAAAAGAGCGGTTCTTGAAACACCGATATTCCGAAAGACTATGCCTTACACCAGATTTTTACAAATTTACTAGGTTTTTGCATTTTGCAAATAATAATACAACTGGTAATTATGATCGAATAAGTAAAATAAAATCGGTTAGAACATTTTTCAATCAAAAATTCGAAGAAGTATATAATATGGAGGAGGATATCACTATCGCTAAATCCCTAATGAAATTTAAGGGACGTTTATCATATAAGCAATATAATCCGTCCAAAAGGGCCAGATTTGGCATAAAGTTTTATAAGTTGTGTGAATCGGCATCGGGTTATTGGTATCATTTTAAAATATATACCGGACACGATAAAATAAACCCTGAAGATGGCGCGTCTGAAAATGTTGTCATGGAATGGAGAACAATGACTATTTTAGTTAATTATGCAGAATCATAATCACAAAATAAACAATTAATTCAGTGAAAGAATTATTGAAATCGGATAAAAAATGACGAAGTTATAGCTATTTTAGCGCCGCATTCTCAAAAACGCGCTCTAGCATGATGACGTCACTATACACAATACAATTCGCGGTCTAACGCAGCGCGAGTATAGTTGCTGCGCCGCCGTGATAGTAAGCGCACGGGATTGGATTTGTTTTGTATTTATTTCATAAAATATCGTCTTATAAATATTATATTGTGCAAACTGGCATCGTGCGTGTTGTGTACCGTGACGTCATCACCAGATTCGCCGTTTTTAATTTCCGTTTTTTTAAACTTCAATAACTTTGTCATTTTTTGACGGATTTGAGTCATTCAAAAAGAAATATACTCAGAAATATATATTGCTTTTGATCTGATATATTAAATTTGAATATCTTGTAGTAAGATTGTTCTCCATTACTGAACCCATTTTTATATGAAGGACACACTCTATACCTAGACAACTGGTAGTTTTCGCAAAAATTATTTTTTACGATTACTCAAAAATGAAACGAATGCAATTGAAACAGTACGTTTTAATAGAAAACTTATGCCCATTGAAATTAGAAAAAGAAAACTCAAAAATTATACAAAAGATTTTTATTCCAACAACTTTCGACGGAAGGTGACAGGAAGGCTGATTGACCTTTCAATGGAAAGCTTAGTCGGCTTACTATCATGTAAGTTGAATCTCATCTTGATAGAGTGTATATCAAGAAAGTTACAGCGTATAAAGTGGAAAGAGTACTAAAAAATTTAAACCCTTCTTGTTTGTAATAAGGCAATTAAGTTAGGCCTCTGAAGATGACCTAACTGGTCAAAACGTGTTACGATATTCTTAAAATTAATTGAATTAACAAGATAGATTTTGAAACAAAAACAAGTGTTTTTTATATGAATTAAAAATTTTCAGGAAAAAGTTTCACCAAGTGCCGTCAACATTACTATTAACTATGCATTTATTGTTGTTTGATTTATTTTAATTTGTTCTTTATTTATTTTTTTATAAAGCAAGTTTGACGCACGCAGTTGAGGAAACCTTCAGATAAAGCAATCTCCAGACTAGCAAATTAATTGCTTAGGTAGCAATTCATCTACGCTTGAACATCTTAGTCCGAGACTATTCAAAACCGTTAAAGATTAAAATTAAGGAAACTAAAAATTACAGATTGCCTATTAAGAGTAGGGGCGAGACGCCTCCAGGAACATGCGGACACCGCGACCATAGTTGCTGTATAGTGGTTAGGCAAAACCGAGTCTTTTTACGCGCTCGGTTATTACTCTTGAGATTAGATTGCAAAATTTATTTCTAGAGATAAGTTCTTGCCTTAGACCTGCAACCGCTGGGCATACACATATAACATGCATCGAGGTTTCATCGTCATCTTCGCACAGTCGACGCAGTTCACTGTCGGATTTGTCTGTCTTCTTCAAGAAGTGACGGAAGGGGCCATGACGAGTGACTGCGTTAGCAAACAGTCTGAGCGACTGTCTGCTACGTACAATAAAATGTTGCATCTGGAGAGGAGCGGGGTTGAAATATTTCTTCGCATGCCTCATACTGGGCACGCTACTCCAAAGGAGATCCAGTTGGCTATTTTCCCAGTTAAACAGTTCCCCCCAAAAGTGGCTTCCTGGTATACCAAATGTCGGATAGGGACCAGTATACGGACATTCAGCTCCGGTTTTAGCCAATTCGTCCGCTTTTTCATTTACCGTCCACTCCTCCGTGTCCAGGAACACAAGCCAAGGTTACTTGGTTGTCCGCATACAGTAGTTGGAGTTTCGAGTATCTCCAAACTAGTTTCGACTCAAAGACTTGAAAGGAAAGAGGTGGACGCGCAGCTTGGCTGTCTCAACAAATGTAGAAGTTTCAGTTCTTTCAGCCCTTTTTAGGCTTTCATGAGCTACTAGCCGCTGCTTCCCTCTGAGTAAAGGGGTAGAGTAACTGTAAGCTAATAATGGCTTCAAGTACTCTTTGAGGACATGAAAGCACCAGTGGCGCCAAAACATGCCATTCTTTGAACCTTATCAAGTATTAACTTGACGGGTACCGGCAATATTTTAGGCCACCAGACGCTTGCCCCGTAAGAATGTATGGGTCTGACTATTCCCTGGATGATCCACAAGGTTATTTTGGGGTTCAGATCACACTTTTTCCCGAAAAGCCTGTGGCATGAGCTGATTGCCCACATGGCTTTGTTAGTAAGCTGCTAGTCTAGTCTAGGAATACTCCTAGATATTTTGCTGCTTTGGAATATTCTATTGCCTAGTAAATGGAACTAGCACTGTTTTATTGACAGTCCCTTGATCTGGCAGCATCTAGTATCGATGTTCAAGGCAGTTTGCATAAGCTTGGATAAAGCTGATTCAAACATTCCTTTAACACAGATGACAATGTCATCAGCGTATCCTTGGGTCTTAAAGCCGGCCTCTTGGAGCAAATTTAATAGTTCATCCACAACTAAGAGCCATAGAAGTGGTGATAAAATTTTAAAAGGTTTGAAAGATTTGACAACCCATATCACCTGCTTTCGGTAACAATCTTCTTTGCTGATCGGTAGTTCCTGTTTAGCACTAAGATTTGACGTCTACGTCGGGCTCCTCGGTCAATGAGTGGGAAGTGCATTTTTTGAGAAGAATCTCTAGCGTTCCATTGATGTTGATGGAAAGGCTTCCAGCACAGTGTTTTAGGCAGCCAGTGCTGTTGTTATGATCCTTGAAAAAGGCCTTTTGGAGTTGCGAGGCTTTTGAGGTACTCTTAATTACTTCTCAGAAGCTTCTCGAGCTCTCTTTTTTGGATCTCCTGAGCTCTTTATTGTATTCAGTTAGAGCTTTTTTATATCTCTCTTATTGCTGAGTGGCCTTACCTCTGTTAAACTGCTTCCCCGGGCTTCTTCTTAGTTTACCGAGCTGACTGTTCTACCAAGGAACGCCGTTTTTTTTTTATGGTGGTGATAATAAGGCAGCTCTCTTCATAAGCTCGAATAGAAGTTTATCTGTTAGGAGATCCACATCATCGATCGGTTTGATCGTTTTTGGAAGGCCTGTTAGATCCTCTTGGGCCACGGCCCGGTATGCTGCCCAGTATGTCCTTTTTGGGACTCTTATGTATTCCTTGCTTGTTTGTAGATCCTCAATATTGAACTTTATGTACCTATGATCCGATAATGAAGCTTGGTTTGAGACGTGCCAGTTCGTGACCAGTTCAACACCTTGCCTATTGGTGATTGCCAGGTCAGGACTTTCTGTCTTATTGCATTGACGAAGATGGGTTCAACTCCTCGGTTGGCTAATTGTTGGCCTCTTGAGAGTACATAGTGTATAGCCTCCTCAGCTCTTTCGTTGATTCCGCTGCTACTCCAAGCTGTGTGATAAGCATTGTAATCGCAACCGATAATCAGTTTTAGACTATTTAAACTGCACTGCTCCACAAGATCCTTAAGCTGCTATGGTGGTGGGAGTTCTTGATCTCCTGGAAAGTAGGCAAATGCTAGAACAAGCTGCTCCTTACCATTCTGGAGATTTTTGAATTCTTTAGACACTGCAGTTAGATCCCTTGTAATAAATCTGTGCAAGAGAAAAGCGACACTATCGTCGCCACACATAATTGCTGTACGTGGTCTGTCGCCACTGGAGCAGTAAAATCTATTCGTTCTCTTCACACAAGGAAGGCCACAGATTTTACTGTTGTAAGTCCAAAGTTCCTGGATCAGGGTAATATCCTATCCAGATTTTAGAAACTCTTCCGAGGGAGTCAAAATGGGGGTTTCCACTCGATATGAATGATTTGGCTTGCTTGATATGGCGGCTACGTGCTTCACCACCAATTTATCAAATAACTTAACTTCACATCAAACAATATAAAATAACATAAACTTAATTAAAACTAAAATATTCTTTCATATGACTGTTTATTATCATATTAAACAAGTTTATATATATACTTTTTTAAAAAATAAGTGAAGAAATAAGAACCCGGCGAAAACAAGTGTTCTCAATTTTGCGAAAGTGAACCTTTAACACGTTGAAGATACCCACCTTTTGACACAATAGACCTGATTTGTGGTTTCTTCAGGTAGAGACGCAATATAAGGTAAAAGGCATAACGTCTTTCAATACCAAGTATGGTTACTTGGCAGCATCTCTACCTCCAGAGTTTGTTGAAATCATAGTCGATGTCCTTCTCTAGCCTCCACAGCATGTAAAGTACGAAAACTTAAAATTTCTCTTCTTTCTCGTAGGAGAGACTTAGAAGGTCGCAGGTTAAATGCGCTGTTACATAAAATTGATTTATTCGACTCAAAACCATCGGAAATCTTTCGCCAGATGGAATCCTTGGTTGAGGGTAATAGTTTAGATAATCAACCTTTGTTGCGAATGCTTTGGATCAATAAACTGTCCACTTCAATCCAAGCATGCACAATCGCAATCGAGAACTCACACACACATCACGAAATATTTACAATCGCCAGTTAGAATTTTTGATTCAACTTCGACGAATAAAGTTTCAGCTGTGCAAGGAATAGATCATACACACAGCGAAAATAGCATCTCACGTTTAATAAAAGATTTGTCGAATCGAGTTAGAAATTTAGAAATCGGTCGCCCGTCGAGAGTCCTGTCCTGTTAGTGTCCTGGTTAAACGTTGAAGTAGCCTTGCCAATGCCACTGGGTCCTGGCTTGGGGGGGGGGGCGCTTTAGGTTCCCTACCTACCTCTGTAATCCTAGTTCTGGCCAGGTTTTAGAACAAACGCTTTGGCAGGTGGAAAGCCATGTTTGCAGGTGATTTTACCAACTTTATGAAGGCTTTTTTGAGGTTCATGCTTTGTCGGTTCGACGTCCCCCTCCCCACGTGTATTCGACGAGCATCCCCGAAGCACCGGGAGCTTTGATTTTGACACTAGTGGCAGCCCCAGCTATCAATGCGTTCGTGTACGGCTTCTTCGATCGAAGGTTATTAATCATACCTTGAGTTTTTCCGATTCTCGCAACTGATGAACTATCAATGGAGAGAACCAGATGCACCATGGAGTTGGTTAAATCTCGATGGATTTCCTTCCATTGAGAGATTCTGACTTCATTCTGAGCGCGAATTCTTCGCAGGATCTTCTCATTGGATTCTCCTTCGTTCATTGGGAGATACGGTATGCAAACTTTTTGGTGCTAGAGGTTTTTACCCTCCAGCACCACAACCTTAGCACCGTTCCATGGGTTAAGAAGGCTTGGTATGATAGCTTTAATCCAGTCGGTAGTGGCCGCGTCTCAACACTTGAGAGAGTCAGTAAGCTGGCAATATGTCCCAATTCAACATTTAGCACTGCTTACGCATTAAGTACAGGATGTATTCCGTTTTATGATAATATGATGAAAATAAGCTAATTGAATTAAAAGGACAACACTACCTCTTTTTTTTTCTGCTTCCACACACACACCTATATCCATACACATGAACACTGCCCATAACAAGAGGTGTACACGAGATGTTATCTAGAGTATGTAGTAATTATGACTCTGTTCAGTTCAATGAGCTATTTATTATGCCGGCTAGTGGATTAATATTAAAATTAATATAAAATGCGCAAAGCTTGTATCCCAACATTATGTGTGTATCAGAAATTTAGTTGAGGCCTCATATTCGTGCTGAACTTCTCTGCTTGGATAACTTTTAAATTATATCGTAATGAGCTTATTGGCAGAAAATATTTGAATTTATATGAAGAGCTCTTACCAGGTTTTATTCGTTGACGATAATCATGACATTGAGTACTTAGTTCATGGATTTGTTAATAAATGCCGAAAAATATCTTCATTGGAACAGTTTATGCCATTTATATTTATGTACATGGTCATTATTACGAGCAGCTTCAATACTGTCAGAAGCGAAGTGTAGTCTGAAATAATCTCTCCAGCAAGGTAATTTGTACATAGGGGCAGGTCTGGAGCACTGATTCAGAATAGAATAAATCGCCCAGCTTACCCTCTCCCTTCGAATAAATTCAAAAATCTCTGCTGGATTTGAACACGAAATCTTCAATGGACGTAACTGATAAATCCAATAAAGTCAGGCTAGAGGTGATAATAATAATAATAATTATTTCTTTATTTGTAATAGTACTAAGATAACAAGATCTTTGAATGTACATTACATGTAGGCATTCATCTAGGAGAAAAAGTGAAAGCAAAAGACTATGTATTAAGAAATGAAGAAATGAGAGAGAACTAAGAAAAAACTTGCAATGCGCAAAATTAAAATAATGCTAAGTGGAAAGCTAATAGAAAATTAAGTGAAAAAAAAATAACAAACAGAAAAATAAAACTAAAGATAAGCAAATAATGCACTTAAATAAAAACTAAGTTGGTAAATATTTACTTAGCAAGGACATCCAAAACGAGCCGATCTGATTTTTAAATTATATCAATTGATTTTAATTGTCTACTGAAAGTCCCTCTGGCCTTAGTAAGTTGTATACCATGTGGTGGTAACATATTCCATTTGCGAACACATTGGACAAAGTAAGAACCCTGCCCGTATTGAGATCTACATCGCGGTATTGGAGATTCCTATGTCTATTCGACTGCAAGTAACTCATCCTTTCAAATAGGTGAATATGAGTCGATGAAAAAACTTTAGCCTACATATGTTGAGTTCAGTAGGCTTTTAATGGACAATCAAGCAAAGATGTAATGTATGAGGAGATATGACTACCTCGAGATAGTTTATATATAAAGTGAAGTAGATTGAAATTTTGTCACTGCCTTACTGCCTGACTTCCTTCCAATCTTCACTCATTAGACAGTTCTTTTAACTAGTTCCTTCTCTATATATTGGAAGCTGCCCAATATCTTTCCAGATCCTAAGTCCTCCAGATTTCATGAAATATCGCCCATATTTTATACTCCCTGTCCTCTCTAAACCACAAAAAAATATCATTTCTAACGCATTCAAGAAATTTTACCTAATTTACGATATAAAAATTTTCGCGTTACTATGTTTATTGCACTAATCATAAATTTCGAAAGAATTTTTCTCAACTGCTGTGTTTAAGTACCTCATAAAGTGTGAGATTTCACTCCATTTAGCAAACGAAAATCAACCATTGTTTGTATTTTTACTACGACTTTGAATTAACAATATAATGGCATTATGAATTTCATCATTACAGAAGTGCCATTCAAACAGAAGAGATGCATTAATGGAGATAAATTGTGCTAATTTTTAACAAACCTGATTATGTGCACACTAAAAATAAAAGCTTCAAAAACAATTTCATTGAAATTCTTAATTTTGGTTTGCAAATATGAAAAACTTGTTTAGGAGAAGCTCCAGTGAAAATACATGAGTAACATGCTTTCCCTCTCGTTTAGTACATGCGAGAGCAATTTTAATATTTGTATGTTTACATTTCTAATGTGTAATTCTATTAGTTGTCGGTATGGGATTTTTACAAACTTCCTAGTAATTATTTATCCAATTCTGTTTACATCGACGTTTATCGATTTCATATAGCGTTGTAAATTTACTTTGTTTAATGTTTGGTAAATTTATACGTCATCATTAAACGTTGTAAAATTACCCGTTCTTCATTTTGTAGATTGTAACACCACCAGCAGCAGCGTGTACACAAATAAACTTAACAGTTTAATTCAATTTTAGTTCAGCAATATATGTGAGTGCATCTCAACAATCTCTTGGGATTTTCCTAATGTCTTTAGATATATACATACATATGTGTCTAATAAATATTTGGCTACAGCAAAGAAAACGTTTACTTCTTCAGCTACCAATGTAAAGTACGTTTAGATTTTTCATCCCACAGAAGTTTTCTCTATTACCCAAGTAAAGATTTTATATCAATAAATATTAATCTAGTCCCGACAAGAAAAACTGAATATACTTGGAGATATGTAAGTGACTAGGTTTCATATATTGTTATCTGATCCATATGTATGTATATACAGGGTGACCCGTAAGTGGTGTAATATCCGAAGGCAACAGATAGGTCATACTTAGCTGAACAAAAAATCGTATAGGTGGAAGGAGGGGAATCCTAACGGTATCAGAATTAACGAGACTTTAAGATATTTCGAAATGTTTTTATAGATCGCCCTGTAACTTCTAAACGTTACACCCTATTATAATTATTTAAACTTCGTTAGATAATCGTTGGGTCTTTCCAATAACCTCCTCTTGAAGAAGAAGTTGTATCTTCTACCTTCCAGCAGCATACCTGCCTTTTTCCCCTTTATTCCCTAGATGAAATCTAACGGGTACACTAAGTTTGTCATTCCTTTTGTAACGTCTAGAAATAATGGTGTTAGCGCAAAATGGATTCGACTCCTAAGCATAATGTTAAAAGTTGTTTTGATTTTTGAATGTCCGTCCGCCCGTCCAAGTGTCCGTCTATCCATCTGTCTGTCCATTCTCACGATAACTCGAGAACGCGTTCACTTAGAGAGCTGAAATTTTTCACACGGGCCTTTAAAAAAAATAGCTCGAAAATGGGACAAATCGGGTAATTTCTTCGTAAGGTTTCCATACAAAACTTTCATTTTTTACTATATATTTGGACAGTACCTGACAACGCGTCGATGTAGAGAGCTGAAATTTTGCACACAGATTAAAAGAAATAGAAATTTGAGTTCGAAAATGGAATGAAGCGGGCAACTTCTTCGTAGGGTTGTCATACAAAAATTGACCGTACAGTAAAATTCCGTGATGGTCTTTCCTCCGGCATACAATCTGCGAAATTTTAAGAGTGACATCTATCAGCACCTACGCCACTCTCCTCACGTTTCCTAATTCCTTTCCCATCTCCTTCCTGCCACGCTGTGCTTTGCATCATAGGATATCCCTTATGCTTGGCTTAATAGTATTAAAAAAAAAGTCACTATTCCAAGGATCGGGGTAGTCTAACCGATTTTCATTATTAGCACTAATTAGGATCAAAATTCACATGAATGCTAATAGCTCTGTTTTCTTTGTTGGTATAATGCTCTTCCTTGCAGCCTCCTCATTTCAGTGTCATACAATAATACTCAAAATTTCATCAATAAACATTTTTTGAAGTGATTCTTCAATAGCTTTACCAGCTCTCAAGAATTGTATTTTCTGTTGTTCGATGTGTAGGACATGGTGGACCATATACATATATTCAGTCAGTCTTAGCTTTATGTTTTATAGCCTAAATTCTGGATCTATTTCTTTGTTACTCTCAAACTTACTTGCAATTTCACTATTACTTGAATATTGGTCTTGATCAGTGCGTTCAATTCCACTTTCAGAGTCTTCTATTTGACTTGAGTTATCTGACTCATTACTTTTTTCTTCATTCACGTTACGTAGTATTTGGCTTCTTGAAAAATAACCACTCATAATGCTACTAAATTCAAATCCCTTCTCTAGATAAAACACTTACTTAGTGCCTTGATACAGATAATATACACTTGACACTAGACAGATGCACCGTATTAAAGTCGTAACAAAATATTTATGGTGAAGTTAAAAGAATGGCAAGGGATGTCGTGTATAGCCCAATTCATATGGAGATTTAATGATACATACAGTGGCTCACAAAAGTAAGTAAAGATCGTATTCTTCGGAATAAAGTTCACTTCCATTGAGTGATCACGCAGCTGAATTTTGATTTGTGTGTTACGGTACATTCGTTGGTCGTGCTGCATCAAGTTGCTGTAATTTTGTTTTAGAAGGCGTGCGCCATATTGTTTCTAATTTGTCATGCATGTGTTTGCCTTTGTTTTAAGTGTTGCAAAAGTAAGTAAACAGACCGTTATTAAGTGCGATTCGTTATAGTTAAACCATGTTTTAATTGTGTTTTTTTCATTGACATCATCTACATCCTGTTTCTGAGATGGATAAGGTGAGATTTGTACACACTTTTAAATTTTAACGGCATTTTTGCTCTAATTGTGTATAGAAGCGTAAAAATCGATGTTTTTTTGCGTAGGTTAGACAGAAAACAAGAAAATTTCAGCATTTTACGACAGAAGAGCGAAAGGTGGGAATAAAAGTGAGAAACGAAAAACAATCTTACCGTAAGGCCGGGCGCCCACTGGAGTGGTGTGTGAGCAATGTGACAGTGGCGTGGTGTTGGCGTGCGATGTGGCAACAAAGTGGTGTGGCAGTAGAATGGTGGCGGATTGGTATTAATATTATTAAGCGCGCATCAAAATGGCAAGCAGCGTATCGATTAAGTAATTCAACATCAAGAGTAATAACTAAGGAGAAGTGGCATCCACTGCCACTTACCACTCGAAAATTAAACGTGTCGGAGACTAGTGGCTATCAAGTGGTGCCACGCCACTTGTCAAATGGCACGCCATCGCCACTATATTTCAATGTGCGCTATTCTATTTGCTTTTACGGGACTAAATTTTTTCACTTACCATTTAATCGCCACGCCACTGCCACATTGCTGACAAACCACTCCAGTGGGCGCCCGGCCTTAGATTGCACTTTTTTTGGTAAAACAGTGGCAGCAGTGTACAAAGTCGTTAAGGCATATAAAAAATGTGGAAGGGTGTCGGCATTACCAAAGCCAGGCAAACCAAGATGTATATCAGAAAGAGATAATTTAAGGATTCTTAATATTTCGTCATCAAATGTGAAGCTCTCTGCTGCCAAAATTCAAGCTAAATTACTGAACGAAGGAAAAAAAGCTCCGATACTTGACACTATTCGTAGAAGACTTCAAGAAGGAGGAAACCATGGCCGAGTTGCAAGGAAATTACCCTACCTAAAACCGGCTAATCGAGAAAAAAGGGAGAATTTTTATATTAGCCACGTTCTGAAGCCACTATCGTTTTGGGAGAAGGTTCTTTTTACAGACGAATCAATGGTCAGAACGAATTACAGTCATGGAAGAGTTTACGTATGGCGTAAGGTAGGAGAGGAATTCTCTTATCCATGTGCGAGACCAACATTTAAATCGGGTCAACAAAGTCTCATGGTTTGGGGATGTTTATCTTCGTATGGGGTGGGTAAAATTGTTGTCTTGAAAGGCAAAATTAATACCAAAGTTTTCTTGGAATTGATAAAGGAGATCATAATTCCTGAAGGGCGGCGTTTAATAGGCAATGACTGGATATTGCAGCAAGATAACGCTCCAATCCATATAGCAAAAATTGTGAAGGATTACATAAAGAAGACAAATATTGAGGTTTTGACATGGCCACCCCAAAGCCCGGACCTTTCTCCGATCGAAAATCTTTGGGCAATGTTAAAATTAAAGATTTGTGAAAGGTCACCGAAGAACATCCACGAATTAAAGAATTTCATTGAGGAGGAATGGCAAACGTTTACACCAGATCATTGTAGAAAGTATATGCTTTCTATGCCAGATCGGCTTGCCAAAATGTCCTTGAATAACTTTGGACACAGTGGGTATTAACGTCGTGTTCACTTATTTTTGCATTATAAATTCTAGAAGTGTTTATCATTATGATCATATTTTTTATTACATGATTTGTGAATTGAAGTAAAATATTAAAAAAACATTTAGTTTGACTTTCCTCTTTCATTTATAAAAAAAAATCTATGAATTGGACAACGAATGCTTTGAATATCATTATTTTTCTTATTGATGCATCGGTGTTTACTTACTTTTGCGAGCCACTGTACATATACTATATGTTGTGCATTCCGATTTGCATGATAAAATCAATATTGTTTCAATCTGACTTGGATGAGAAAATCTGTTGTTTCACTCTGACTTGGTGTTTCATATACCCATGTGTTTTGCGTTGGGAACTTGTAGAATAAGTCATTATAAACTACATATGTAGACACTGAAACTGAAGCAGGTTTTGTCTACGTATAGTCTTCTCTCATCAGGAGACTCGTTAATGGGTGAATGTGAATGGAGAGTGAATGGAGAGTCACAATAGTAAATTTTTCCTGCCAATTATGCTTCGAAGAAGTCAGAAGCAGTTTCATCGGCCAAAGAGTCGAAGTTTGTTCGGATTTTATTAGGATCATCTTTATAAGAATAACCTGAAAATGGAAATATGATTACAGAACAATATTAGGCATATTTAGTGAATCGATGGACACCACGACAAATGCACCAGCTCACACATCTACAATTTCCATGGCTAAAATGGTCCCGAATCCTCCCTATTCTTCACATTTCCAAATATGTAATATATGAAATAAAAATAAATGCATCGAATTTGTGATCATCGTCGAAACTACAACCTACTGGCAAGATAAAAAATTGTATATTTTTGGAATATTAAAAGAAGTTGGAAAATCGTTAGGCAATGTGTGCCATAAACTAAACGGAAACTGTGTCGAAATTTAAATCGAACCTCGGTAAAAAAACAACAAAAATCTTTCATTTCAAAGTAACTTACTTATCAAAGAGCCCTCGTACCTATATACGTGAATACGAAAATAGAACTGAAAATTTTCCATTTTACAGAAATAATTTTTATGTCCTGGAAAATACCACAGTCGAATCGATAAATAATTTACAAACAAATTTCTGTCATTAATTTCGTCTGCACATAATTTAGTTCAGTGCTGTGGTTAAAAGTCCTCCATAGCCATAGATAGCGCCTCATTAATTTTTAATTTATTTATTTATTCAAATTTGAAATTTGTGAGTTCATTATGTGTACACTGACTCTTGTCGAAGTCTAATTCGTACGAAAATTTATGCGGATGTCCGAATTAAGTTTTATATTTATTTTTTGCGCATAAATGATTTGAACTGACTATGGACCATTTTCATTTTATACGATTTAAAGCGAATACGTATTTGGCAGTGGTTACATTTAGGGGTATTTCGGGCGAAATTTCATCGCGTGAAAATAGACGGCACCAGGTGACCAAGTCATCGCTTGTTATCTTATAATGACCTGTTTACATTTAGAAGCGACAATTCGCGTGACCTTTAAATTTTTGATGCCCAATGTCGATTTTGTACGTACACACGAAATCAGTTTTTCGCAATCCATATTTTCAAACACACGATCGCGCGATAATTCTTCAGAAATTCAAATTGACTTGAATTCGAAAAATTCATCTCGGGAAATCGTACGACCGAAACATACATCGCGAGATGTTTTCGTCAGCAGTTTAGCCATGATAATAATACTGTGTGGATGTGATATATTACCGCGAAGTCAAGCAATGTCTCCTGGAAAAAATTCACCCGGAATCTCTAACAATGCAACTAAAGGGCTTTCCAATAAGAGGTGTTATTTTAATTCGCCCGCTATTTCGGTAGATGTCACTTTTGGAGCTGTCATTTTTTGACGTTTGACAAGAAGAAACTACGCCATTAATAAAAATGGAACGATACACGATTCAACAACGCATTGAAATTATTAAAATTCACTATAAAAATGGTGAAAATGTGGCAGAGACGGTTCATAAAACTCGAACATTTTTGGGTCGTCGTGAAGCACCTTGTCGGACCGCAATACAGAAATTGGTAGAAAAATTCGAGCTGTCGGGACAAGTAGATGTAGCCGAAAGTGTTGAAGAAAACCCAGGTTTGTCCATTCCTCGTCGTTCTTTGGAATTAGGCATTCCACAAACGTCATTACACCGTATTTTGCATAAAGATTTGGGTCTTAAGGCTTATAAAGTTCAGTTAACACAAGAACTCAAGCCGGCTGATCATCAACAACGTCGAGTCTTTGCTGTTTGGGTCCTTGAAATGCATGAAAATGATCCGGAATTCCATCGAAAACTCATCTTGAGTGATGAGGCCCATTTTCACCTCGATGGCTTCGTCAACAAGCAAAATTGTCGCATCTGGGGCTCGGAAAACCCAAGAGTTATTGTTGAAAAGCCTCTCTATCCTCGACGTGTGACTGCTTGGTGCAGTTTATGGTCCCGCGGGGTCATTGGACCTTACTTTTTCGAAAAAAAGGCTGGAGCAACAGTTACGGTGAATGGATTGCGCTATCAACAGATGATTAATGATTTTTTATGGCCGGAATTGGATGGTATTGATCTGGACAACGTTTACTTTCAACAAGACGGCGCTACGTGCCATAAAAGCAACGAAACCATTGATCTTTTACGGGAAAAGTTTCCGGACCGTGTTATCTCTCGAAGAGGTGATCACAATTGGCCGCCGAGATCTTGTGACTTAACACCTTGCGACTTCTTCCTTTGGGGCCACGTGAAAGAGAAGGTCTACGCCAACAACCCAGCGTCGATTCAAGACCTCAAAGATGGAATTCGTGAGGCTATCGAGGATATAGGGCAGCCACTTTGCGATTTGGTTATGGAAAATTTCATGAAAAGGATATGGTCCTGTAGGCGTGGTCGTGGTGGTCATTTGGCTGATGTTATTTTCCATTATTAATGGCATACCTTCCTCTTTATAATGAAATAAAGATCCAATCATTTATCTCAAAAAATGGCACTTTTCTTTGAATATCAAAATAACACCTCTTATTTACAACCCAAGTATGAAATCGATTCAAGTCGTATAAAATGCAACATGATCTTTAAATCTATTACGACAGGATACTCTCTACATCTTCTTTATCTTTTTTGACATGAGTGGATATTTTTAAGTTCCATTCTTCACGATTTGTTAATAAAAAACAATATTAACCCTTCATCTGCCGTAGGTTCTAATAGATCATGCTCGGGCCCATTGTATCTACCAGAATCAGTTTTAAAGAAACCTTCTTAAGTAAAATTTTTTAACTTCGTATAAAATTTTCGTAAATAATGAAAGATAGTTTCTGTGAATAAATTAAAAATTACGCTGTTCATTACTATGTCTTTATTTTATAACGGAAAAAACCTCAAGATGTATTCTATACGCTTTAGGTAGTAAATGAAAAATATATAACAAAAAACATTGTAATTATTACAATGGTAGTGATATCTAAAAGTATAACATATTTGTTAATGTTCCTGATCGGGTTGTGCAGTCCTCAAATCTGCAAAGTAGTTATATTTACTTTTATCACATAGAATACAACATAGTGTAACGATCATTTTATTGTTCTAATATAATTACCCCGGCCGAGCGGTAACGAGGGAGCAATTTTAGTTGTGTCATTGTATAAAGAGTAAGAAGATATGTTCCATCTCAGTATGAGAGAAACCCTTTTTCTTTTTTCATTGCGTCATCAGTTAAAAAAAATTTCACAGATGTGAAGAAATCGTAAACGAATAAATCGAATTGAATTTTTAAGTTCATATTTAATAGAAGTTAAGCAAAGGAAATCTATTAAAATGGTTAATTGTGCAGTAAAATATTGTAAAAAATATATAAAAATGTCCCATACATTTCCTTGGAAATTTTTCAACTAGTGACGTTGTGCTCAAATGGAACATACCTGATACGCCATATACCATGTAGTTGTGTATTCCTATACACCTTGCCTTTTCTATATCACAGCTTCTTCTAAGCACTCCACCTCTCCGTCACTTGTCGATTCGATCATTTCCGCAATTTGTTTCCACCACGCCACGGATAAGAGGTAGATCCTAAAGCCCTCCCACAATCGTCGTTGATATTCTTGTTCGTGTCTTCGCTAGAAGTTCCCGTGCGCACATAATGAAACGGAAACTTTCACCATTCGATTTTGTCTCGCAACGGTCGACAACTTATCCTCGCTGCCTTCAACACGCACCACGTGATTGTGAAATTGGAGTGGTGAATGCCTTTGGTAAAATTATGTGAACTGGCCTAGAATACCACAAGGTCGAGGTGCATGTAAAGTTAGTAGGCAATGTGCGAAGAAAAGTGGACTAGGGTTTCGGAAATTGACGAAAGAAATCTTATTGAATCCAGCAAGAAATTCCGTGTATCGTCAACTGTGGAATAAAACTGCCAGCTGATATAGCCAACTGTTGACACCTGAAATTTGTTTACCTCTGAGCTAGTTTAGAAAAACGAAGTCTCAAAAACGTGGGCAAGACACTCGCACACCGTTCTAGCTCTACAACTTTCGGATTATGAACTTTTCTACTCAAACACAGGAAAGTACATAGAAGCAGTTTTGCCGACTAGATTTGACAGATTTGGAGTTTGTGACTTGCAATGAATAGGAAAGGCGACAGTTGTAGGTATGCATAGACCAAACCTTCCCTTTCTTTTCACAGCCAACTCTCTAGATTCGTACTGTATCTTTAGCCAAAATAATTAGCGATCACACTACTAAGAAATCTTTAATTCCTCCGATTCGATATTAAATCTAGATTCCTTTCACTTTATGTACTTTGTTGCTAAACTTGAGCAACGCGTGAAGGCGTGAAGGCATGAACGCTTGCGTGCCGCTACTTATCCGGGAACACGGGTACGTATCTACGTACCTACCTATACGCGCTTTGCAAAAAGAAACGCTTCGAAGAAAGTGTATGAAAACACTAAACACTTTTCTCAACATAACCGATAGTTAACTCATCCTTGAATAACTTTTAACAGCCGTGTTTTAAGTATTGGTGAGGCGGGGGTTCCTTTTTTTTCTTTCAGGAAAGAGCGTTCAGACCGAGATTTGACGGTTAAATTAACATACGGGACGTAAGCTTACAATAACTATAAAGTTTGATGAAAAATTATAGCAATAAATACAAAATCTCATAAATAAGCTGAAATTCAATAAAAATAACTGAGAAGTAGGTACCTATGGAAACCTTAAAATCTTCTAAATAAATTTAAATCCAGTAAAAAGAATTGAGAAATGAATAGAATATTTTATGAAGAAATTAAAAAAAAACGGAATACAGGGATTCCGTTCCGTGACCTGTCCTGTTTCTTGCTTAAATTCCTCCACTTTTACTCCTTTTGTTATGGATGTATGTTGAGAGTGAATGGTCAGGACGTGAAGTCCAAACTGCCAGCATGAGCTGACAGATCACTCGATGACAGCGTTAGTACAGGGCGGCACGCTAGCACCTCGGCTAAGGGTGGCGGAGAGTGTGGGGGAGTTCCCGAAATAACCTGCCGCTTGTCACCAACCATAATAAAAAAAAGAGATTTTCGTGCCTACCTACGAAAGCCTTGCACTCACTCAGTCCTGAAGGGACCTTTACGTCACTTACCTGCATTTCCATGAAGGCGCAGATGACATGCCTTCTTGGCCAAGCCCCATCCTCCCATTGACTTTGGGTGGCACAATCGTCCAAAGTCCCTTAGTTGACCTGTGAAGAGACTTTTATTACTTTTAACTACTTTAATGCGATATATGGAAAATTCCATCAATTTACCAAACAATAACAATATTATTATTCTTTTTTGTATATAGGTATTTCAAAATAATTTAAACCAATTTCAATCTACAAAAAAAAAAAGTCCTGAACGCTGTCGACTTCAAATTCACTGATAGACTTCTCAACAATTCCAAAAGAACTCTCTCTCCACCTAATGGTGTACGGTCTTCAGGGCGAAAAAAGTGTGCTGCGACGTAAATGGGGCTAGAATTTGCCCCATTGGGGGCAGCTGCGCCATCTCTTAGATTTGTTGGTCCCCACTCTGACGAACTGCTTTGCTTCCTTCATAAGCGTCATAGCGTACGCGTAGGACTTTAGCAGGCTTTTGTCTGCATTGCGGGGAAATCTAATCTAAGCAACAATAGGTTTAAGTAAAAACACATCATAATGTATCCTACTGGATTGCGCGAACTTAAAAACATAACTCAACGCCATACAAATCTTGAAGGCATAAAACTATGAAGCTACTTAAAGCAGCAAAACGTACGGGAAAATAGAAACTGGTGTATCTCCTGAAACTATTGCGCCGCAATGGAAGATTAAAATCCAATCGGAAAATCAGGATACAAATGCAACTGTGAGAAGCGATGATTCATTTCATTGGTGGAAAACAATCAGCGAATTTTCTTGTAATCAATAAATCAGTCTTGTTGAAAATTATTGACAAGTTATTAAATACAACTGATACTTGGTACTCAGATGTATTTCCCTGAAGTAAAGTTTCATGAAAAATTCAAAATACGAGTGATTTGACTTCATGTGGCCAAATTATTATATCACTATCACACTATCGCATAAATGTTTACAAAAAGTGTTATATTCTCTTTTTTTTAAAAAAAAAAAGCTCGAGTCCAGATATGCGATAATATGAAAAGGAAGAAATTTGATAGTTAATCATTTAATAAACGGGACAAATAAATTATTACTTTCGTGTTCCATCTCAAATGTTGTCCTAAACTCCCAACAAATTGATGCTGAAAACGACTTTTATTATATTCCAGATATTATATTAAGGAGAACAATGGAAGGTTACCATTGCAGTGTTTCTGGAGGGGCCTGGCGGAAATATTTATCTCGTAGGAAAATGAAACTCTGTAGCGGGAGCAGCCTGCACTACAACTATAGCATCCTAAAATAAAATATTACCAAAAAAGATTGAAAAGCAACTAATTACCTAAGATTGGCCATTCCCCTCCGTTTGCGTGATCTGCACTATTATCCCTGGATTACCGATAGAAATTATTATTAGTTTAACTTCGGCGAGCTCAGTATCCCATTTCGGGAAAAGTATTCAGCACTATACATTAATTTTTTGAGATGAGGGCTCCCAAGCACGGCATCCAGAAAGGCCCATGTGCTCTCCTGCTAGAGGCCCTAACACCAAAACCTTCCTGTTCATCACACAAGGCTTTGCAACTCCTCTACAGATAGGAGCGCAGAGCCTAGTATCCAGACTGCTCCGGGCGAAGGCTTGACAAGCAAATAAAAAGTGTTCGGTTGTCTCAGGCTCTCCTTCCAGACATGATAGACGCTGAGAGCTGTAAACAATTCCCATTATTTTTAGATGAGTGTGAAGCGAGCTGTAGCTGGTGATGATGCCATTACATTGTTTCCTTTCGAGCCCCATGAGAAAATCAGAGATATTCCCATTGGGCCCATCAAGAAACAGTTTTGTACACCTGCAAGTACTCAGGTTGGCCCATCTCTGTTGATTCTATGAACAGGCGCTTGGTAAGAGACCCGATACTGGAGGTGGCAATGCCTACAGCGGGTCCAATTCCGAGAAACGGACAATCAGAGTCAAACTTAGCTAAAAGGTCAGCCTTTTCATTCACTATGATTCCCATGTGACTATGAACCCACTGAATGGACACTTTGCGTGGATACACAACTTATCCAGAGACGACCTGCAGTCCCCCAGTAACTTAGATGTTATCCGAGGGCCACTCGGAGCCATCAAGGCTACCTGGCTATCCAAAAGGATAGGTTGCTTTCGGATCGTAGTCCCCACGAGTGTCCACGTCCACCATAGAAGGCATATGTGGGTATAGGTCTACCGATCGAGTTGTACATCCAGTGCACAACCCTCGGTCTTATGCCCCATGTGCAGCCATAGTCTTTGTAGGGCTCACTGTCATATCTCGACGGGTGCACCAGTCCTCAACAATATTAAGTCTCCTCGGTGCATGAAAGCATAGATAGGCAGCAGCCATGTCGTGCCCTTGATATGAGCAGAGGGATGTCATCCGCATACGTTTCATGCATGCATATACTAAAGTGTTGACAAGAAAAAGGCCCAACAATGCCACTGTACAGAAAAATGGTTAATAGTAGTTTCTTTCCTGAATTCCTTTCGGCGCAAATATCAGAGGACAGCTGAATTTCACCTCGCGGTCATAATAGACCTACGATTTGCTCTCGCCCAGATTAGAATTAATTAGTTGTAGCACAAACAATTGCTATAAAGGAAATTAAAGAAAGAGAAGCCCCAGACCTGCAATATATATATATATATATATGTGGTTCCTGCGCTGCCTTGCATGCAACATAAAGCCAAAAAGCGCGAGTGTGTGGATAGGGTAGAAAATTTGAATTTTTTTCTACATAAGCTCTTTTTTTTAAAAGCAAGTTCTTTTTTTTAATGCATACATATGTTTTATAACGTGCATTAATGGTAAATACATTTCTTTTATATTAGCCTGCAACATAGAAAACTACAAGCGTTGTGGACTCTTAAAACACTGGTGCCCATAAAATATATCGCCCCAACACTTTTTCCTCAGTTAGCTGACGCACTACTTACGCTCACATGAAAAACGCGTACTACTAAGTTCTTTATTATTGGTGTACCTAAAGATAACTTTCGCAACTATTTTTTTGGTTCAGTTATAATTTTTTAATATGGAAATTATTTTTAATCATGAAATCATTGGAGTATAAAATCATCCAAGTTTAGAAGTGGGTTTTTCAGCTATCGCCAAGACTAGTTACATACAGGCGCGGATCTAGCGTTAAAATTAGGGGGGGTCATGGTCATCTTACTGCAAAATAAAAATACAATTGTAAGGTGTTTAATTTACCAAAAACGAGTATGTATTTCAACATTTATATAACAGATATGTATTTATATAACATTTAAATAATATGGTTACATGTCATAGTGCAATAGAAAAGAAGACTTCTATTGGAAATGGATGCTTTGATTGAAAAACTAATTAAGAACAGACATAAACAACTTTCGGAAAAAGAAAGGCAACATTATGGGGAAAATTTTGGCTTTCATCTGAACACTTCCCAAATTTTGCGAAATGCTCATGGGCCAACCAACACACTTCACTTCTAGGGAAGGAAGAAATTTTCTGGCCTCGTGCAGAGACGTGTTATCACAATAGTTTTGCTACACTATATTCCTTATATGATTACCAGGTTAAAAAAACGTTCAAACAAGTAACAATTTTTGATATAAATAATAAGTGTATCACAAATTCACAGCACATAATGAGAATTTTATTATATTATCACCTCAAATCGGATGTAAGCCAGGGCCAACACGCGGGTGATTATAGGCAGTTTTTACGGGTGAGAAGTATTCGGGGGTAGGACAAATTCTGAAATGCTAAATTTTGATCGGGAGGACGGGCAGTATACCAATAATACTACTGAAAAGGAAATTGATTCGGTCATTTTAAAATTGCTAAATTTCTAATCGATCGGTTGTATAGTTGTTTACCTGCGATTTGAGGTGATAATATAATAATTAAATTATCATTACGTGCTGTGAATTCGTGATACAGTTATTGCTTATCTCAAAAACTCTATATATTTGATGTTATCTTTCGTGACCGATTTGTGAAACATTATTAAACGAAATTAAAGGGTATTCTACTTGTTTTTACATTTATTTCACAAAAAATTTTTTTTCTCGTTATAAATTTACTGACAGCTGTTTCGATCTCTATCGGATCATCCTCTTTAATTTCTTTCAAAAACTGTAACTTAATTGAACACGCACACAATTAATTTTGGCAATCATATATGGAAATACACGTAACAAAATTATTGTGCTGGTATGTCTAAGCACAAAGGGAGGAAAATCCTTCCTTCCCTAAAAACTTCTCCCACTGACTGTAAAATAATAAGATTAAGATTACAAGTATATTTGTGCTCGATTACTGTCACTGATATCGACAGATAAGAAATACAAATAACCTGATATCGACGGCTGCACTACTATAGGTCTGTTCGCATAGTTTTTTTTTTTTTCAAATAAAAACATGAAATACGTCAAATTATATGATAGGGAGAGAAACTGCGAGTGACACTCGCAAAGTACGCGAAAGGCTCCAAGTAAAAACTTGTGTAACGTCAAATAATTAAAGTGGATTATCTGATTTATTATTTAAATTATTGAGTTATTGTGCTCCTATTTAAAATAAATATGCATGCCGGAGAATTACTTTCTATAGTACAAGTACAATAAATAAATTTAATTTACCACTTTGAATACGTAAAATATTTTTGAGGAACATTCTACTTCCACTGGAGGAGGAACAGCAGGTTTATTCATTTCTTTTAAAGTAAACTAAAAACTTAAAAAATAGCTAAAAACTCAAAAATAACTAAAAACTAGTGGGAGCTGTCAAATCTGACACTTTTGAAGTTTTTACTTGACGATTTTTCTCTAGTCAAATCAAGTAATAAATTGAACGGAGGGGAAAAGTTATGTAAACAATTTCTCTCTCAGTTTTCGAGTACGCGAACGCCTTCGAGTAAGAACTTACAAAACGATTTGAAGCTAATACGCGAACAGACCTAAAGTTTATGAGTATACTGCACGCGCATTTTGCAACACTTTTGTGTCTAGACGTGTCAATGTCATCAATAGAAAGGAAATAGTTCCGGAAATTTTGGAATTGTAAAATTTCTGATCGGACGACTTATTTAGGGCCAACCCACACGAGAAGTTTTTAAGGAAGGAAGAATTTTCCTCCTCTTGTGCTGAGACGTACCAGGATAATTACTTCGCTACGCGGAGCTCCGTATATGATTACCGAAATTAATTCAGTACGCGTTCAATTAAGTTATAGTTTTTTATATAAACCTAAAGGGAACGCCATATAGAAGTGAATTCACTTTCTGCAGTGTCTTTCTATGGACATTAGTCATTAAACATGTCAGTAGTTTTATATAAGAACGCTGCAAATATTTTAGAATGTTAGGAGTTAGGACTAAGTTAGGGCTCTCATGTGGTAGTGAGGGATTCTGTTTTCTGGCTTAGAGGGTGTTTCTCGAGGGATCACACAAAATTGGGGTCCCAAACTGAAATTCTGAGAAGAACTTATACACATACATCACATGCACACAATAATATTCATTTAAATAAATTTTGGTTTTTTTAAGTTTTGGAATAACATTTTTTTTTTTAAGTTGAAAAATATAAAAAAAAAATACAAAATAATAAATATATTTTTTCAAAAAACTCAATTAATTAAATATTTTATTTTTCAAGTTTATGGGGGGTCATGATCCCCATGACCCCCCCCCCTGGATCCGCCACTGGTTACATACATATGTACTTACTTCAGTTTCCATTATTACTTAGATTCTATTGATGACAAATCTTTCAAATTTGTGCCTCTTAAGGTTTAAAGTGATGCATGAATTTACTAAAATGTTTAAGATACAATGTCCATAATTTAAAGAAAATACCCAAGTTGTATGGATAGCTTTCAAGAAATAATTTGCCTCCTACCATTCAACAATTCATTCATCCAACTTTAGTCATTTAAGCTGTAATTACTGCGGCATTATTATTAAGCTCCGACTTTTTGTGGACGGCAAAGCTGGAAATTAATTTTACATGAATTCAACTTAGTATTATTTTTTTAATTCCATCATAACTTCGAAGGTCGGGTTTTATCCCCAAGTTACTTTTTACAGAAGTAAGAAGAAAACCAATGAATTAATTGTCCGTATTATGGCGTTGTTCTTTTTCTCAATTATTATCGATTTGATGTATGTTGGAGGCAAGAAATTGGATATTTTCGTATAAGAAAATTCGCGATAAATATTTAAACCATAAACAAATTTTGATGTTTATTTATCATCATCAAAGTAGTAATTAATAACATTGAATACTGAATATTTTAAAAATATTTCCTAATTGACCTTATGCTGAAAAGCTTCCATAATATTCGCCTTGGGCCTCAAGAGATGTTCTATGAGTATTGCCGTAACTATACACCATGTAGATACTCGAATTCTTTATTTAAAAATCGAGCTAGAGTTGCTCTGAATTTAGTTTTCATCTGTTTGAATTGCCAAAATCAGTCAACACTAAGAAAGTTAAACTTTATTCCAACTGATTGCAAAGCCTTTAGTATTTTGGCTGATAAACTTAAATATTCTGATATATGTGGGACTCTGCGTCAGAAAGAAAAAAAAAAAAAACAAAACAAAGTTTCAATAAATCCAAGAATTTCATACAGCTGCAAAAATTGCAAAAATTTATAACAATAACTTTCCGCTATGTTGTAAATGCTGAGCTGGACCTGAAGCCATTCGATAATTGCAGTCGCATCGTTAAGCTGCAGAATTCGAACATTATTCCCGGTTTTTAGTTTATTGATCTAATTACCTTTTTAATAAGCCATTTTTATTACAAATTGAAGCCGTGTAGGTGCAAAGCCATGTACCAGCTGTAGATAAAGATTGTGCATAAATTAAAGACTGGATTTATATTTTAATTTATTCATATTTACCTTGAATTACCTCAAGATAAAGACATTATATCTTGGTGAGTAGTGAAGAACAAAATAATTTTACATATATTAACAATTAACAGATTTACCGTGAAAAAAGAGTATTATTTATTGATAGAACCCATTTTAAGGCTTTTAATTTCTCCCGAACCCCACATAACTTTTTCAAAAAATTTGAATACTAGACTAGGTTTGGTATGAGTGCCGGCTATTGAAATATGCACCTATACGATCAGATATACTTAGACCATATTCGGTTCACATTGATACCACTTCATTTAGAACCCTACCTGATTACCACAAAAGATCTCCAAACTTTTTGGAATTTCCCACAATTCAAGGTAAGAGTAGCTACCAAGCATATTCTTCTACGTTTGGCAAGGCGAGGGCAATCACACAGCAGATGTTGACCGATCTCGAACTTCTCTTCATCTATATAGGCTCTGAAAAGTGACAGTGTCTCGTGATAACTGGGCTAAACGAGGTCTAATTTATGACCCATCCCCGAATTTATTGCTTTGGTATTTAAAAAATAAAAACACTATAGATAATCCAGTTTGATCAAAAGTTGGGACCACCACCAATCTAAAATAGGTTAATAGTTTTTCACATTACACAATCTCATCGCAGAGTCTAGCTTGACTCGAAACTGACGTTGGGATTGCATGTAGAGGAAAAAGTTAATGGGGTTTTGTTCAAGCAGATGAAATTTTGGTTGCACATGAGGCGTGAAACCGAGTTTTGTTCACTGGATATATACCTCGGGCTCCATGCGATCTACGGCTACTGCTGCCCTTGAGGTCTTACTTAATCTTCCACCGCTTTATCTTGCCATTCAGGCAGATTCAAAAGGGGTGTCTGTATATTGCGCTCATGGGGTTTTTGGGAGGACGGCCGGACTGGTTCCTCCCATTACTTATTGGCGTGTGAGCTGGAACGGGAAACCATCTGGCCCACATGCCACTTGATGTGATGGTACCAGAGCTTCGTTTTGGGCGTCGCTTCTCTGTGATTTGTCCCGAAAGAGAATTGTGGGCTGAAGGCAGTGCTTTATCGAGCCTTCCCCGGCCCGCTCTAAAAATTTTCACTGACGACTCTCTGAATAATCTTACTAATGAATGAGCCAGTGCGGGTGTTTACTTTCTTGAACTTACTTGGAAGGTACACCATTGTCTTCCAGGCTGAACTTTTCGCCATCGCAATGACAGCTAAGATTGCCCTTGATATGGAGATCAAGTAAAAAACACTGCTATACTTTCGAATAGTAAAGCAGCGTTGATGGCTCTGAGTCGCCCTCGGCTAACATCTGAGTTGCTGGGGCACTGCAGGTCGTCCATGGAAAATTTGTGTATGTACAACAAGGTGCCCTTCACTGGGTTCCTGGTGACATGGGGATCACGATGAATGAAAAGACTGGCCTTCTAGCCAGGTGTGACTCTGGTTCTTTCTTCCTTGGAGCGGAACCCACCGTAGGCGTTTCCAATTCGGTTATCAGATCTCTCATCAAAGCGGATGTTCGCATGAAGCATAAACAGAATTGGGCGAGCCTGGGTACTAACAGGGGCTCGAAAGGAAACAATGCTGAACTGTGGCTGCCATCATCACCAGCCACAACTCGCTTAATGCTCATTTAACAAGGATGGAAGTTGTAGACAGCCCTGAGTATCTGTCCTGTCTGGAGGACAGCCTGAGGCAACGCAACAATTTCTGTGTGGATCTGGAATTTTTATATGTTTGGAAACATTTACGAATGATTTTCAAGATTTCGTCCATTCGTAAATCAAAATAAAAAAGTCTTCTTCTCACACGTTAATGCGTTCAGTAGCAGTGCCCAAATATGTATTTTGTCAAACTGGTGGTTTTTTACTTTTCTGAAAGCCTTTTAAAAGTAGAAATACTGTAACATAATTTATTTGTATTTTAGATACTTCATTGCATTAGCGAGAAAATAAAAATTGTCTATTCAACGATTTTAAAACAATATCCCTTTTTAAGAAGCTTTTTTCGGTATTTGATGAAAGGTTATATTAATTTGAAAATTAAACAACATAATTTTTATATGCCGAGTTTACAGAAATATGAAACACTAATTAAGATAGCTGCTTTTCTTACACAAAGAACAGTTTGAAATTGTTTTGGTTTGCTCTTTACCTAAGAACGTTGTAAAGCTTCCAAAATAAGGGCAGGACTTTAAAAGTACATGAAACACGATACATTGATGAGTAATTCACCAAACGTTATTTGAGTCCAGAAATAGTCCTGAGTTCAATGTGAATTACATACATAAGAGAGGATTGTCTAATAACAACGTCAATATATATTTCGGAAATCTGCAAGAATTTTAGATGTCCTAAGAAGATCCATCGATTATCTAAGATAATCGCCTCAAAACAAGACATAAATTAAATTATGGCATAAGCAAATCAAGCGATGTTATCTTGGAGTTCAAACGGTACTAAAAATACTGCTAAATTTACATTATTACATAGATTTGTATTTATTTTGTATCGCAATTTCATAAAAAAAATTTTCAAGGCGCTCACATTGGGCACACGTTGTTTTATGGTGCAACAACAACATAATATCTAGGAAAATCCACAATTTGAATTGGTAACAAATGAATCGTACAGTAAAGCCCAAATCGAGTTAGAGATAAATCTATTTGCCAGAACCCTCTGGAGTGTGTCATTATATTTGATTTTTCCCTGCCTAATTTACTCTGATTTTGAAGAAATTTCATATTTTTTAGCTTTGCGGGATTACATTTATTATCTTCTCTTTGTTGTACATCATCTTATTTGACTCAATTCGCTGATTGTATCCGCATCCTGTGGCGCCCATAAGCTCTGTATTTTGTTATGGAAATTTATCCGGATGACCTTTGACAACTTCATATTATGCAAAATATAACACAAAACCTACATAGTTCTGTAAGCAATACAGGCAATTAAATATTTTTTATTCATAACGATATCATTAAGTGTGAAAATATAGGAATGAGTACATTTATAGAAAGCCAAATATTACATCAAAGTTAATTATGAGAAAGACTATTTTGCTTGCAGGCTGGAATCTGAATACCTCACAGTAGGTAAGTACTGCTTACAGTTAGAAACAATGCAATTGAAGTCAACATAATTCTGTCGGGTGGTGGATGGAAAAGAATGAACGGAAAAACTGTTCTACACTGACCAACGACAGCACTCCCACAATCATAAAATTATTAGTAACAATTAAGCAGTACTGTCCAAAAATCTGCGACATCTTCTGCTACAAGTAAGAGTATGGAAAACTAGCCAGTGCAATTTAACAGTAATCATGTATAAACAAGAATATATCACATCTATGAACAGATTGTTATAAGTTACGAATCTATATAAAATAATTGAAAAAGATCCGACATCTAGATTTGAGAAC
The DNA here is from genome assembly GCA_963924295.1 of Dioctria rufipes. Classification (NCBI taxonomy): domain Eukaryota; kingdom Metazoa; phylum Arthropoda; class Insecta; order Diptera; family Asilidae; genus Dioctria; species Dioctria rufipes. The sequence continues at coordinate 58,075,663 of OZ002740.1, forward strand.
TGAGCTAAAGTGTTGATTAATAAATTACAGACACGTCAATATATTTCACAGGAACAACGGAATAGAATGACAAAAATAAATGATGTCCCACTGAAAATATATGGGATGAGGAAAATTCACAAACCAGGACTATCTATGAGACCGGTGGTTTCTTGTATTAACACACCAGCGTATAACTTGACAATATTTCTATATAACAGTTTTCGACTTATATTAAGACATTTCAGTTTAATGTAACCACCCTATTAAAAATGATGCGATGATTTCAGTGATGAGGTCATCATGAGCCCTTAGATGAAAGTAATGATGAAATCTATTCTAGACGCGGGACTGAACTCATTATATACTTTTCTTCAACATAATGAGCTTTTCCATGATCACTCGATGAGCAGTTCCATAAGTTGTTACATTATTTTCTTGTTAACATAATGAAAATACTCACTGATACATTCATCTATCAATTCATGATGAAATAGTGGAAAAGCACACTGCTATTATCATCAATAAATTCATAATGATGACATCGATATATAAATTAGTTCAATTACGCACGACCATTTCACTTCACTTCTGTATGTTGCTATTTTGTGTACATTTCCGATTTTGATGAGCTATGATAACTCAGTGGATTTTTTCAAAGATTTAAACTCTACTAAGCCGTACATACAAGGAGCCTTTTTTGGAACTAGAAAGGAAATCGTTTTGTCAAAAGACGCGGTAAGAATGTACTAAAAAGAGCACGTATTTCTACTCTTTGTTTCACAATGGATTAGTGGAGCTAGATGATAAAAATGGGAATAGGTGAAAGTGTTAATTATACAAATATAATTTTAAATTATTTCAGCTAAAATAATTTTGTAATATAATATGAAATTGATATTAGTTATAAAAATATAAAAGAAAATAAAGAAAATTCAGTTAAAGTAAAATTAAAAGTTCAACAATTCATAAAAATTAAGAAAAGGTAATATCAATAGTTATAAAAATATATAAAAAATCCAGTTAAACTAGGAAGTTGTTGATAATTCGCTGATATCTGCAGATAGCTTCAAATTTTTACTGCAATTACAAAATGAAAATGGAGAAATTGTATAACATTAAGAGTGATTTTATACTTAGATATACACTTTTCTCATTTGTGCTCCGTAATCTTTTCTACCCAGCTCAGGAGCGCAGGCTTCTACATGTAGAAAGAACTAAAAGAATAAAAGAGCAGAGACCCGAATTTAAACCTTATATTCTCGGAACACAAAACTCGCGTTCACAAACAAAAGAGGAAAAAAATTTCAGTTTATTGTATTTTTCCTATTAAAACTTACCAGAAAATAAATTTATAAAAAATTAAAATATGCTTTCACGTGTTACACTTTTACTTGACTTCACAACTTAACGCAACTATCTCAATCGAATGCAGTTTGCAACTACGCATCAGAAGTCAAGACTGTACTATTTTTTAAGGAATACAACAAACCATTCATCATAATTTCGTAGAAATGCAAATGAATTTTGAATACGAACACGCCCATGGTTGCTCATCGAAAGGCTCATCGAAGGGCTCATCGGAACTTGTCAAAAAACTTCACCCGCATTTCAAGTGGCGAAATTTACACATTCATGCGCAATTTCCATATGCACCAATGCTACTTTGCATAACATTCTCCCCGAGAGAAGAAAAGGGATTTCGAAACCGATGAGCATTTCTTACTAGGGCAATTCCATGCAGTTAGTACATATGTATGTAGTATCCCATCCGTGACTTCATCGCTACGTTTAGACCGCAGTAGCAAATTCCTTTATGTGGCATAAGTTTGATGGTATAATCACGTACAGAAGCCAGATGCAGCTTCTGTGTAACATGCCGTCTAGTACCTAATTGATGAAGAATCTGCTATAGAAAGTGCGGAATAAACAAGAATAAGAACAAGAAGCTGCCAAAGCTAAAAAACCATAACCTCAAAATTGCCTGTGAAATGTTTTATGCTAACTAACATATAAAATAGCAATAAATTGAAAATATTAATGGAAACACAATAAAAAAAAAATAAAATAAAATTAATGGAAACACAAAAAAATAAAGGGATGCCCTTGGTTTTCAAATGAAATTCGCCATCTCATAGCAGAGAGAGATCTGTTGTACCATCAGTTCAGGATTTCTGGCTCTGATTCAGACCGTAGTCACTACAGAGTGGTGCGGAATAGAGTCACTTCTGTCATTGGATTGGCCAAGCGAAGGTACTTCAATTCGAAGTTAAATCCTACTCTGCCCGCTAGAAATTTGTGGAGTAACCTGCGTAGGCTAGGTGTGTACTATAAAGACTCCGCTCTTTGTGAACTCGATCCTAATGAACTAAACAACGCTTTCACATCTATTCAATCCCCAGGCAATTTACCCTATCAGCAGCGACTGGGCACTGATGAAGTAGTTCAGAGTAATAATAATAGTGGTTTCTCGCTCGTGCGATTAGTAGAATTAAGTCATCTGCTACTGGTCCTGATGATATCTCGCCAAGATGTATAAAAATAATTTTTTCCTCCATTTCTCATATTTTAGTGCATGTGTTTAATATGTGTATAACTACTTCGCAGTTTCCATCACTTTGGAAAAAGCTATCGTGTTGCCAATTCCCAAGTCTCGAAAATGCTCTGCACCAGGTGATTTTCGGCCGATTAGCCTGCTCTGCTTCCTCAGTAAAGTTCTTGAGAAATTAATGCATTCTCAAATTACTTCCTTTCTCAATCAACAATCTTTACTATCTTGCTTGCAGTCAGGTTTCAGACCACGGCATAGCTCTGAGTCGGCATTGCTCAAAGTGGTGTCGGACATTGGTGACGCAGTTGACAGAGATCGGATAGCCATATTAGTCCTTCTGGATTTCAGTAAGGCCTTCGATTGGATTAATCATGATATCCTTCTTCATAAATTGCAGCAGAATTTCAGTTTCTCATCTACCGCTACCTCTCTTATCAAAAATTGTGTCCTCTGCCGTAGCCAATCGGTTAAGACTCAATCAGTTTCATCTCCTTTAACTCTTCACTACGGTATACCCCAGGGTTCTATTCTCGGTTTTCTTCTCTTCTGTCTATACATAAATGATCTACCCACAATTTTGCACGATACTTCGGTCCACCTTTACGCTGATGACGTACAAATCTATCTAGATAGACCAATTGGCTTAATCGAGGACGGCGTCATTCGGCTTAACAATGACCTTGATTTGATCTGTGACTGGGCCAGTCGCAATCAACTAATTCTAAATCTAAACAAGTCAAACTGTCTATTTGTGAATAGGAGGGATTATGACCTAAATGATCTACCAGTAGCTAAGATCAATGGCATCGTCATACCATATGCTAGGTCAGTTAAAAACCTGGGCGTCGTGCTAAATACTAAGTTTACTTGTTGTGATCATATATCTAATACAGTTGGAAAGGTGTATTCTTCCCTGAGAATGTTAAGAATGTCTGCGAATATATTGTCACAATGCATGCGTATGAGGCTTGCAAAGACCCTCGTGTTACCTCACTTTATCTTCGGGAGTCTAATATTTCCAAAACTGGATTCTTGCTGTCAGTGGAAATTAACGGTAGCTCTTAATGACACTTTTCGATTTATATTCGGCTTGCCCAGAATTTCTCATATTTCATCTTATGTCGACTCATTTCTTGGATGCTCTCTCGAAACATTCCTCATGAACAGAAGGCTGAAATTTTTGTGCAACTTGATCCATGCGAAAGAGCCAGCTTATATCCAGGACCGTATTCAATTCCTGAGCTCCACTCGACATCGTCGTCTTCTGTTACCTAGCTTTGTTACTCAAATTGATGAGCGATCTTACTTCGTACAGGTGATTCGTAAGTGGAATGGCTTACCCGTCAGCCTTCAGCAGGCTGGCTCCGTTGGAACATTCGGCCGGCTCTTGGCTTCGACCCTTTTGCCTTAATACGCACTGACCGATGCTATGCACTGTATTGCGCTGCACCTCTTCGATTTCTCGTCCTATATTTTTATACACATGATTATTGTTATTATTTACATTTGTTTCTTTTCTTTTCTTTTTCCGTTTGCTTTCTTAAATCTAGTTTAATTTTTTTTTCTTTTACTATAATATATTATTTCATACATCAATTGTTCTAAACATTTGTATAACGTTGCTCATTGTTATGATTCTTCCCGCGCTTGTATTTTACACACACACTGTTAATATTTAGAATTTTTCCTACGTTAATTGTACACTTTTAAGATTTCTAAAATCTTGTGTACCTTTGCCAGCAATAAAATTTATTATTTATTTATTATTTTAGCGTCGACCGAGGTGATATTGCTGTTGACAATTCAAGTAATTATAAGTATATAAATCTCAAAAATTTTACAGTATACTAATTTTATTACTTCAGGCTGCGAAGATACTGTTTGTAATAGCCCTTCTTCTGAAGAAGTTCTTATAGAGTGTTGTCCAGCTGCCAACACAGCACTTGACTATTCGAATGAACCAAGGCAAACACCAAGGCGTCACGTCTGTTCGACGTCATATAAAAAACTTAAAAACCCGTGAATCTCAAATTACATTTACCATACGGCTAACCTATGATTCAAAGATAACAAGCTATAGCCGAATCGAGAGGAATTTTTTGTGTTGTTACGTCATGATGTGACTAAAGTCATTTCCAGAAAATTTGTTTTGATTTTTTCGTATTTTATTGACTGAAATACGTTTTGAATATATTAACATATTTAACAAAACATTAGTTTCTACGTTTAAATCACTTCGGAAAAAGTAATTATATGCTAGTGGGGAAGCAAAGAAATTTCCAAATAGATAATTTTTTTCACTGTGATATTAATGATTGAAATTAAGACGAACAAATTTCTGACAATTGTCGCCAAAGGAGGCAAGCAACCAATTGAGAGATTTTCTGGTCATAGCTTGTTAAACTTTATATCAAGCGGCTAACCAATTCCTATAAAACAACTTTCTTTGTTGTCTTTTCACTGTTCCGAAAATGAAAATAATTTATTGCTGTCTCAACTGTTTTGCGCTAATACACCGCACTAGAACAAAGAATCCAAACGCCACAGCACGAGACCGATTTTAAACATTGCTACGGCACTGACCTATCCTACTGACAGTACATGTTGTTTGTTTACTTATACACAATTAGGAAATCCCATGTGTAAAGTGTATAGAGGTTGACCCACTTATTGAGTAATGCACGTTGTTCCTTTTTCTCTTCATTCTGTTTGCTTATTTCCAATGTACTTATAAATGAACCAATGACTGTAGCTAATTTCTGTCGAAATGCCCGAATGTCGCTTGTATGGGCAATATTCGTTATTACTGATATATTGGGAAGGCGTTCCTATAATTCAAATTCTAGAATTCCTATATACCATCCTTTAATTATCTCACCCCACTACGAAATGATCTAGTAGGAAATGATGGACATCTCCTAAATAAAAAGCCGATGCTTCGAAGGTATTGGGCAGTCGATTTTCGAAAATTTACTGAATAGGTTAACCCTCCACCAGTGGTAAGGCAACCTATTCTAAACTAAAGAAGATAAGCCAGTAATAAGTTAGTAATAGCTCAAAGCAAAAAGTAATAAGTGAAAAAACGTGTAAACCTAACAGACAGAGTACGGTCAATAAAGGTGTAAGTTAATTCAATAGCCCAGCCAGGCGTTCAGGGATTGTGAATATAATACATAAAATAGAGGAGATATCAAATCGACAATAATGGAACAAACGGTCCCCAGAAGGGAAAATGTATCCAACGAAATCCAGGAACAAATCATGGAATACACAAAACTAGCGGAATTCGACGAGGACACAATGGATTTTGAAGAATTCCAGAAGATCGTCTCAAAACTGCAGAGCACCAAAAGCCTGCGAAAGCAAACTAAGTTTTTCCGATTAATTACTATTAGCAATATTATATTACACATATAAATATAAAAAAAAACAAATTTACAATATTTTAAAACAAATTGAAATGCAAACTGAAAAAAACCTGTTTTACAAATTGAAAGGTAAACAAAATTTCATTATATATTACTTAGATTAGTTACATATTGTAAGTGAAGTGAAAAATTTTAATCTCTCTATACATATATTATTTCTACAAATTGAAATTCAAATTTCTTTACATATTTAAAAGTGACAAAATTAATATTTTTACGCATTACAAAGTGAACTTCTTTTTGACAAGTGAAATATGTGCTAGGTTTGAAGATCTTTTCTAAACAAAAAGTAATTGGTTCTCTCTGTTCTTTATCCCAAAAGAGGACATGACTCGTATTTATTTTACTTGGTCAAACAAATTTTGTTTGTGTTTAAGAGCTTATTTTAGTGGGTCCCTTTCATTTCTCCTATATTTTTGTTTTCCTTCTGAAAAGTGTGAGTGCCTCAACATAATATGGCCGTCCTATTAGGTCGCGCAAGTACTACATGCCTCAAACCGAGATATAAGGACTCTGCCGTTGAGTTCCGTTTCAGGGTCATCTGATTTCAAAATAGAGTTCGATGGAAACTCAGGGGATCTGCATCGGTATCTCCTTAGTTGCGAAATTCTGTTTTCAACTTCTGAGAGCGATACTGACAATCAAATGTTGCTTAGCATCCTGAAAACCAAACTAACTGGTCCAGCTTACGACATCTTTACATATAAAGAAGTCTCAAGCTGGGAAGAATTGAAAACTGAACTTGTCGACCAGTTTCAGGAGCATAGACCGCACATAGCGATACAAGGAGAACTATTGCGACTTAAGCAATCTCCACGAGAAAGTATCTACGATTTTGCATCGCGTGTTTCGATACAGCTATCTGACAACAACGCAGCAGATGGCATTTCACGAGTGGAGGAACTACTCAGGTCATACAATCTCATTCCTGAAAATTCCTTTAATAAAGCCACCGAAGCTTCAGTTCGAAGTTATCTCATTTTTGAGAAAAATGACATTAGAGCATTTGAACATAGCCTTAAAAGTGAGCAATTCAAGGCTATAATGAAGGCACGATCGGAAACCTCAGTAAGGAAGCTTATAACTTTCACTTCCAAACATGCTCAACGCATTGAGGAGTCGGAATCTAGCAGCCAAAGAACCACATCAAATGTGCCAGTGTGTGAGTTCTATGCTTAAAGAGGCCATACCAAAGAGTTTTATGTCAAAAGTACGGAGTTTTTTATTTAAAAAGTTGGGCTAATGATCTTCACTTGAGCAAGTACTCCTAGTTCACGTTACAGACATACAAAGACGAAGCTAAGCCGTCACAAGGCTTAAAAGAAATAACATGACAAACTTCTTGAAGGGCAGGGGGAATGGAATTACTTAAGGGCCAATGGCCCGCCCTAAATAAAAGTGGGCGCTGCGTGAAAATTAAATATTGTTACGCGCGTGGCCTTAGTTCGTTATTTAAAACACAATATTTCAGATATAATTCAAAAGTACTTTCTTTATTTAACTTTACTGTTTACTTTTATAGCATAATTATCAAATCAACTATTTAGTTATCGCTAGTACCTACAGTACGTCTAATTATCGCAATCCAAATAGTTTATTTCGTTCACTTCACTGTCTGAATTAAGACTCGCCTCCATACTCTACAAATTATCTTAAAACCTTCCCGTAAATTTTATTCTTCGAACCCAAAGTTTACTGAGATATCACTAACCTAAAGTTGTTTCCATTTCCAACTGATGTCGCTTGTGCCACTTGGTTGCGCGTAACAATATTCTAGAGACTTGACAACGAAAAATGACTCTATCACTCGATAAGAATAACCGTTCCGAATGTACTGCCATAGTTTGATAAAAATTCTCGCAAAACTATCTCATAGGATACCACAATCATTTTGTACGTTCAGTTATGATTAATGCAACATATATTTTCTATAAATACGAATACCCAAAATGAAAACAAAAACCTTTCAAATTGAGATAAATTACATATTTCAATTCTATGCTGCCGTTTCCTTTTTATTAGTCCACTAGTTTAGACCGGGTGCATTCCTATCAACGATGTCACACAAAGAACTACAATCATTTCTCTTATGGTCGGCGGATGTGCTTGATTTCAATGATTTAATCAAAATTTTTAAATTTATTTCTACTTGATTCACTAGCCACTAGCTTTACATATGTATCTCAGAAAGTAAGAAGCATTATGTTGAATAAATATCTTCGGTTGAAATTGATTATTCTATTGTTGCCTTCTTTTACCATTGAATTTCTCAGCATTGCAGAACTACTCCTCCAGAAATGGCGAAATATTGATTTTTCGGATGATTATACCAGAGGATTTCTAACAAGTTCTGTATGGAAATTACATTCAAATCATCAACGAATGAATCAATTATAATTGAACTACACGAAAATCAGCCAATCCATTTAGACTACAAGGACTTTAGATGCAAATCTGAGTTGGCATATGAATGTGAATCATGTTTTTGTACGGTACACAACCACCGTAGTCCAAAAGAGCTTCAACGAAATTCCTTCTAAAATGCAAATCAAAATGCACGGTTGCAAAAGCACAGCCATAATATGCGAAGAATGTTACCTAAACCCTCTGTTGATATTCCATCAGCACGAGAAATAGAAATTCTTGTATAGATACGGCGAGTTTTAGGGAATTTTAGTATGCACTTTTCCTATAATTGCTTGAGAATTTGCAAGCGCCGGCTTTTCATTAAAGTGAATTCCAATGAATAAATCAATCATTATGATTCATCGGTAATCACAGAGAATTCTTTGCTGTTAATTTGTGGAGTTGAGGTTTTAAAAGCTGCTTCCAACATATTTCAGGAGTTAAACTAAACTAGCTTCGAAAAGCAAGCTCACCAGAGGGAAATTTGTAAGTCTAAACCATTGCCCATATTCCAAGTGGTAAAAGAACTTTCAAAGGGCATTGCCTGTAAAATGATCATTGTGAATTACTATTGTATTTTCAATATGTTTTTCTTTCATTCATTCTTGCAAAAATAAAAAATAATATAAATAAATTTCGCCACAGTACTTCCAAATGAAGGTTTTTTATGCAACTAATTTCCGACAGCTTGATCTCTTCCAGTTCCTTCTTTTTCTTTCTTGATCTGCTATTGCTTTTCCAACGGGATTCCTTGAAATCAATAGAATCGATTTCTGGGTAATCAATATCGTTTGTTTTTTCTATCGAATCTACGATTGGGGCAGTATTCAGGCAAGAGGTCCCACGACAATTGCCGCAAATTGCTGAACATTTAAGGCCTAACTTTCGACAACCACACAATGCGCCACAGCCTTTCGAACAATTGCAAAAAAGCATGTTCAAAAAGCGCTGCCCATCGGGGATAAAGAAAGAATTACAAATATTGTATTGTCACCTATTTCTATTGTATATCTATGGTGTTTGTTTAAACGAACTATGTCCAAAAATGGCTTTTTGGAGGCATGTATATCACAGTGGTTGAAAAGACATTCTCTGCCATTCTGTACTAACTACATAACTGCACCTCCCTCAAAATGCTTAAAATGATGGATCCAAAAAGCATAACTCCAGAAAACTGAACATGATTTCAGTTAAAAGCGCTGAACCCGCAAGATTGGGGATGAATACTCAAAAGCGGCATATTGGAGCCAATAAAATCATTGCAACCTCCTGCCGCGGAGCGTCGTTTGAACATGATTTTTTGTAATTGTTCGAAAGGTTGTGGCATATTGTGCGCTTTTTGAAAGTTGGGCCTCCAATATACTGCAGTTTGCGACAATCGTCGTGGGACATCTTGCATGAATGCTGCCCAAATCAAAAATTCGATAGAAAAAAGAAGCGATATCGACGACCCAGAAACCGATTCTATTGATTTCGAGTAATCTTGGAATAGTTACAAAAACAACCTTGATTTGTTTAGTTATGTATTGTTAAATATTCATATTCATATTAGATTGTACCTAACCTGATAAAGTTAATTTTTTTACCGTAGACTTTACATCTTTATAATGTTAGAATAAGAAGAACAAAAACAGGAGCGTTTATTTTGTACCCGAATGTCTATAAAAATGCCGAAACGAGAAGTAACCGCACATACGAGTAAACCTCGATTTCGACCATTACATGCAATTAAATATTGATACAAAATTTATATTGGAGTTTCAGGATCGTAAACACCAACGAGGATAATCCTATTTCCTGTGTAAAGATTATTCCTATCCGAGAATAATCATACTTGCTTTGGTCGTAAACACCAATTCGTCTAAAACAATCAGTTTTTTGCTTATGTGTATTATGAGTATTATGTTTTAAAATTAGAAATTTTGAAGAAGCAATCTAATGAAGAAAATTAATTTAATTTTCAGTTTTCTTTATTACATAATATTTAAAAAAATTAAGTAGAGTGAGAATTTAAGATCAGTGCATCTAACTGAAATATCGTTGCCACGGAAACGTGCTATTCTTTGTTGTCTGCTGTAATTGTCACTTAAATTCAAATTTTCCTCATCCGTCACCTATTCGGAATAATCCTGTAATAGAACTTTTACCCCCGCAAAATCTCGGATAAAATATTACACTGGTGTAATACGATGGATTAAATCGCGAGTAAATTTGATGGGTGTTTGTGCATAACACGTGAATGTGGTTTATTCTAGTTGGTGTTTACGGCCCTTAGTGTTATCAATAAACTTTATTCCAACTTTTTTGTAGAGAATCTCTTGCTCTTTCTTTTTCGTATATATACACTATAGCCGTATGATCGACAGGAATGAAAACATTCGCAAAATACCGCACAAAGGTAATTTTTTCCCCGTTTTTGGGCCGTCACATGTTATGCGGACAACCAAATTCCGGGGATTTTTCACATCTTAATTGAAGAGCTTAAAGGTAAGTGTATACCAATTTTCAGTTTGGTTGGAATTTAAAATTGAAATTAAAAATATTAAAATAAATTAAAAAAAAAAATTTAAAAATTAGAAAAATTAAAAAAAGAAACAAACAAACTTTTGAAAGAATCCTGTTCCAAGAACGAGCAACTTTAGCTAGGATAAATATAAGATAATCCCAGACTCTGTCTGTAATACGGCGCATGGTTATATTCTTTTTGAATGCAAAAAAATTTAAAAATATATAAAAGTTTTTAAAAAAACGGCAATTCAATACCAAAACGATCACAATTTTCAATTTTTGGACCCGACTACCTCCGATTTCAATGAAACTTTCACAATTAGTTAAGTATTAAAAACTATTGGAGCCGTATGTTTTTGTTTAGCCTGCCGACCTCAGATCTTGGATACAGGCTGACTCAAATTTTAATGTCTTCACTATTGACGTATTTTTAATTTGCTGATTACTTGGGATTGCGTTATTCGATTCTTTTGTGCGTTGTTTCAAATTAAAGGTATTAAAAGGGGCTTTCCAAAGAAATTAAACAGATAAAACAAAATAAAAGATATTGAGAACAAAAACACAATTTTTATTAATTTTGGATTTTTGACACCCTCCGGAAAAGAAACCACCCTTAAGTTTCATCAATATCGGAGAGCGTCGGCTCCAATTGTTTTCGTATGGATTTACTGAAAAACTAAAAAAAAAATCTAAAAAAAAAATAAACATTAAAGAAATCAAAAAAAATGTTTCTGTGAGGTGCCGGATATGAAGCTACAATACTTTCATAAAAACTGATAAAAACACGACAGCGAAACGACGTCCGATACTGAAAACAATAACCCAACATCGCATGATTAGTTTAATCATCGAATGATCTCATTAAGGATTTCGCTAATTATGGGTTAGAGTATCATGGTTATTCCAAGAGAGTAGTTCTAATCTTTGTATTTCACAAAAATTTGCTATTATAAATTGATAGTGATGGAGTTCATAAATTGGTAGTGATGGGGTCCTTTTTTATGGAAGGTATTTCGATATTGGTGTTAGTGAAATATTTTAAACTGATGGTGTATAACAGTTTCTTGAAACTGAACGACTTAGAGTTAGAATTTTTTTTAATAAGATAAAGAACACAGTGAGTATGTGTTTTACGTATTTAATCTTTAAACCTTATTAAAGTGTAACTTGTGTACTTAAAACTCTTAAATCTTAATAATACCGTGTACGCAGCTACTGGTTTGACTAAACATTTTGTTGTTTCCAAGGAGTTCATCAGGAGTTTGCTTTTTATGAACACGTTAAGGAAAATAATTTACCATGTTTTCATAAAAACATGACAATGAAATGCATCGCATGATTAATTTGTTATTCCGTTTGTAGCGCATAGAAATAATGATGGTAAAACAAAATGAGGTGAACACCTACACATAATGTTAAAAGTTATTTTGATTTTTTCATACCCTTCCGTTTGTCCACCGGACCATCTGTCAGTCTATCTGTCGGTTTCTCTATCCGTTCCCTCGATAACTCTAAAACCGTTTACTTAAAGAGTTGAAATGTTGCACGCGGATTTTTGAAAGAAAAAATAGTACCTAAATACAATTTAAAAAAACAGCCTAATCCGGGCAAATCCTTCCGTGTGTTGCTATACTAAAATTTAGTCCTAGACGTTTTATTGTACTGAAAAGCTCTACAGAATATGAAATCTATGAAATTGGTTATAATCACATTAATTTTCCGACGAATCGTTCTAGAAATAGATGCGAAAAATCATTTAAACAATCAAACTTGCACAAACGGGTGACCATACGAAATTACATACGGGCATTTATTTAGGGTGGTATCATAAGAATTGGTCTTAGTTCAAATCTAGCGTTTTTGTTTGTTGTTTTACCCCTTTTACTCAACATAATATAACTGCATTCCTTGATAATGCTTTTGCATTCCCGAAAAGTCCGTAGCTAATGACGCCATAATTCCACAATTTCAATTGTGTATGCATACTGTGCCCCATAAATGAGTAAAATATTATATCACACCTCCTTAAATGCTAGTGGCATGTCCTTCACAATCTTCCGATAGTTTTGTTCTTCCTTATTTAAAAAAAAAAAACTGTAATGAATTCTATGCTCTTTTTTTCGGACTTAATTTTTTTTTACATTAATTTTGCATTGGTTTGATGAAATTTTTCATAACAAGCTGAACGGCTTTATTATTACTTTACCTCAAGCTGAGACAACTTACAACTAGATATGAAAATCATCATATGAACTCGGATCTCCTTTTAAAAGCTCTTTCACTTTTGTTTTTAACCAAAGGAAGCTATCATTGCGAAGAATTTATGTGGCATACTACAGCAAGAGAGAGAGAGAATGTTTAGAGCTTTGTATTAGAGGGCCAATAGCTCGTTTTAGTTGGATCGCGGTTTTGTGAGGTTTTGCACCTCTAGATGTAAGTTGTCTTAGCCTCAAGGTAAGAACAAAAACTTTAAATATTTAACTTCTCTGATCTCACAAATCATTTCGTAGAATTGAGATCCTTAACCATTAGAGCTGTCACTAAGCCAACACCCTCTTTCGCATCTCCGCACCCTCTATTATATATTAAATGCAAAAAAAAAATCATATTTATACTTTTTATCTAACTTGATTCAATTATTTTCCTTTTCAGTTCACATACACCATGAATAAAACAATCACAAAACTGTTTCCAAATTTGGTAGAATCTCTAAATGGCTGGAGCTGAAATGCGAAGGCTTCTAAGCTTCTCACATTACAATTAAGGGCGGAATTAATTCTTAAACAAATACTAAGGAACAATTTGAAGCGGTGACAAATCTTTGCTTGAAGGACATGACCGAAGAATTACTACTCCACAGCAGTGAAAGCTGTAACAACAACGTATCGGTGGAGATAACAACCGTAGATCCCTATCGTTATGATGTTATAAATGTTACAGAGATTCCGTATACACCGTATGACCTTCGGCCGGAAACGTATATTGTGCCGGCATTGTTTGCAGTAATTTTCATCGTGGGAGTACTAGGGAATGGTACTTTAGTGGTGGTATTCCTTCGACACCGTGCTATGAGAAATGTACCAAACACGTAAGTATATATATAGTTTATATAACAAATATATTCACAAATTACGGACATAATACTTGGCAGCAGTTACAATTTAAAGGGTTTTTGATTGTACTCAAATTAAGGGTAACGTTTGTGAGGCTAAAATCAAATTAAAAAAAAAAACAGGAAACCGGCGTGAAAATTAATTCATTATGGGATGAGACTACCCTTTTTATTTAGGCGATGAATTTTTTTCCTTTGTTTGTTTGCTTGTTTTACAAGACAATGGATTCTGCTTTTTTGTTTTTATTTAATTTTCCTTTAGTCCAGATACTAAAATAATCTTGTTTAAACTTTAGGTCAAGAGTCTTCCAATTTAATTTCTGAAAGCAAAAACGACAAGGGTACTTCATCAAAATGAACAATGAAGTAACTTTGGTTAGTATTTTCCTTTATTTTCACGCGGAAATTATTTAGGGATTTTTTCAAACCGAAATTATTCCAGTTTCGTTGTTCACATAAACTTGAGAAATTAAAAGAAAACAATTTCCTGAACCTTTTATCTGTTATGAAAGAGTTTTGATTGATTTTTATTGTACAAATTCTGGGCATATAGAAAATATACACATTTTTTGCAATAATTATATAAAAATAAATTATTGCAAAAAAAACTACCCCATCTTAGCATCTTTTCAATAGGTTTTGTTTTTCTGCTACTCCCCATTCAACTTCACCCAAGAATATCTATCGAAAATTATAAAAAAATTTTGAATATTCATGGGGTCTCCTATGTGTAGAGAAGAATTACTTCCCTGGCTTGGTGTCGGTACATAAGGAAAAATCACATCTGTTAGCCAGTAATAAGTAGGGAATTTTACCAAATATGAACATGACCTGTCTAATGACTATAACGATGAAATCATTCGAACTCGATGAAATTGTTTTTCACTAAAAAAACGCTAAAAAAACTAGGAATGAAATCAGTGCATGAAGTGGAAATGGATATTCCGATGTTGTATGATATCACTGCAGTTGGGATGCGCACGAAAACCTAATCGATGATGGGCCAATATGATGGATAAGTTTCGAAATTCGAGGTGCGGATATAACCAGTGGAATACTTACATACATTTAGGGTGGCCCAAAAAACAAAAGTGTTAATATGTCTAAATTTTCATTCAGAATTTGTTAGCTTATATAATTCTTAACTTCTATGCAAAATGTCAGGGAAATTCATTAATTTTTAGAGGTTATTCAAATCGAAAATAGTGTTTTTGGCTGTTTTGGACTTTTAGGAAAACTGTTTCAACATTTTCTGTCATAACTTCTTAATTTTCACAATATATTTTCTTGATACTTCTTTTAAATTTAAGGGAACTTAGTTATGAACTTATTGCAAGTAAAAGTCGTTTTAGAAAATTAAGTTTTTCTACTTTTTATAAATTTTTTAAAACTAAAATTCGGATCCGGGACTCCAATTTTTTGACTGCGTGTCAATTTCTTTGTAAGGAAAAGTGACACGCGGGTATCCTTTTTCTACTACAACGGTATCTACAATCGATTATCCTTCTAGCGACTATTACTTAAGGGGCTCATGTAGTGTATCAAGTGTTTTCCAAATGCGATTTTCGACGGTGAAGCATTTCAGAGGCACTGGTTTCCATTTCGTTAGCTCTATTGCGGCCCATAGACAATAAGGTCTTACTTGAATATGTCATAGGTATTCGAAAATTATGTACTTCGGAGGATCTACCTCTTCGATACACAGTTACCATCTATATCTTCCTCATTCTGAGATGCCCTTAAATGGGTAATAGCCGATCATTTAATACCCTGATATGCAGTTGGTGACTGATTTAGAGGTATTACATTGAAATTCAATGAACTTTATCGCATATTTCGGACCCCTTATTGATGCAAAAGAGCCTTATATTTCCTATACCTTGGCTAAATACATACATTGTTTAAACTAAGTTTGCTCTTTAGAAATAATGATAGTAGGAAGAAATTAAAGCATAATTATTGTAAACAGCCATTTAATCATACAACGCCTTTGTAGTGCTGCCATATATAAAATTTTGTATTTCTCAGTATATACATATATTTTTTGCATTGCTATTTCATAAAAATACCAGGTCAACTGCAGGTCATTCTTCGCAAAGTTGCTATTCAAACTATAGTTGAAAGTATCCGGATGATTTACTATCCGGATTATCTGAGATAATTAGGATCCCATTCCTCAAATCCGGATATCTAGATAATCCGAATCCTAGTATCCGGATCCCAACTATCCCGATCCGAATCCAAACTATCCGGTTCCAGACTAAGCAAGATTGATTGTTGCATTGGGAAAATATAAATTCATGATATTTTCATTTTCTCAATGAAACAACACAATTTTGAAGCTTTTTTGCTTAGTCTGGATCCGGATAGTTCGGATCCGGATCCGGGTAATATGGATCCGTATCCGGATAGCTTGGATCTGGGTCTGGATAGTTCAGATCTGGATTCGGATATTTCTGAACCGGATCTCAGGAATCTGATAGTTCGCAGATCCGGGTATCCGGATATCGGGATATTACCAAATCCGGATCCAATTTTCAGCTCTAATTCAAAGATATCTTAAAGTAGGCATCGACAATGGTCACTTCCACACATTTTGTATGCATTGAGGGGTTCTGCGGACTTGTAAAACCCGATGAGGTTTATTTTCGCATTCTAAACAACCGATGAAGAAACATTAAATTTTGATATTTTAAAAAATATTTAAAGGCATTATGTCCTTGATCTTACTGAATTATAAGTTTTTTTCTTTTTCAGATATATCCTTTCGCTAGCACTTGCAGATCTCTTGGTAATTCTAACAGCAGTACCACTCACATCTACTGTATATACAGTGGACTCATGGCCTTGGGGAAGTGCTTTATGTACACTCTCTGAATTTATCAAAGACGTATCAATAGGAGTATCAGTTTTCACATTGACCGCTTTATCTGGAGACCGATATTTTGCTATTGTCGATCCTCTACGAAAATTTCATGCTCACGGTAAGTCAGAGCACTATAATTTGTCGTAATTATATTACCAAAAAAAAAATGTTTTCCTTTACTAGGAGGTGGACGGCGAGCCACCAAAATGACAATAGCGATAGCAATCTCTATTTGGATATTAGCTATTATATGTGGAATACCTGCGTTAATAGGAAGCTATATAAAGGTATTGAAACATATTTCAGATATACGAATAAAGATAATAATGATGCTGAAATTTCAGAGATATGAGATCAACAGTAATAAGTCATTCAGTTTTTGCTATCCATTTCCTGAGGAATGGGGGACCAACTACGCTAAGGCTGTTATTCTTGCAAGATTTCTTGTTTACTACGCAATACCTCTGGTGATAATTGGAATGTTCTACATTTTAATTGCTCGCCATTTGGTTTACAGTGCAAATGTGCCGGGAGAAATTCAAGGTGCTATGAGACAGGTGATTTGGAATTTTTGGTTGCAAATTCAATTCATATGTATTGCGTCGCGAATTGGATAGCAGATCTGAAACTGAATTCTAGACATCGAAATTTATCGTTTTAAGACTATTTCCGTAGAAATTTCAAGAAATTAAAGCTTTTTTACATACGACTGTACGTTTCCAAAATGATTCGGAAACTCTAACTTTCAAAATCTTCAATGTACAAAATGATTTACATAGAAACGATGCGCGTCAAAGTTAAAAGTCTTTATAAAATTTTTAAAAAATGATGTGATTTATCCTTGGTCTTTACAAAATTTGGCGTTACCTTCATTAGACTTCATTAAAAAAGCTGAAAAATTTGGTAAATGAGATTTTTTTATAAACTTAAATATTTTATTTTTCAGGTAAGAGCACGACGAAAGGTTGCTGTGACGGTTTTGGCATTCGTAGTCATTTTCGGTATTTGTTTCTTTCCATCCCATTTATTTATGCTGTGGTTCTACTACTGGTGAGTATTGCGAAAATATTTTAATATCTCTTCTTTTTTTGTATAAATCGAATAAAATATTCTTCCATTACCAATTTTCAAAACTATCATAAAAATTAGACTGCTGTTTTAGATGAATCTTATCCCTTGCAGTCTGTTGTCTATAGATATATGTACATATGTATGTACTTGTATGCACACCTTTCAGGCTTAAACTAAAATACAGGGTGTTTTCACCTAGGTGGTCCATAGTGCAGGAGGTTATAGTACTCACCTAGCCAAACAAAAAATGTTATGGGAAGGAGGGGGCGGGCATATTAACCGTTTCGAAGTTACAGGGTGATTAAGAAAATATCCTAGTTTTTCAACCCGTAAGTACATGGTTAACGGTCACCGCCAAGAGCTCATTGTATTCAGATCTTCATATACTTTCCTCTATGGGCTGACTGTAGCCATTAAAGAATTATTAGCTCATAACCTATTCAGGTCATACCGTAATTAGATGATATTTTTTTGAAATTGCGTGTTTTCAGTCACTAAGGGAACAAATTAGCTTTTAGAATAGATTTGAGAATAGGTTACGAGCTAATAACTCTTTAACAGCTGCAGACAGCACATAGGTCGAATTAAAGACGAAAGTCCAGAGTTTACAGTTTTTATAAAGAAAAATTACTGTAGTTTGTTAACATTGCAAAAAAAATAGAGGTCAAAGTGAAAAATACGAAAAAAAGTAAAGAAATCCGAAAGTTTAGCTTACACTATCATGGCTCCTGACAGGAGAGGATTACGAGGCTGGTTGGCAGTTGTTGGAAAGGCTATCAAAATCTGAATACAATGAGCTCTTGAAGGTGACCGTACACCCAGTAGTTATTATGATACAGGGTGTTTTGTGAAAAACTAGGATATTTTCTTAATCACCCTATAACTCCTAGGGCCCCCCCTGGCATATAATTTTTTTTTTTGCTAAGTGAATACTTAGTATCATCTCCTGCTCTATGGACGACATTGGTGGAAATATCCTGTATATTTCCCGCCGCAGCTTTTGTTCCTATTTTCCGCAATACAGAACAACTAGCAATGAGGATGAAATCCAGCAAAAACAAATAATTCGGTTTATTTAATTATTATCAGGAAATATTACATGCATTACAAAAGTCCAGAAAATGCTTGTGTGGATATGGACAGAATTAAGAAATATTCTTTTTCACTTTATTTCTATCTAACAGATTAGTTATACCAAAGAACATCTAACAGAAAGAATACACATCTCGTATATTGAAAAGTTTTATATGGCAGGTCGTTCCATTACGACCCGCTCTGACAATTGTATGAGAAATCTCTGCTTGTTAACGATCCGCCAGTCACCAATGGGAGTGGCGGCTGTCGGGTCGTCATCGTCAAAGCACCAGCACAGCACCAGAGCAGCCAGATGCCAGAGTGTGCACTCCGCATCAGTCCCATGCATTGCATTGCGTGTTCTCTTTGCTTCTTTTACCTCTTCTCTAAGAAACCGGCTTCATCAAGAACATTGATGCCACTTTGCTACAATTGTAGCAAAAATGATACTTTTTTTCATGTCATTGCAAAAATGCTACTTTGATACTTTTATTCTATTATTCTGTCTAAAATGATACTTTTACATAAATTCGGACAATCGAGTTTATTAGATACTCAAAGTGGAGGAAGTTCGAAATAAATTTTCTAAAAGAATATCGGAGATTGGAGAATTTCAGGATTATGCTGGTGTAAAGCAGAAAAAAATCCTTAGCTCCAAAAAGCTGCCTATCTTTAAGGTAAGTTGTTGACAGAATTTTGGTGCAATAACAAGCTCTTCAAATATTTCTTATATCATCTTCGTTAGAAGACGAAATCCTTTAAGTAAAATATACATATTTTTACTTTTTGTCACAAATCTGTCCAGATACTATTAACTTACAGTTTCAAGGGGAAAAATTTAGGTTACATAATTATGCAAAACAATTGAGACAAATTACAAGTTAATTTTGTCGTTTTTCATTAAACCTGACTTAATAAATAACTAAGATTGCCTGAACGACATTGACCTACAACATCAAGAGAATTATTTTCCGCTTAATGAGATATATATCAGTGCAAATGATGATTTATTTATTGCAGAAAAGGGTTTCGTGGATTCAGTTTTGAGAACTGTAAGGTCACATATCTTTTCGTTTTATGTTGAATTGTGTAGTCAGTCAAATAAGAAATCGCTTCGATTTCAAAATCGACATTTTAAAACACTTGTGTTGTCTAGATCCCGATAGAGCATGCAAATGTAACGATTCTATTTTGCCATTATTAAAAGCATTGCTAAATCTTTATAAACATTCTGATGTAGAAAAAATTAGTAAACAATGGCGAATCTTAAAGCTGCAATCGAATTTAAATCAGTTGACTGATCCTGAAAATTTTTTTACTATCTTTCGACTTTTTAAAAACTCCTAAGGACAATAATTATTTTTTTAGAACTTTATGAATTTAATGTGTCTAAGACACAGTTCTGCTGCCACTGAACAAGTCTTCTCAGATCTCCAACTAACTAAAACAAATAAGTCAAATAGATTTGATATAAAGACCATTGAATGCATAATGTTTGCAAAAGGGCAAGTAGAAAGTCAAAAAGAAAAATTCTTTGTCTGGACACCGTAATTACATAAAGCAACTTAAAATCGCGTTTAATAGTCATAAATATCTAGATAACATCTTTATTATACATATGTATGTACTACATTATTTATTATATGCTGTGAAATGGAATTAATTTATTTAAGGAAAGAAAGAAATATTTTTTGTTCAACTAAGCTTATGTTTTCTAATTCTACAACTTATTCAGTATTATTTTGTATGAATTATCTTAATTTTTTTTTATGGTTAACAGAAAGATTTTTTACATTTTTTTAATAAAATGTTTCTATTAATTTATACTTCTTTCTCTTTAAGATTGCTACTTTTTTCTACTTTTTCCCTCGAGTCTTGCTACTTTTATTCCTACCCCTTGTGGCAGCACTGATCAAGAATACTTTGTTTGAGAGAATTTTCATTTACATTGCATTGCTACTGAACAGAGGGAGAATAGTAAGATGAGCGGATGGGATAGGAATTGGTGGGCGACAAGCAGTCTAGTCACAATCACTGTCAGCAGCATTGAATCGTGTGCTTGGGTTAAATATTTTCATGAATGTAGGTAGTCAAAATATTCGGTGCAAAATTTCATATGAAAAATTTTCGAGTACCTAAATTAATAGAAAATCTGGTTCGCCTCTACAGCTAGGCTGCAAAGTGAAACATAAAACTGTACATCGCTACGGGCGTCGGCGTGTGTATAACTGTGGGGCTGTGGGGTGGTGGAAAACAGAGAGAATAGAGCAATATTCTCTCAGTCTCTAATCTTTGCTTCTTGCCGTCAGTTACCTCCCGACCGCATCCTCAATTAACCATACAACTTGTGCATTTTTAGAGCCCAGATGAAGCTTAGTGTTAAGTTATATGTTCTTCGGTTATACGCACTGACTCATTAGTTATAACCCATTAGGAAGTTGTTTTAATTAGGATACCGCACAAAGTTTACTGTGGTGTTAAAGTTGTGTGTTGTGCTTGTAGTCAGTAGACTGTCACGAGAACCGCTTGCTTAACGTTTTTGTAAACTAGAACGCTGTTCCTGTTGTGTCTATCACTGGTGTTCAATAACCTATACAACTTAAACCTCTTATTCCATACTGGTATACTTATTCGCACATTGGTATACTCATAATGGGTCATCTCAGATGAGTATTATTGATGCAGTATGCAAGCCGGTTTTTTAGAGAAGAGGTAAAGACGCAGAGAGATATCTCATAATGCATCAAGAATATTCGTCTGGGATGGCCCAATGTCTATCGAAGACGGATGGGGTAGGACAAAGCCTTCTAGAAATAACTTAACTTAACTTATCGCACTTATTACAAACACCGCCATAACGCAAAGTACTTCAGCTTTTGTAAATTATTTAAATACGCCTTCTAATAATAGATTCTATCTGCATCTCGACAGTGCCTCAAGAAATCTTACCACCTTCAGTAAAATAGAAAGAAAATTATCGCAATAAATAAGTAACTGTAGAACAAAAATTGACATGCTGAATCGATATCCTTTGTTGAGAAGGTTGGCAATCAAGTGCCACAATCCGCTCTCTTCCTCTGCACAGCGGTGATTTTCATTTGCTGATCTTATAAATGCTACACAAAGGCAATCATTATCTGATGTGACATTTGCTTTGCTAAAGGCAAAATTCAAGTAATGTATGAACAACTTCCAAAATTATTTAGAAATTAAAACAGCAAAAACTTATACGATATTTTATGATATCTCGTAAATGGAAACTTCATCCAGTTATGTAACTGGCTATAGATATTTCAAAATTTCTGATTTGACTTTTCGAAAGCTCTTGAACCTTATAAGTATCAGTACCAGTACCTGGACTTGTACTTGAAAATTTTTAATTACTACCCGGAACTTTTACTTGTACTTAAAAGATTTGAAGTATGAGTTCTGGAGTACTGGTATTTGGAGTAAATACTGGGCATTAGGCAGGGCGTCACTATCATATCAATTTTGTTTATGGAACTGAAGGATTCTAATTTATTTTCCTTAATACCTGAGAGAAGCATGTGGAAAGAAAAAGTCTCTGTTAATTAAACGACACCACTTTCTTTTCTTTTTCTTTTAAATCGTACAAATTTTATTTTATTTTTCAAATAAACACTACTTCCTATGATTCAAAAAAAAAATTTAATCGCGTTGGATGCTTGGAGTGGATTGTAGGGAATAGATGAGTGTCGCTTGGGTTAATTGCGATTAAAGAAAAGAATGCACTTTCACTCGATTCGCCAATTACATTATGTATTAATCTATTTTCCCAACAACTTAAATGTCCGACTAAAACCATTTCGTAAATACTCGACGCCGTTGGTCTTGATAAGAAATAAATATCGTCCGATTGCCGAATGTTGACTGACTAGTTATCCAAAAATTGATGACTCATATTAACTGAGAAGCAATGTAACCATACTTTTCTCTCTTCGGATACTCAATAGCATTCAACGAGAATTATAATAAAGAATGGGAAACAATTGAAAACTGTTCATTGTTCTTCTGACCTTAAAATCGATACCTCAACAAAGAATTATTTTTGAATTATTTATTTTTTTCATTTTTATGAGAATTATTTTATTTTTGTGTACAACGGAGAATATGTTCTAGAATTTAGATTATATCAGAACAACAGATACACAAAAGAACGTCTCATACATTTTCATCGAAGATTTATAACTGAAGCGAACAGAACAATTAGTTTGGTCCAATCGACAGAACAATTTGTTCTCTCCAGAATATGGGAGTTCTAGAACAAAGAACATAAAAAAACACAACTTATGTAACTTTCCAAACTTTATGGTTTTAATCTATGAAATTTCATTGGCTCTAGTCATTATATTAATATCTTGTAAATGTTCAAAGCAATGCATAAAAAATGTCGGTCAAAATCTGGGAATACTCATGAGCTGGTATACTTGGCGAACAAAATGTTTGTTAAAACCTATGTACGAAAGATGACGCGTGACCTGACCCACCCCTGAAAAAAGTCATAGTTACGCCAATGCTCAAGAAATCCAGAAAAAAATCCAGAGAAGATATTCGCGCGTGCAAATGCACTTTCTGCATTTTTGTTTGGTTTTCCTCTGCATGTTGGCACTTCTGGATTTTGCCTCTTCCGGATTTTGTCACTTCTGGATTTTATATTTTCTGGATATTATCTCTTCTGGATTTTGCAATATATCTAAATGGTGGTAGATTAATAGGATGATTCTAGAGATCGAGATTAAGATAGTTTGAATACAATGTGTCTTCTTCGAATGTTATCTATTAATTATTCAGACTTTTAAATCTTACTTAAACTAATGTACTTATCATTAAAACTGCTGTAAGGACACTACTAAATAAGAGCAATATTATAAAATAAAGTTTCATTTCTAGTTTTGAAATTAAACTGAATAGATAGCAAAATACTCTGGACTCAATATCGTTGCCCGCTCGTGACCGTCAATAAAAACAACATCAACAAACTCGTCTTCTATCATAAAAAATGAGGAAGAATAAAAATTAACGTCCAAAAGTCTGACCCTATTTGTATTTCAGAACCTAGCACCAGGCGAAACCGGCAAGTCGCTAAATCCAACAGAATTACGGCCTTCTACAATGGAGGAATAATAAAGCCCACACAAAAAAACAAAAAACGTAATGCCTAGCCGTAAATTTCTATCAATTTATACGATTCAATTACCATGCAAAGGCAACCTTTAGCAAAGCCAATTTCATGTACATACTCATAAGCCCTATGATAAATGTCAGAGATGGACTCACAACCCGGACAAAACTACTAATATGTAAGCAACTAATAAGGCGCTTGTCATTACTTACTGCTTTCCTATATGGCATTCAATTTCCTCTACTTATATCGAATTCCTTATCAAGCTCGAAAGAAAGATTCTTAGAGCTTGCACAAAACTCTATAGAAGAACCAACGGAAAATACTTTCGCAATGAAGTATAGTACGAGGCAGCCAACATAACTCCTATCAAGGAGTATCTGTTGGATCTAGCAAAAAGAACAAGTCGACTTTATTAAACCAAACCCACTTATAAATAACTTGCCGAATCTTTTCATACCGAAAAATTTCACGGCTTGATACGTACTAGAATCATCTACCTCAACAAAGGTAGAATAAGTTTCTATGATACTAAAAAGGATTACTACATGTGTAATCCCAAATAAACTCCTCAAGAGCCCGGGAATGTCTCTGACAAAAGATTGCACTTATATTGAAAAACAAATCTAATCGTGTGAAGGCACTAGCAGGTACTCAAAAGTACCACAGTTTATACCTGACAATAGTGTTAGTATTAAAGTTTACTCGTTTTGTACAACAAATAAAATTATGCATTTTTTTTAAGTAAGCTCTAAAATTTTCATATGTAATAATAAAAACATTTGTATCGCCTAAACTAAAAGCTGAACATCCGCAAATTTTTGATATGATTTGCATTAATGTTAGCGCATTTCCAAGAAAATATTATTATTGGAGTTTTTCTCTTCCGAATAATGTGGTTTTTTTTTCTTTTTGGTTCTTTAAACAGTTCCATTTAATACCATTCATTTGAAATATCTCAAGTAATCAACAAAGTAAAAAGCAAATCCATAGTGAAAACATTAAAATTTGAGTCACCCTATATGCATGACCTGAGGTCGGCAGGCTAAACAAAAAAAGACGAATCCTATACTTTTTAATACTTAAATAATTCTGAAAGTTTCATCGAAATCGGGGGGGGGGGGGGTCGGATCCAATGATGATCGTTTTGGTATGGAATTGCTGTATGATTAGATTATAGTGCAAATCTGGTATTTAAGATGTGTGATGATGAAATCTATCTCCCAAACTTAAGTTCTATCATTCTTATATTATGTATCAAGTATATTATATACAAAAACTTATAACTCAATTTTCCGGTAGCTTCAGAGCAAAATATTTTTTAAATAATATAATTCAATAACTGGACACGATGCTATAATTCGATTATATTATAGTGAACCTACATAATTTTAAATCCATATTGCATTCAGCGGATTAAACGATATAAATTTTCAATATCACGGCAGAAAACTGTTGTATCGTATTACTGGAAAAGCTCATAATGTTATTTTCAAATGTTGAACCAATTTACTAGTCCACTGAACCGAACCATTAACTTAGGCGTAATTCAACGCCGAAACCCTATACCAAAATAACAAGGAAAAAAGTAAATCTGTAATATGTATTTTCCGGTATCGACTTTGGCTTGATGTTCTCCACTTTTAAATTGTTTGATCAGGTTTTCGCCCACCAGAGGAACTATATAAATTTTGCAATTTACTATGATATCTATTTGCTCAAAAGTATTGTAATGAACTCACACATGCATTAAATGTGCGGAAATTGATTTTTAGAATCATTCAACATAATCTTGATAGAGTTGAGATTACTCATGTAAATTTAATTTTTAACTATGACTTGCATTAAGCCGAAACACTTGACGCAACAGATTACATAATGTTAATATTAGTATTTATGTACATCATTATTGGGCAAAATTTGTTTATATTAACGATTAATGACTATTCAATAAGTAAAAATGATTTAAATATTTAATGATTTAAAGAAATCTTGTAAAACGATTTATGATTTATTAATCATAAAAAGTAATCGCTTAATCATTTTCAAAAATAATTAGTTTTTGTTTTTTTTTTTAATTCTACTATATATTTTGATGAACTTTCAAGTAAGTAATCTTGGCACTGATGAAAGCAACGAACATGCCTTAACGTATGTTGGGTGAATTTGCTCCAATTACATTCCCCTGTTCCCCGTATGTTTATACTTAAGTAGGTACAGTAATGATAATGCATTGTGCAGTTTGAAATCTAAAATCTTTAATTTCATAATTTTTATTTTAATTTCTAATACTGTTTTTCATTGTTACTTTATTTCATGTCAGTTTTTACTAATAATTAATTAACTTATCTTGAGATACCAATACCTCGTTCACTTTATCAAACTTACAAATCAATTGAAAAATACGATTAATGATTAAAAACTAAGAGGCAAATAACGATTACTACCTGTCGATTGACGATTAAATTAAATACGATTCTTTTTTTGAGATTAATTTTTCAATTATAATTTTAAATCGTTAAACTAATTAAAAAATTTAATCTATTAATGCCCAACACTGATGTACATTGGGAATGGTAATTCAATAATCTTAAGCACATTTACTACACAGTAGTGATGAGCAAAATCAGTCATTTTGGTGACTCAGGTCATACGAGTGTTTTGATATAAGTAACTCATGTAAACGATTCGGTCATTTGGGTCATTTGAGTCAGTTGAGAATAATCATCTAATACCCTAAACTACCTACCTCACCGAATCGTTCATATCAGAGCAACGCTCATAGCCAAAACTGCGCTTAGTTTATCAATTTTGCAGCCGTTCGCGACTGATATATCACTGCGTGTTAAGCAATAAAATTGTGCCCTTTATAACTCCTCGACTGCTGAAATATGGCATGGCAAAGCAACCCGATTGGCCTCAAAACAAACATTTAACAAATTAAAAATTGCTGCATTCTCTGAATAATTTAATTAGTCTTCAGTGCTGCAGAAATTTTTTTGTTTAAATTTATTTCAATCTACAATACAAATCCAAATTAGTTGGTTTTAAGTACGTGTGCGTGCATAACCGAACTTTAAGTTCCAAGTCGATCATTCCCGGTAGAGCAAGAAAATATATAATAATATTGTAAACTATAAAGATTATCCACCATGTTTCTTAAATACTTGCATTGGCTTGGCACCCCTTTGCACCCTTGTGCATGTGCAGAAAGGACGTAAATACCAAAACAACGAAAAGATACCTTTCTGACCTTTTTGTTTTTCTTACGCTGCCGTAACAGAGTTGAGGCTGGAATATACACAATGTGAACTAGATGCAAAAGTTCTATTTCAATGTGAAAAAATATTAGCTGAAGATCTTTGCATGCATAGCCCTATAAATAAAAAGTTTAAGATCGCTTGAAAATATGGCTTTAACAAATAAATCAAGAAAAGCAGTTTCTTTTATCCTTGAGTTGAACAATATGATTTTGAAACGGTGACTCAGGTCTTTTGAGTCAGTACGCTCACCCAGTCAAAACGACCGAATCGTTCGCGACCGATTCATCAATACTATACAGCAGAATTGAAAGTAAAATTCGTGATTTTGTTCTACAATAATAAAACACCACCAAATAATATAAATTTTTAGTAAGAAAAAAATGATGGAAATATGACAAGAATTTTGTCCCACTTGAGCAGAAGTAATATTCAACAAAGAGTACATAGAACACCGAACTATAGAGTTATTAAAATTTGAAACTATGTCGGTACTTTTATTGATGTAAATGTCAATAGACTTGGGCCTATTATACGAAACTACATACAACGGCGCAAGTCGACAACTGCCTGTAAAATACTGGTACTATAATGTTGGGAACTATAACTATTCCAAGATTTAGAAGGATATACATACATAACTTTCGATTTTGCGAATTTTTTTGTCAAATCCGTTCTATGGGTATAGACTTGCAACCGGAAGATGAGGAGCTTGCACCTATATATCAGGGGAAGATGTTAAGAAATAGCTACACACAGAATAAGAAGATCGACAATCAAATGTAACAGGAGATCTACAAAATGTGTCGGGTCCCCCCAATAAATTCTCGAATTAATTACTTTACTGAAAATCGTTATTTAACTGAACTGACCTATCTTAATAATTTAAATTTTCCGAACCGAACGGAAACATGGCACCATTCTGAATTTTAACATTAGACTGCCCTCACCTGACAAGTCTTGTCCTATATCGTCTCACAATTTGGAAGTAAACTTGACTAATAAGGCAATCCAACAACAGGTTGGAGGCTCACATCATTTTGCAGTTGCGATTACGTTATCGGACCCATCCCTACCTAGGCCTGGCCCCCCAGACGCTTCCTAAATAACACTCAAACATCAGAATATCTCAAGTCGCTCAGAAGGTCTGATTCCATTGTTGAGGACATCAAAGAAATCATTGAAAAACACACCTCCTTATTACCTCACAGCAAATTCTCCTCCAAGTCATGGTGGAATCCGGATATTCAACGTCTTTTTGAAATCAAAAAACTCTCTGAGCAAATTAGAAGCCTATCAACTGCTTCCCTTAACAAGTATCTAGCCATATCCAGGCTCCTGAAGGGATCCATTTGTAAAGCCAAAGCCCCATACACTACTAAATTTGTTGAAAATCTAGAACAGCTAGACCCAAGGAATTTTTTCAGAATCTACCGAAACCCGTCTATCAAATTCCAAGGTTCTGATGACTATCAGAAATAACTCCATGTCCCTCGAGTTTCTCGAATCTCTCATCAGGATCCTCTCCCCGGACCAAGCGTATAAACTCGCCTCCCCCCTGTATTAAGTTAGCCTCAGAGTCTCCAAGCCAGCTCACATTGGCCAATCTTTCAGACTTACCTGCGAAGGAAGTCAAACTTTTCAGCACCAGGCTTAGATGGCATCCCCCTATTTTCTTTCAAGAAATTCAATGAGACAGAGCTCTGCTCTCTACTGGACTCACTAAACGATCTATGGCTTTCAAAAGCACACAATCCCACCTCACCAAGTGGTTCCAATTCCAAAAAGAAACAAAGCTGGAAGTGCCTCTGATACTCTCAGACCGATTGCCCTGATATCAACCTCCATCAAATGCATCAATAGCATTGTGTCTGATAGGCTAAACAAGCACCTAAGGAAGAGGAAACTCTACCTGAGAAACCCTTCGCCTACATTAAAGGAAAGTCTTTGAATCAGTGTATCAACACACTCCCAGCTCAAAAGCACTTAAAGTTTCTAGGCAGCAATTTTTCTTCAAACCTGTGTCTAGGTCAGAATGATCACTACCAGAAGCCATTCCATCTACCCAAAGTCAACGGTCAAGGCTTTTTGGGCTGCAATAAGACCTAAAATCGAGCTGTCCAGCACCATAATGGCGTGTCGTCCCAAATATATATAATAAGCTCAGAACGCTCACAAACTCTTGTCTAAGAGCTTCTCTTGGTGTCCCACCCACTACACCTATTCACTTCCTGTATGGATTGGTCAATAAGCGAAGGCAAGCTTGTCAGTACAGATGACATATCAGTGGATAACATCGGAATGCTAGATTCTGGAAAGTCACCATTTCAGAATATTTTCTGTCAAATTTGTCAGTGCACGCTGACTCCCGCTCCAGTCAATTTGCCAACAGATCATGGCAGACTTGCAAGGGCTGGTAAGTCTAGGTCCACCATCGCAGATCAAGAAATTTCGCAAATGTATCTTGATGCTGTCAACGCTCACTATTCCAACGACTGGGCTGTATTTACACTGATGCCTCGTTCAATCAACCTGACACAGATTGTGTGCGCGTTTGAATCCCAATTCCTGAACCCCGTCACTAAGAGATATAATGTCCTCAGATCCTCCAAATTCTGGCGAGCTACTGGCCATAAAATTGGTCGTCGGCCTGGGAACACCACTCCTTCGAACAAAGTGTCTCATTATCACTGACTCAAAAGCTGTATGTCTAGCCCTAACTACTATGTAATATTCAACCTAATAGA
Organism: Dioctria rufipes; assembly: GCA_963924295.1. Taxonomy (NCBI): domain Eukaryota; kingdom Metazoa; phylum Arthropoda; class Insecta; order Diptera; family Asilidae; genus Dioctria; species Dioctria rufipes. Next base: position 58,105,808 of record OZ002740.1, read on the forward strand.
TCAGAACCACTCACATCCTCTGGCTTCTGGTCTACAGAGGCCTAGCTCTTAATGAACTGGCGGCCAAGAAGGCTAAGCAAGCAACAGATCAGATCAGATCTCTGAGAATTCCCTTTCCCTTGAAAACGCCCTACTGACTATAAACAGTTCCATACGCAAAGAGTGGGAAGAAGAATTCACACGTATGTATACCACCTCTGGGTCCTTCTACAAAAATTTTTCCCTCTACCCCGAAAACTCGCTGGAACAACTGGGACTTCTGTCCTAAGGATACGAGATTCATTAGCAGACTCTATGCTGGCCACAGGTACGACGCCAAGCTTTTTCAGACTATAGGAAAAACTGACCTAGACAATTGCAACCCATGTAATACGCCGAATTTAATAGATCACAGCATTCTAGCGTGCACCCGGTTCAGTTCAATCAGAAATAGCTTTGCCACTATTCTAGGCACCCGTTCTTTTGAGAGCTTACTGGAGTCCTGTGAGCTCAGCGGGCTAAGGAACTAATACGCTTTGCTGCTGCTGCAGGACAGCAACAGGTGTAAATGAGCTATTAATTTACTTAATTAATTTATCCAATCTAATTGATTCCTTTAAATAGCAAATAACTAATAGACCTTCCTACTCCACTCCTGGTGCAGTAATTGTGCATCCTTGAATGTTATGTGTTCTTCTTTGTAGATGTCTTTTTTGTTTTTGTTCACCCCTGCTTGATCAGTAGTCAACATATTCATAACCCACCGAGAACATAAAATACCACTAAGAACATCATCAGCAACAATTGATAGTGACCATACAAGGTCACCAGCTGTATATAGGAGCAAGAACAATTAAGACGACTAATAAGGCTGAATTCACACCCACACTGAACCAGTCCATCACGTGCAAGCATAAGCTGAAAACCTCAAAAAGAAGCGGTCCGAGTTTAAACCACCTAATGGCCCCATAATAGAATGCTTTATACATTCTTCCTCTGTCTTTGTTGTATTATTCCACATAATTCTTCGCAGTATTTATTACTGATAGCATTTTTTGGTTGAATATAAAGTTAAAGAGCTTTAAAAAAGTAATTAAAGTTCACGTGGAGATTTGCTTATCTACTTGCATGTTGTCTGTGCATAAGCAAGAAAATGTTCTCATTGCTAACTCACACTAATCCAGGGGCTCAGTCAAGCAAAAGGAAGAGAGCACAGATCCAGTGTGGGTTAGCAAAAAGCAGGCAAGAAATTATTCCCATCAATTTTGACAAAGCAATGGAACTTCTATCAACGTCGAGGACGGGTTTCTCTTGCCTGTGATTTCTTGTTTATGACTAGTCGATGTGGGTTTGTACACTATTTAGGTACCAACGTCCATGCTTCACAATCATTCCTTCTCGATTTTACGGTGTGATGTGGGCAGCTCAATTTATTACAATGAAATCTTTTCGTGGAAAGCTCAATCAGGCACAAAATTCTTGTTAATTTGGACTATTTTATGAAACGAGCAAACATTTTTCTTACTTGCTTGTGACTGACTGGTTCAGTATGCGTTCAACCTAAATGTCGATGCACACTTACCAGCACAGCAAGTTAGCTAATTTACATCAACTGGCACCAGCATGAAACGGAAACTTCATTGCCGGTCGCTATTGGTGGCTAGAAACCAGACCGGCATTTCCTCGGTTGCTGGTCTAGTTGCGAAGTTAACATTAGATCACTTCTCTATAGTTCTCTTTTTTTCCTGACTGTATTCCCCAGAATTTAAATTAATACGTTCTATTTCTTAAAAATAGAATTTAAGGAATATTTGTTTTTATAGAAAATAATCTTCCAATAATAGTAATAATTTCCTATGTATTTAGAATTTGTTGAACTTGTGTAATATGAATATTAAAGCAAAACTGAAACTTGAAATTAAGATAATTGTCACACCCCTGCCAACAAAAGTTTTCCCATATGAAATTGAAAATTAACCAGTCCATGTTAAAAATATCAGTTGTTGTATTGCTGCTAAAAACCAACGAAAGTGGTAACTTACTTGCTAAATACTCCTAAGCTCTTTTAATCAGTATCAGGCAGAAATTTGTATTCTTTTTACCATAATTTCTACCTAATGTTACTTATGCTACTCAATTAAAACATGTTTATGGGTAATACCTACTGATTTATTCTACGAGAAAAATGGTTTTGAAAAAAAACTCAGGATACCTGCCTTAACCGAAAGTTGCCTTTCTGTTTTATGTCGTTATATGTACACGAAAAAGACCGATGGCGGTCGATGCCTGTCTGTGTCGGTTCGTGCAGTATCGGTAAGTGTATGTCAACCTTACTCGCGTCCAGACTGTGTTCTTCCTGTCATGTCCTTCATGTGAAGCGTATGCGGCAAGCATGACTGCTGCCTGTGCCTTCATGCAACGTGGCCTCAATATTGTTGTGGAGACTGGTGCACCCGTCATGATATGACAGTGAACCCAACAAAGACCAGCTTGGTGCGCTTCTCCAGAAGACGTAACCTTGGGGACTTTGTTCTTCCAAAGCTTTTTGGACACACTCTCCAACTCCCTCCTCATGTCAAACACCTTCGAGTCTTCCTCGCCTCGAAGCTACATGGGTATTGCACGGAGAGATCAAAGCTAATGCAGTTACGAGTGTCTCCGCTCAATGCAGGAGAACCTTTAGCTGCACACGGGGCATGATACAGAGGGTCGTGTACTGGATGTACACCTCGATCGTTAGACCCATCGTCACATATACCTCCTGTGTATGGTGGCCGAGGATGCTTGTGGGGACTGCGATCCGGAAGCTGGCGATCTACGGCTACTGCTGCTCTTGAGGTTCTACTTAATCTGCCACCCCTGGATCTAGTCTTTCAGGAGGCATATGCCAATAGAGCTGTGTGCAAGTTGCGCTCATGGGGATGTTAGGAGGACGGCTGGACTGGTTCTTCTCATTGCTCTCTGGCGTATGGGCTGGACTTGAAAACCCCTCTGGCCAGTACGTGATGCGATAGTACCTGAGCTTTGGTTTGGGCACCGCTGCTCTGTGAGCTTTCCTGGAAGGGAATCGTGGACTTGAGGAAGTTCCTTATCGAGCCTTCCCCGGTCCGCTCTAAAAATTTTCTCCGACGGCTCTCTCACTAATGAGGGAGCTGGGGCTGGTGCCTACATTCCTGCCTGATATTGGGATGGAGTACTCACTTGGAAGGCACACCACTATTTTCCAGGCTGAAGTCTTCGCCATATCGATGGCAGCGAAGTTCGCCCTTGATATGAAAATCAAGAAAAAGGACATTGATATCCTCTCGGATAGTCAGGCAGCCTTGATGGCTCTGAGTGGCCCTCGGATAAGATCTAAGTTACTGGGGGATTGCAGGTCTTCTGTGGATAAGTTGTGTATCCACAACAAGGTGTCCCTTCTGTGGGTTTCTGGTCACATGGGGATCATGAGGAATGAAAGAGCTGACCTCTTACTTAGGTCTGGCTCTGATTCTCCGTTCCTCGCACCGGAACGCGCCGTAGGTGTTGTAGGTGTTGTATCAAAGCGGATATTCATGGAAAGCATCAGCAGAGATGGGCGAACCACCTGAATACTTGCAGGTGTACAAAACTGTTTCTTGATGGGCCCAATTGGAATACCTCTGATTTTCTCAAGGGACTCGAAGGAAACAATGTAGAACTGTGGTTGGCATCATCACCAGCCACAGCTCACTTCACGCTCATCTAACAAGGATTGAGTGGTTGACAACCCTGAGTGTCTGTCCTGTCAGGAGGGAGATCCTGACACGACCGAACACTTACGTGTGCGTGTCCAGCCATCGTACTGGATACTCTAGGGTCCGCCCCTCTATCTGTGGATGAGCTGAAAAACCTTCCTCACCAAGACCTGATGCGCTGTCCCGCTGTCTTAAAAAAAAAAGAAGATTATCATTAACACAACGCGGTAATGTAAACCGGTTGAAACATCTGAACCAATCACCATGCGAAGTAATTATGTACGTAAATGTCGATTGTGCTATTCAAGTGTTCATAGCACCCAGGTGTTGGGCTAATTACAAAATAACCAACGGCTGTAGAACAATTCCATGTGTGAAAATTATTTAACAGTCGTTGTGTACTTTGCCAAAATGCGACGTTGACTGTTGTTAGAATTGAATCTTCTACCATACACATTGGGCCATGACATCCCTCCCCTATTGGAAAAACTTGTTTCCATAGGGAACTGAAAACATTTTACCGCTCGTTCGGTTCAGATTCACTGACATTTATAACATGGCCTACCTGATTTTCTATTTCATATAGGTCAACTTTTGTTAGGAGGGGTGTGACAATTATCTTAATCTCAAGTTTTACTTTCGCTTTAATATTCATATTACAAGTTCAAAAATTACAGATACATTCGAAATTATTTCTATTCTTGGAAGTTTATCTCCTACAACATCAAATATTTCTTAAACTTGACTTTTAAAGAAATAAAATTAAGCAAGCTTTGTCTGCCTGTCCCTAAAAGTAGATATGGGAGACAGAGAAAGGATTACAAATTTTGTATTGCCATCTACTTCTATTCTATATATTCATTGGAAAAACCACTGAACTGAGACTGGACTATGGTGGATTTTGTATAGAATTTTTAGTTCAGCGGAATAAAGTAGTTAAACCGAAATTATGCCAAATAATATAAACAATTTCCGTAGTATCAGCAGTACATTTTATATATGTCAGTGTTCAGATTCCTATCCATTTTTCATTACATATGTAGGGGAATGTCAGGGTTGGCCAGCTTTATGACTCTTGCCCTTCCGTTTAAGTACGAATTTGGCCAATGCATGAAAATGTTTGGAAAGATCGAGGAAAAAGGAACTCTTTTGCCGAACATTGTAAATTGCTTGGGTGAAAAACGAAAAAAAAAATATAGACAGTTCAAGAAAAAGTGAAATGCGTCAAAGTCAGCTAGTGCTGTGTAGGTTAGCCAGTTAACGAAAAATTTTCTGAAATGATTAAAAGTGACCTGGAAAAATAAATTGAATGCAATAAAAAGCCAAATTTGTTTCATTTTTCTGTTTTCTTAGCAAAATTTGAATTGCAGATTATTCGTAAAGCCTCGTTACCACTAATACAAATTGTGCTAACTTGTTCGGCAACATGTTGTGAAATTGTTGGAAGCCGACATGTTAGTTAAACTTAACAAGTGTTTCCATTTAAATACTCGCCAACTTGTTGGATTAACTTCTTACATTCTTTACTTGAGAATCGAATCGCAATGGAGGAGCAGGTGTTATCAGGTTCCACACAAGGAGAAAGAAACCCTAATAGCTCAAATCCATACCAACTAGGTTTGTAAATATTATCTGCTGAATTTCCACTACACTTAGTCTTCTTTATTTTTGCCAATTCTAGGAAATATTGAGAGCGCAAAAATATAATCTTTTTTTTTTTAACGGAAATTAAATCCGAATTCAACTCTGAAGCAATTTCATTCAACGCGTCATTTCGATTATTTGTATTTTTATGGTCACTACTCTTAATATCCCACAAGACCAAATATTTTTCATATTCCTTACTTAATTTTTACTCCATTATCTTAAACTTACTGAAAGAACTCTAGAATCGAGTCACTAGTTTAGCCAACACCCAACACAACAAATGAACGTTTTCACTTAAATGGAAAAATCCACCCAACAAATTCTGCGAGTTTTTACAGCCGACATCGAACAAGTTGCCAACATGTGTCTGAATTTTCATAATAGCGTTTCCCCTTAGACAGAATGTTACCAACTTGTTTCAAAACTTGTCGGGTAAGAAAATTTGTATTAGTGGAAACGAGGCTTATCAGATACAGAGAGCCTTTTCTGTGCTTTTTTCGACGGGCATCTTCCTTTAGCTGGTGTTTTATTTGAGGACTTCGTGGAGTCTGGTGATGGACGTTTTTGCGTGTCTTCGAAACACAGAAGCACAGTTGGTCAACCATGCCTACACAAAGTGGTCAACCTTGACGACAAGCGCCATTGCCCCAAAGCTTCACACCAGAAATAAACTTGCACAGGATTGAATTTTTCTCTTCACAATGCTTGCCTTGACAATTTCATATTTTCGCAGCTAAGAAAACCTTTTTTGGAATTTCGAACAACTGAGTGCACAACACATACTTTGCGTTCATGCTTCAAATCTATAATGTCACGAAAAGTTCGCTGTCACTTAGAGAAGTTTTCTGTGCACGTATTATGGTGCCGCAGTTTGTCGACCTAGACGACAGTCCAAGCCTGACGACATTCCCATACATACTTACATTATTGTTTCTTTAATGTTCAAATAAACTTTCTATATTTTTCTTGCTTTCATTAATTTCTTTCTTACATTTTTTGTTCTTAATTTCATTATTCTTTCTTCTCTCATATTTGAGTTCGTTCTTATTTTTTTCCTACAAAATATCTCCTTTAATTTATTTGACTTTTTTAAATTTAACTAAGTAACTAGCTCTTTGCAATATTTTTTTCTTTAAGCAATTCACACAAATATAATTTATGTTCTTTTGTTTCCGCAGAATAGGACAGAACAAAAGATACACAAAAGAACGCCTCATACATTTTCATAGAAGAGTTATAAATGAAGCGAACGAACAGTACAAATAGTTCGTTTCAACCGACAGAACAATTTGTCCAATCCAGTATATGGGAGTTCTAGAGCAAGATACACACTATAGATTGATAGAGAACACAGCTATAGATTGGTTTTCAAATATTAACTTTAATCATTCAAATATGGTTTTTATATTTACCATTAGCAGTATGTGGGATATGTGTCATAAAGATAGTCGCCCAACTTTGTTTTTAGTGTTACTTTAGTACGAGGATATAGCTTTACCCTTTTCTTTCTCACGTGACTGTTGTTAAGTCGATAGAAACACTTGCGTAAAGTTATAGACAACTTTAGCATAATGTCGATTCATGCTTCGAATATGTCGTTTCATAATTTTCCGTATGTCGTTTTTTCGGTATCTCATCCATCTTTGATCAGTCTGTTTATAAGCCAAGTGAAGTTTCAAACATTAGAGCCCCACGAATATGATACATTTGGTGATTGTTACGAACATCAAATATCTCTGAATATTTTGATTTTTTTTATGTTTAAAACCTTTCCCTTACCTATAGGTAGCATAATTACTGAATCTCTGGGTACAAAAAAAAAATATGACAATTCCAAAAACCAAAACACGGGATACTTTTTCAAAGCTGTCTCAAATATGTGTTCAACTGAGAACTATGGAATAGTTCAAGGTAGGAATTAAGAAAGTTTAAGCAGGCCCTCGACTACAATAAAAAAGAAATCAGTCAGACAGATATATATGGTAAGAAAACTCTCTGTAACAGTTACAACAGAATAAACAGGCACAACAGAGATTTACTGTGTTCCTCTTATGTGCCTTTCTACAGATTTAATGGAGCTCGATAATATAATAAATTTTATAACAATCGTTATTTCAGTGGTCTATTGAAGATTATTCGTTCGAACATAAAAGCCTTCGGTATGTAAAAATTAATAAATTTGCTTATGATCACTTTCTGTGCTTCTCCGCCCCCTTCAAATTAACTTCCCAACTTACAAAAATAACTAATTAGAATAATAACGTTTCCATTTATTCATAACGCCTATTTACTTACAGATAACACTAAAATCTCTTAATATCTCGGAATTTGCATAATTTATTTTATCTTTTCAGTCCAACAGCAAGGTATGACTACAATGCGTTTTGGCACGTGCTACGGATAGTCGGTTTCTGTCTATCTTTTGCCAATAGCTGTGCAAATCCAGTGGCACTATATTTTGTGAGCGGTGCCTTTCGAAAGCATTTCAATAGGTACTTACTCTTCTACTACAACCCAAGTGCATGATTATTTAGCATCAATGTGTGTCGACTTGTTTGGACTAAGTTTTTTGCACATTTAGATATTTATTTTGTCAAGGATCTACTGCCAGACGAAGAAGGCACGGAGACCATATGGGCCACCGAGACACATCCTTAACAAGTACGATGTCAAGGAGGTTAACTTCTAGACGATCATGTCATCAGAGTACTCTAAGAAGGTAAGAAACAAATCGACTTAATAAATAATTATCATAGATAAACATTCTTCTAAAGTCAATTTTATGTAGATTACAGGAAACAACAGTTACTATTATTCCAAATGGACTTTTAAATGGTAATGATGACCGAGACTATGAAAGTGATCACACAATGTAAGGAAATCTGTCGTATTTATGCTTCTTAAGCTGAGACCAATTTATCAAAAATAAGTCAATTTTTTTGTAATTATAAATCTATCATCCTTTGTTATATGTGTCAGAATCTGTTTTAATTTTATCTATGTATCTTCTTTATATATATATATAGAAAATTGAATTGGTATCGGTAATTTGTATATAGACACTGTAAATTATTGCAAAACTTAAATAAACTGTGAATGTGATTATAGATTGTTGAATAGACTTTATATTTATGCATAAAGAGATATCTTCCATTTTCTTTTTGCATTGTGCATCAACATGCTGCCTATGATTTGCCAGTCAAAATCAAGTGGTGTTATGACATTCTTTAAGGGTCTTAAAGAGGATGATGAATATGTTATATGATTTGGGAATATACATACACGTACATAGATTCCATTAGTGGTATGATTGTATATGCGAGTGAGAGGTGGAGGACTTGTAGGCCTAACTATCAGCCGAAACTGATAGCTTGCTCTGACGTGACTTGTGATGCAGGCAGACATACTAGCACATCTCGGCTAATAACGGAGAATTTTGGGTGGGTTGAGAAGAAATTGACTTTAGTCACCATGCACCACAGACAAAAGAAAATCGTACCTAAGAAAAACATAATTCTATCAGTTTGTAAATAAAATTATTCTTATTGTTTCACTATTTTTGATTTATTTTTTTAAAGTTTTCGGTAGCCACGCTACCATCTTCAGATATCTTTATTTTCAAACTAAAAATATATGCATAGCTAGACTACTCGGCTATGATAAAAGTGGGAAGCGAACAGTGCCCCAAATTCAATAACGCAATACGTTTATTTACGTTTTAAACTATCCGTTAACAAAAGTGATAGGCGAAAGATAACAGTATTAATGATCTCTGTCCAAGAGATGAAATAGTCTACTTTCAATAGTAGGTTCTCCAGTGTTCATTAACTAAAGTGAACGCTTATGTATAAATAACGATTCCCATGCATCTAATTTTTGGTTATTTCTTACTGCCTTTATTAGTTTGAAATTTCTTATGTGAATTTCATGGTTGATATTATTTAAAATATATGGTGAGCTATGCTGGATCGATTGGATTCGTTTTTTGTTATATGTCTGTTGTGTTCCTTCCATCTTGCTTTCAAAGCTCTCGATGATTGTCCAATATAGGTAAGATCACACGAAGAACATTTTAAAGAGTAAATGCCGCTCTTACTAAGTGGATCATCTAGATCTTTGGTTCTGCACAAAATACCTCTATGTTTGTTAGACGACACTGGCATAACCTTTCTGTTAATTTTCTTAAAGATGTTTTTAAATTTACCGGTGTATTTTGGGTGATAAGTTATTCCTACCCATTTAGTATTCGTCTCATATCTACCTTTTAATTTGTGATGTCCTTAAACAAAAGTGTGTTTGTTTAAAAAATTTCTACTAAAAAAGACAACAACAACAAAAATCTGATGCACACTAGTCCTGAAGGGAATATATACCACTTACCTGGAACTTGATGGAGGATCAGGGATTAGGATACTCTGAGTGCCTATCCCCGGCCAGCCTTGGCACCACAGGCACTATATATATATATATAGATGCCCCTATATATACAAGAAGGTGAGTAGAATAGCAAATCTATACGACCATCATGGCAGAAGTGGAGCTCCAAGAGAAAGAAATAAAATGAAAGAAAATTCAGCACATCGTCATTACTTTATCAAAGTACTTTATTTCTGTAATACAGAGTTCACTTCAACTTGTTTTCCTATGAGTGGCCTTGACAAAGGCATATCATTCCATGTCCCAAATTTTTTTCTTTTACAGATCTAGAGGGCAATTCATATCTCATATTCGTGGAAATTATCAAAATGTTTCCTTAACTCTATATAGGGATAAATGAATCACTTGCACTCAATCGTGCCTAAATATGTGTACAGTTATTCCTAACTTTTATTCCAGGTATTATTGATTACGCCGAAAGTTCGCACCAGGATCTATGCTTAATGTACTTACGATTGAATTTGCTCTAAAACATTTTCTCTTTACAGTTTATACAAATCTTTTCTTTACTGATTCTTATCTTCGTACAACCAGAGGAGAGAAAATAATAAGTGAACTGACCGAAGGATTCTTACTAATCTCTTCGTTCCATAAAATTATTAATCATATAATTCCTCTAATGATTAACATGTGCATGTAATTCTATTGAAATTTCCCGTTGTAATAAATATTTTTTCTTCTTTTCCGTTTTTTTCTTTGGTGTACTCTGTTCGACTTAAACCGGAATCGACAACAACTTAGGAGCAACAATACTTTTGTAGGATTTCATTTCACCAACAGCGCAGTCAACCCAGCAAGCAAGATGATTCGCAGATGATTCGCGCATCATATTCCAGCGAAGATAATTTTTTTCGCGGAAGATTATCATCTTCTACATTGCGGAAGTTTCCCCTTTTCGAGAATGGATGCTTCACGAATGCAATACTTCTGGGGAATACGAAACCAATACTTCTTGATGAATAGCTTTCGTATCACGAAAACAATACCCGCAAAAGATAAGAGGAAGATATCGTTGAGGAATCACGTTGAAGTATCTCTTGAAAACAACATTAAATAGCCACCTGAAAGTAAAATAGTTTAAAAGATTTTAATTCCAAGTATTTCTAATTATTGAAAATAGGTTGGGAACGAAATGATGTATACCTACCTGGACTGAGCGTATTGCCATTTTCCTATAGGAAAGCATGGCACAAGTTTTATAGTTCTCTCTTTCGCCCTGTGGCAGAGTTGGAGCTACCAACACAAAATATTGCATTCGGGAACATTTGCTTTTGCCATTTGATGTTTTTATGCTGGCTACAGATGCAATCTCTTCAGAATGAATAAGGTAATGATAGTGTTTACCATGCTCCGTCTCTCTTGCCCATAAGCAGGATTCAGTTAAGAATAAATTTTGAAAATTAAAGTCGGAATGAGTTTAATTCCTTATAAACGATTTAAATATCACTTGGACACAAGAAAATACATTTTTTTAATTTAATTCGATTTTCGGGTGTAAAATTTCATCTGATTGGTTGAGTTTTACATGTTTTTTATGTAATCCTTTTAAAGGGTGCTCTAACGGTGATATACAGAAACACAATATTTTTTGTGCCACATGAAATAGCAAATCGCTCAGTCCATTGTTATAAGTCAGTGATACCTACCTACAAGCACATCGATAAAGCAGTTTTTAGTGGAGATAACAATCGACACAACATGGCTGCATTCCACATAAACAAATCCGGGACATAATCTATTGAGAGGAAAGTAACTTGTCTTCTATAATATTACGCAAATCAAATGGAATTGGATTAAGTCATCTGTATCTGTATCTTTAAAGTAGCAAAGTAGCAATATTGTAATAGGTATCTTATTGTATAATTATAAGCCTAATAACTATAGCTAGGCAAAATCAGGAACAGCAACAAAAATTCTCAAAATTCCAGTTGCTTTGCTACCTGCACGACTGCTAAGGTTAATGTACTTTCGTTGCTATGCGCAAGGTGAAATAATTTGTTGGTGCCGTGCGCAATTCAGAGGCAATATAAATCGCAGCCCAACTTAAATCGCTCTCTTTTCGCATCCAGCTTTCATAGATTGCGCATCATTTGGAAATCGACTTGGCTAGTGGTAATAAAATAGAATTATTAACATATCAACTTTATCTTGGGTATCGACTGAGATAAACATATTTATTCTGGGGCTCGACTGGAATAAATCTTGTTAACATAATCACTTTATCTTGGGTCTCGACTGAGATAAAAATTGTTATTCTGGGTAGCGACTAGAATAACACTCACTAATCTCAAACCTTTATCTTGGGTCTCGACTGAGATAAAGATGTTTATTCTGGGTACCGACTAGAATATATACCACTAATACAACTCTACTTTGGGTATCGACTGAAGTGAAGTATCTTGTTCCGGGGAACGACTAGAACAAGACTTCTGCTAATCAAGTTACAACTTTGCTTTGGGTATCTTTTTCCGGGAAACAACTAGAACAAGATCATTACTAACACACAAACTTTGTTTTGGGTCTCGACTGAAACAAGTATCTTGTTCCGGAGCATGACTAAAACAACATAATCACTAACTGTCTATTTACCAACGCCACACAGTCGATTCCACATTTTAGATTGGTGAGTACATTTTGAGTAATCATTTAATACATATTTAATCTTATTGAGTAATTATATTTATACATATATATATATATATATATCTTGGTGCCATGGAAAGGTGAATTCCCTTTGAAGTTATCATAAGTTCTTTTTGATTAAAGTTGATACATAAGTGAGCTTTTAGATATGAAGTGACATAGTCGATATTATAAGTATCTTAAGTTTATGTTAGTGAATGTGTAACCTCTGAACTATATTTCCCTTTGAATTTGGAATAGTGTAGTAACTGTGACGTATTGTGAAATAAACCACTAACTTTAGGTATTCATTGTCGTTCTTATTTACAGTCCCCATTCTTACTTATATTTTTCTTGAGTGTTCTCTTCGGGCAGAACAATACCAATGCATTATCTGGAAGAGAGGAAAGCGATATTGCAAAATGTCTCGATAATATCGCCATGGTAATAGAAGAAATTAAATTATTTTTAAATACAGCTTTATAAATGAGAGGAGTAAAGTATGGAGGAAACTTTGCTATAATTTACTTCGATCGCTTATTAAACCAGAATGAACAGAACTAAATTTTCAGGTAACGCATCTTCTTCATTAAAAATAAACATAAACCGGTTTTCACCCTTGTTTATCGTCCTCTTTTCGTCTGGAGGAAAAAAACATAATTCCTTTTGCTATTTTATTGTCATTTTGTCATCCAGGTAAATGCCAAGCAATATCGTTCTCTTTTCGTCTAGAGGAGAAAAAGGTAAAATTAAAATTAGAAGCAACAGAACTAATATCATCTAATTCTTGCTTAAGCAACTTAAAAGCAATTTTCATACATTTCTATTGCTCCAATATTCCGAAGATGATAACTGAAAGATATTTTCCAATTATCGCGCTGATGATTTTTCATCTCAATGTTTGCTGGGAAGGACCAACGGCCACTGCCGAATCCATTAATCGACAAACACGCACGCATGAATATAATAACAAAAAATCAGCCGAAGCGACGCGGCGGAGTCATTCGTCTTGTTTCCTTCTCATCTAAATAAATTCAATGCAGCTTTGATATCCGCGTACTTACACTACAGTTAATCGCGAGGACGACCACGTCCCTTCGTCATACTCTTTGGTATCAAAAAACTTAAATTAAACAAAGCAATCGATTGTTCCTTGACGTGATTTGCTTTCATTGCATTAACTTTGACCTCAAATGTATTCCGTAAAAATTCAGAAATTTCCCGATAGTAAAGAAAAGCGTACGTCCGTCGAAAAATGCGTATATGAAAATATAATCGACAATCACCTTATTATCGTTGTCACTTTAAGTGAGAAATGGCGTTACGACACAAAATATTATGATTGTCGTTTAAAGTGACATTTGTCGAAAACATACGACTTTGGACGTATTACTGTTGTATTATAAGTAGATAAATGACGATGTATAAAGTGATAATTAAGTGACAATTTCACTCACATGGTTTTTGTAAGTGACAGCTGTGTGTAAGAAAAAGGAAAATGCAAGCGTAAAAAGATAAATTTTATGATGGCTTTTGAAGTTGTTCATTAAAACATAAAATTCAATTATATTTTATAAATTAAATAATCTTTTTTTTTTTGTATTTTTAGTGTAAATATTTTCTACAAAAAAACACAATTGCAATTGAAGTCATAGCATCCTAAAGGTTGAAATAAGCAGAATACATCGAGTTTATAATTTTTTTTCTTTTAAACACTTTCAAAACTAACAACAATACCAGGAAATAAACAAACCTCCCTTTTGTCTACAAATATAATTCATATCCTGAGGCTATCTGCCACTTCAAGTGACAACGATAATAAGGCTTCGAAGAAAAATATCATGTCACACCGTTCGACAACGACAATATGAAAAGTCAAGTGAAGTGAGAGTAACTTCGGAGCAGCTGCATATACGTTGGAATGATCCCGGGGGATCATGATCCCCCCAAAGTGCCACCTCACCTACGCGGTGAATTGAATTAGGAAACACAATGTGGTGCTGGACTGTATAGCGAGTTGTAAAAGTTTAAAAGAATGATTTTCGTATTGTACGGGCATAAGGTGTCGCTGACGCCGGCGTTTAATGCGTACTTTTCCCAATTTTTAACTTTAGTGCTTATTTCACCAATCTGCGGCGACGACTGGGCATTTGTTTAGCTTCTTATGAGTAGTAATAGTGGGTATAAGGGCCAATCTACATCGAGAGCTACACGCTTCAAGCTACAAATGTTAGTTTGTATGTATGGCGTCCTGTAGCAACTGCTACATAAATAGCTTCAAGCTACATGGTGTAGCTAGCTAGCTGAAGCTGATTTTAGGCAAAGTTCTAATTTTGTAGAGTTTTGCTATGAAAATTCATAGCGAAATAAGTCAATATGAAATTGACTCAGTTTGCTGCTAAGTCTGCAGCTCGAGAATTAAGTTGAAAAAACTCTTTATGCAGGCAGGAACCAAGCCGTACTGACGATTATACGGTTCCTGCTTATATGAAACGCCCTCTTTTTGCAATGAAATTTCTTTTTTAAAGATTTTTCGTTTGCATAAAGAGTTTTTTCAAATTCTAATTTTGTAGCTGTAGCTGCAATAACACCAATATGATAATGAAGCGAAAGTTATGTGTCATATCAAAAACATTCTGTGGTTACGATTAGTCAATACGGATAAAGAGCACGTTTAATTGAAAAAATAATTAATGGTATGGAAGGAAATACGATATAATGGCAAAAAAAACTTGAAAAACTATCAAAGAAAATTTCGCTTTATTCATGTTAAGTTGTTAGTACGAATATGAAACTTGTAGCGCTCATTGTAGCAGATTGTGCTCCATGAAGCCGAAATGAAGCTTCGTGTATCTTGTAGCTTGTATTGTGTAGCTCTCGATGTAGATTGAACCCATTAGTCATTGGCTCGTAGCTCTTCGTGTTGTAAACGTCTACGAATTTTTTAAAAATTTCTTGTGTTTTTATATAGTACCGAATGGTCATCTCATACCTATCACAGGAATGATAAGTAATTTTGGAATACATATTTATTTGAGTGTTTGATTGTTTAAAAAAGGCATGTAATGCTTATTATGTGTAACAACCCTGTTATAATGATGCTTTTTTATTTTTGTTGCGTCGATTACTCGTATAAATAAATAACCGCAGAAGTGCAAGTCGGACTTGCGCCCGCTGTCATTTGAAAAAATAGTAATAATGCCGTCATTTGAAAAACAAATGCCTACCTATGATAATAATAATGAATGAGAATAAAACGATGTAAAAAACGACGAAAAAATCACGTTTCTTGTATGGGGGCCCCCTTTAATTTGTATATTTATTTAATTTTTTATATTTGTTGTTATATCGCTAAAAGAAACACACAGTTTTTCACAATTTTCACTGTCTACCTATTACGGTTCATGAGATACAACCTGGTGACAGACGGACAGCGTAGTCTTAGTTATAGGGTTTCCGTTGTTACCCTTTGGTTACGGAACCCTAAAAAGCACACAATTTCGAGTTATAAAAGTGTTATTAGCTGTGTTTTTTCACATAGGGGTCCGGGTCAGGATCGGCAGTAATTTCCGTATTAAATTATTTCGATAGAGCGCTATGATTTAAAATACTTTTGGCAAAATGCAAAATTTTTTTTTTAATAATTCTTATATCAAACATTGATCCATATGGATTCTAGGTTTAAAATGTAACCCTTTTTAGGGATCCGTACCCAAAGGGTAAAAACGTGAACCGTATTACAATGGCTCCGACGTCTGTCTGTCTGTCGCCGTATCTCATGAACCGTAATAGGCAGACAGTTGAAATTTTTACAGCGTGTGTATTTCTATTGCCATTATAATAACAAAGAATATAAATAAAATAAAAATTAAAGCGAGCCCCCATACAAGAAATGTGATTTTTTCGGCGTTTTTTCCTTCGTTTTATTCTCATTCATTATTATTATCATAAGTAGGCATTATTTTTTTCAAATGACAGCATTATTTATTAAAATGACGCCTACTCGCATTTGAAAAAATAAATAAAAAGTACATAGTGTTAAATTTTGTACGATCGTACGGAACCCTTCGTGCGCGAGTCCGACTCACACTTGGCCCGTTTTTTTTTATCACCATTTTTCATTATTCCAATGCAATGTGATTGAAAACTTGTATTTTGCCAAAAATATTTTAAATCATAACTCTGTCGAAATAATTTATTGCCGAAATTAGTACTTCTGATCCTGACCCGGACCCATAATGCGAAAAAAGCACAGTTATTGTATCTAAGAAATTGGTTAGCGATCATAAACCATTTTGTACCAATCTGATTTTCCGACATAAATCCGATGGCAGGACAACTTGGTGGGGATATCGCAACAAGAGCAAACACACTGACTTAATACAGTAGACTCGCGGTTATATTAACAGCGCATTATATGAAACTCCCGATTATATGACCACCAAATATTTTACATTGAGTACTCTGTCATATGAACAACCTCCTAGCAATACGCCCGTTAATATGAAAAACTCGATATGTTTTTCTTTCCTTGTGTTCTTTACTTTATTTACTGATGTATATATTCAGTAATTTTAATACCATTAGATTCCATTGAATGACTGCCAGAGCTCATTCCACAGCATTTTGAAGATACATTTTGTGTTTAGTTTCCCTTAATGTTTAGTTATTTTCCATGCAGGCATGCCTCGTAAAGTGCGAAATTGTTTAAGTCTAAATGAGAAGATGCACATTATTGAGCAGTTAAAAACAGGTACGTGTGTTACAAGTTTAGCTAAAATATACAATGTTGTAAAATCAACAATCTGCAATATAAGATGAAATAGCTCCGGCATTTTAAAAGCTGTAAATTCCACTTTCGTTGGCCCGGGAAAAAGAAAGATACTTAGACGGTCGGAACTTCACAGAATGGAAAAGGCGCTTTACCACTGGTTTTTAAATCATCGTGACAAAAACCTACCAGTGAACGCGCAACTCATAAAAGTAAAAGCCAAGATGCTGCACGCAAAAATTCAAGGAAATGATTCTGGTTTTAACGCAAGTGACGGATGGCTCCATCGATTTGGAATTAGATTTATTGAAATTTGTGAAGAAAAACTCTCAGCTCAACCAGAACTAGTGGAACCCTTCAAATTGAAATTACAGAAACTAGTCAAAGAACTTGGTTTATCTACTGATCAAATATACAATGCCGATGAAAGCGGTCTCTTTTGGAAATTGCTGCTGGAAAAAACTTACGTGTCAACATCAGAAAAAGTGGCTCCTGGAAGAAAATCAGAGAAGCAAAGAGTGACATTTTTGGCTTGCACTAACGCAAGTGGTAGTCATAAAGTTAAAATGCTCGTTATCGGAAAGGCGAAAACCCACGAGCATTCAAAAATTTTGTCTGTCCTCTGGAATACAAAAGTTTTCCTAAAGCTTGAATGACCTCGAATATTTTTCTTGAATGGTTCCATAAGTCATTTGTAAAGCACGTAAGAAACTATTATTGCTACTGATTTTCAGAAATGATTTTCTTTATGTAGGTGCGCCAATATTCACAATCAAGCAATATGGTGCCAAAGGCGCTTCTTCTTTTAGATAATGCACCCTCACATTCTCCAGCACACATGCTAAAATCATCGGATGGGCTTATTTCAGCGGTATTTATGCCGCCAAATGTCACATGTCTTATTCAACCTATGGATCAAAACATCATAAGAATTACTAAACTGTACTACAGAACAAGTTTATTATCGTCTGTCATTGCAAAATCTATCAAAAACTCTGAAAAATCTTACCTTAAAAGATGCTGCTGTTAATTTACATTGTGCATGGAATCGACTGGAGAAAGCAACAATAGCCAATTGCTGGAAACCCACACTGTCTTCAGCCGAAAACCTTTCAGAAGATGATATACCGCTCAGTATTGTTAGAGCTCAATGGAATCAGGAAATTGCATTGCAATGACTATTTCAGAAACTTCTCAAGTACTCAATAGTATCTGCAGTCCTGTAAACTTAATTTTCAAATATGAGACTAATAAATTATGGCATCATTTAACATTAACAAATTGATTTAACTACAGAAGATATCGACAGGTGGAACAATGATATAGCTGATAGTGATCAACAAGAAGATGACGAAGAAGATGAAGGTAGTGATATCGATATTACAGAAGACAGTGAACGACAGAAAATATCAGCAGTAGAGGCAACACAAGCTATGAACAAAGCAATAGAATGGGCTGCAAATAATTCAGATAACTTTAATGACGTTCTTGTTCTACGAAAGCTGAGGGAAAAGGAAGTACTAAAAACATTGAGCGCAAATCAAATTCAGGCAAAAATTTCAAATTATTTCCAAAGACAAGTCAATTAACATAAATTTATAATAATGCCATATTCGCTTCCATAATAAATGCTCTTTTTGTGTTTATTATTATTTTGTTTTCAACAATTTTGTTAATGTGCTCAAATTATATGTGAATTATATACATATGTATATATTATGAAATAATTGCATTTATATTAACCCCGCTTATATGAAAACCTTCTTTATATGGACGCACAAAACATTAATTAGTTCATATAATCGCGAGTCTACTGTATATAAATAATTATATAAAATTGTTTTTAATTAATGCCATTTTTTGTTATTTTTGCTTTGTTTATTTCGTGCAATCAACGAATAGCCACCCTTTAATTTTTCATAACAATACTGATTCAAGCCTGAGTTGCTCAAAATTTTTACGATTGTGGGGAAGCATTAGACTTTTCTTGGAAATATACTTGCAAATAGTTCTTAAGGGTTCGAATGACTAACTCTTCACCAACAACGTTTCAAACGAATTGCTGAATTGATTCTTGCGATTCATTCTTTCGGCCACAAGGGCACAAGCATTCAGTTCTCTTAGAATGATTGCACAATTTTTCTTTATATTTTTCAGCACTATTGGTGGCCCACCATGGTTCTAAAGGGTTATATTGATTCAGGTTCGTCGGCTGGCCTGGGTCGCTAAAGATATTTATGAACGTGCGCAAGGATACATTTTACTAAATATGAAAAGCTTGTCACTTCGGTGAGTCGACATCTATAATAAGGGTCAATGTGGAAAAAAAATATTTTTGACTTAATTGATATCCATCCCTCGAAGGAGCTCCTTGGAGGCGGTATTGTAGTTTTTTCCTCTCTTTAAAAAGAAAGCTGCAATTTCAAAAATTTTATGGTTAATGCGGCCAAAGGGCTTTCCTAGGTATTTGACACCGTTACAGTGGAATCTGTTCTTTCGTGAAACTCTCATTTCAATTTTTGTTCTGTTTTCCTTTTCCCGTACGGTTTACAAGTCATTTGACCTTCTCTATGAGGCGATCCTGGCTGGCTGATCTATTACGTCATGCTAATGCAGGGTAAGCGAGGATAGTTCCTAAGTCATTTTTGCTTGATTTCGAACTAATATGATATAAGTTAATACAATATGTGTTGCTACGACCAGCGTGATCTTCTATTATAATGTAGAAAGTTCACATTAATATTAAGACAAACCCCCTGATTCGACGTAAGAGATAAGAGCTCTTATCCTCTTAACTAGGCTGTCAAAGCCCGTTTGCAGAAATTGGTATTCTGTGAAAAGAGTTAAGTGATGTCAGACGTCAGCTGATCTCTTAACTTTTAGGCAGATTTTTTTTTAAGAGATTTGGCATTCTAGCAAACAGAAAAAACTGTCAAATATTTCTTAGCATAAGAGCTCTTCACCGAGGTACGCTTAAATCTCTTATCGTGACAGTCGCAGAAATTGTTTTGTTTCTAATATCGAAATTTTGGTCGTGCATAAAGGATAGTTCTGAGGAATATGAGGGACGATTTCGATTTTCTATTTTAGAGGCTGTCCCCCCGATTCTTCATAAGAGACTTTTCAGAGATCATTTAACCTCTTAAATTTATCAAGTAAGAGATTTTAGCAAAATTAGTATTCTACATAAACTTTTGTAGAGAAATATTAAGTTTAAGAGGTTAGAAGGGTTTGGAGAATCTTTCAGTCAGCCCACCAATTAAAGACGTTTACTTTTCAAGAAGAGAGAAGAAGAAGTAATGTTTTTGTCGAGGCAATGATGGTAATATGACCAACCCACACGTAGCTATAATCTGAAATATATTTGAAATTGGTATAGAGTCAATTTTCATGCAATATTTAGATGGACTTAGATTTCCCATACTAAAAACAAATAATTTCAATTTTTGCTGAAAATCATACAAGGTATTAGTCGGGATGGCTGCACTCAATGCTTGATTTTAAAATTGCTGGTTTAACATTGAAAAATTTATTTTCATTTAATTACTACTCAGAAATAAAAATATTACTTCAAATACATAATAGAAAAAAAAAGACAAAAACAAGAAAGGAATTCAGTAATTGTGCAGCCCACTTCATTCTTTCGGGCCTATTTTTTTTCGCGCTAGCCATTCTGTCTTATTAAATTTTTGTTTCGCAGCTTTCAACGCCTTTTTTACTTCTTCTTTATGTTTTAGGTTTTTCCGTTCAAAATTAAAATCTTTTGCGAGCTCTGGTTCTATAATACTGGTAAAATATTTGGCCAGTGGTTGTTTGTTTTATTATTTCTCGGCATACTTTTACTCACTCACTTAAAAAATATAAAAGTCTAATAACACCACGACTAATGTCTTCTAATTACTTCTAATTACCAAATATAGGTTAATTATTTTTCACTTACCTCAACAACATTACGCTTTCAATTCAAACTTTCAACTAAGGATTAATTCCGTTTTGTTTCATGACCTATTCGACTAATCGAACGTTTGCGAGGTAATGGAATCGGAACTGAATCGATTATGGGTCCAATTATTTGCCAACAAATTTCTGATTCCAAAATCGATTCATCATATTCGTATTGGAATCGATTCTAAAATATATTCAATAGGAATAAATCCCATTTGTTTTACTGGGATATTTTCGTTTGCTAGAATACCAAATCTCTTAAAAAAAATAAATCTCCACAAAAGTTAAGAGATCAGCTGACGTCTGACATCTCTTAACTCTTTACGTAGAATACCATATCTCTTATGTAGAATCGGGAGGTGTATTCATAAAGAATTTAAACAATTTTTGCCTTTAAAGTGATTGAAATGACACAGCCCTACGATAATCTCGATTTTAAATTTGGCGACAATTAATTACTGCAGCTTTACACGAAAATCCTGTTGGACGTAACGACGGCTGTGGAATTCTTTATCTCCAATTTAGGTGATAAAATAATAGTTCAATTAATATTGCGTGCTGTGAATTTATCACATAATTATTATTTATATCAATAACTGTAACTTGATTAAAGACGCACCACAATTAACCTCGATAATCATATAAGGAACTCCAGCGTAGCAAAATTATTGAATTATTGAAAACTAAAGGAGAGGCCCATCAACAACAATTTTCGTGCCAATTTCAAAAATGTAAGTTTATACACGTCCTGTAAAAAATTTGCATTGTACGCAGATGGAAAATAAAGTTTATGCAAGGGGCGCGGTTTTTGAAAGTATGAGGCAAAATTGTATACCAGCAGCAGCATAGTGAGCGCTAGTTATAGAAAAAACTTTTTGAGATTCCTGGTTCCCTACTAAGCCTTTCTCCATGTTCGGTTGACCAATAACTTGCCTTAAAATTTCATTTTTGGTAAATCCATAATAAGAAAATATATTAAAATTCTTTTACATTTATGAAAATTACAAACATTTACCAATATTATAATTCCCAGCTTATTATTAAAAAAGAAACAAGTAGAATCTTACTAAATTTCCACATAAAAGAATGTAAATATTTTTCTATTTAGTACCCTTCCAATTTTAACCATACCTACGGCTTTTGTGCTAGGGCAGATTTCTTTACCGAATATAAACAAAAGTGATACCTAGGGTACACGTAGACAGAGATGTAACGCTACGCTATCGAACGACTATGGCGGAGTGAACGATCGTTGTCATCTGAACTGTCAATTAATAACTGACAGTTTGCCCTTATGCATGGTGTTCAACCGTTTTCATTCAAAATTTTTTAAATTAATTAAATAAATATGAATACCAAGTTGCAAATTGCTGTACAATTGGGTGACCAATAGTTTGGTACTCTGAGAAGCAATCAGGTAATTTATAAATTAAAGGTAGTTGTACTATAAGAATTATACAAACATTTCTTTGTGATATAGCAGGATAATAAGATTCAATTAAAATTTGTTTCTTGAAGAGTCGGATACTGACGATGAAGAATTGTTGGGTGCGATAGCTATAGCTTATTCCAGAGAAAGGCCAATTAGGATAAATAAGTTTGTTGAACGTATTGTCACGAACTATAATAATGACGAGTTTCAGCAAAATTTCCGCATGACTTCCAGTGCCTTCGAATTTTTAATGGAAAAATTAACTCCTCTCCTAAATGATTCTTGTGATGCTGCACATATGAGCATTCCTCTCAAGAAGCAAGTTCTGTCCGTAATATGGCTGTTGGCTAATCAAGAGTCTTACAGGTATTTTACACCCTTAATGAAAACCAAAGAAATTCATTTTTAATTTTTGTAGATCGGTTGGCGAGCGATTTGATATGGCTAAGTCAACTTTATCAAAAGTTTTTTTTTCGAGTTGTCGACTGCCTAAATAAATTATCTTGCGATGTAATTTCATGGGCCAGTACAGAATAAATGCGCGCAACTTCTATTTACATAGAAGGAACCACAAAAATTAAGAAAGTAATAGGCGCAATTGATGGTACGTACGTAGCCGATCAAAAAACTTACACTAATAGGAAGATGTTTACATCCGTAACGCTTCAAGCCATTTGCAACCATAGAATGGAATTTATTAATTATTTTGCTGGATTTGTAAGCTCAGCGCATGATAGAAGACTATTCAATAATTCTGGCATTTATCGTGACATCACCGAGAATCCATCATTATTCTTCCCAAATGGTGAACGAATTTTGGGTGACAAGGCGTATCTGCATCTCAAGTAGGTACTGCTTGGTGCTTTTCATTGACAGAGGAAATTTAAGTGATGTAGATAAACATTTCAACAAAGTTCATGCAGCAGCAAGGCAAGTTATTGAAAGAAGTTTTGCGCTTTTATTTGGGAGGTTTAGGAGATTGAAGTACATTGAAATGAATGCTTTCTACTTGGTTCCGTATACCATATTAGCGGCATGTGTACTTCACAATGTTTGCCTTAAATTTCCTGATTCTAGATTTGACACTTACCTTGATTAGGGGCTTTCGGATGTACGCTAGAATGAAACCCAAAATTCGGACAACTCATACGCACAAATTTCACAAGAGAGAACAACAAAACAGAGATGGGCGTAGTGCATTAAATTTTCAGTGCATTAATTATTTCATTAGCACTTGAGGCCTCTGTGATAGTTAAAAGCCAGGTTGCACTATCACTAAATGGTTAGTGGTAGTGCAAATTTTTTATCACAATCACTAAACGAATAGTGGTAATGCATAGTCTATTGCATTATTACTAAACGATTAGTGGTAGTGCAGAGTATATTGCATTATCACTAAACGATTAGTGGTAGTGCAAATACTTTTCACTATCAATGAGTGATAATGAATTCGTGCATTGGTAGTGCAAACATCTTTCACTAGCACTGAACGACAATTTAATGGTACGCATATGCAGCACTACGCGTAGCTCGTTCGATCAAAATTAGTGTTAATTGTTAATGAATCATCTCCATCTCCGCAAAACAGAAAACTGAACGGAAGGTTTTTTATTCTGTATGTTCGCTCGTTGCTAGTTCAGTGCTAGTGAAAGATGTTTGCACTACCAATGCACGAATTCATTATCACTCATTGATAGTGAAAAGTACTTGCACTACCACTAATCGTTTAGTGATAATGCAATAGACTATGCATTACCACTATTCGTTTAGTGATAGTGATAAAAAATTTGCACTACCACTAATCATTTAGTGATAGTGCAACCTATATTTTAACTATCATTAAAATTTAGTGTTGCTGCCATTTTAGTGGTAATGCAAAAAGGCCCATCTCTGCAACAAGAGATGTTGAGCAAATTAGAAAAGCTATTGCCAGGGAATTGTGGGACAGTAGGAGACGTTGAGGGTATATTAAAGAAAAGACGTGGAACATTCAATTGTAATTCTTTTTTTTTTTAATTTAAATACAAAATCTATTCTCTAAATTAATACTACTTTACATATTATACATATACTAATTGTAAAAACTATATTATTAAGGAATAGTCACTAAAATATGGTCAATAAAATTAAATAACTACAACTATATCTTATCAATTAATTGCTTCATCATACTTTTATATTCAACCACGGCATTTTCTTGCGCAACTGCTGCTCGTTCCTGTGCTATTACTGCTCGCTCTTGTAGTTTCACTAATTCTTTTAAAATTCCTTTTTTCTCGTCATGCTGCTGTCTCCTGTCCTCTCTGCCCTTTTCCATCATTTCCTCAATCATCTCTGCCACAGTCTTTCGACGACGTCGCCTTGGTGCTGTTGGCTTCAACAGCGAATTAACATTCTCCGCTTCTTCAACATCAATATCCTGTTCGGTTTCCGCCGCCGCTCGTGAAGTGCTTGGCTGAGGTTGCCTTTCCTCTACTTTCCGTGGAGGCTGAGGTGTTGTATAATGAGCTGGGTCAGCTAATGATATGGGGTCCACCGCATGACTCCGGCTGAAAATTTGACACATTTCCTCTTAATTGCGTTTTTAATGCATTGAACTTCCACTTGCATTGGCTGCCAGAATATGGAAATTCTTGCCTCAACATTTCCACAGAAATTTCTTTCCATATATCAGCATGCCGCTTCCCGGAGTTGAGGAACTCATTCTTTTTTCCCCCGTAGTTGGAAATCAACCTCAGCACAGCACTTCTACTCCATTTCTTTCCTGTAAAAAAAATTGTATTAAAATATTTGTTTAAAGTATTTCATAATATTGATTAAAATAAAAAACTATACTGGTAAGAGTATGGAATTACTGCTACTGATTTATCAGCACTGGTGTGTTGTCAGCCATCAGTAGCCATTAATCTGGTTGTCAACTCCGCTTAGAAGGACATGTCCTCTTCTAGTCGGTGAGCATTAAAGTCTACATCGAATGGTGACTTAAACACATTATGTGAGTGGCTAAAAATTAACGTATCTTTGGTAACGTTAGTCAAGTTAATATATAATAGCAACAATAATTAGTTACTAAATAATTATAAAAAATACTATATACTACACTATGTATTTGGACACTGATTGAAACCCCGTTGAAGTAGACTTGAGATTTTGTATACGGCATTTTCGACAATTCTTACGATGCCCTAGATGAATGCCAGTATGTACGTATGTATAAAGTTACCACTAGTTTCATACTCGTAGTCATCGCTTCACCAAAAATTTCTTGTTCTTCTTCGTTCTTGCAAAGTGAATTTTTTTAACTGGGCTGACTGAAAAGGAAGTGTTCAGACTCTCCAAAGCCTGTTAGCCTCTTAAAATTTATGTAGAATATTAATTCTATTAAAATGTCTTACTTACTAAATTTAAGAGGTTAAGAGATCTCTTAAAAGTCTCTTATGTAAAATCGGGGGAAAGTGTACTTAGATATCCGAGTTGCTGCTGCCCAGGCATTCACTCTGGTTTGTCCACTTCTTATTCTAGCTTTTATTTCTTTCCCATTGGGCTGGAAATACCCAAGAAAAGCTACAGGCTGCCAGTGGGATTATGTCTCGGTTTCATTTTTCTGTTGCCTTTGCAGATATGGTTCAATTGATTACGGGCATACCGTATGAACGGGAATAATTATAAAAGGGGGTATCTATGCACCTTGAAATTCACGGGTCTCCGTACATCAACGCAGCTCCCTCGATGCTTAGGTACTTTCAAGATTTTTCACCTGTGCCCTGACAGGCAGATGTCAGTAGTGTAGTTGGAGGACATTGACAAATGTGCATGAATAAATAATTTTTTTTTATCCAATAGAGAAGCTGTAGATAAAAAAAATCAAACTCACATATTCTAATTGTAATACTATCAAAAATTACACCCTGATCGTCGTTTCCTTATATCTCTATTGTTTGCTGCATTACAGTTACACTGCATGTTAAAACTGGCAGAAGTAAATGCTTTAAACTCTGTGGATTGTCTAATATGTAAGTATATTGGATGTGAGCAAAAGTTTTACCCATTATTAGTGGACTCTGAAATTTAGTTTTTCTTTCAGTATAGGTCAAAAAGGTTGATTTCAGTAACGCCAAGCAAAGGAAACATACGGAGAAGGTCACAGGGTAGAAAGTAAAGAGATAGTATGACAGGAAAGAGTCAATTAAGAGTACTACCTCAAAGTCTACACAGATCAGTTGGAGTAAATATATATAAAATATATAAGAAAACGAAGAATAACAGAATAACAAATAAGAAACGGTAAACAAAAAAAAAAAAAAAGTAGTAAAACAAAAGAAAGTAAGAACTAGAACTAAGTTTAAAAACTTAACCAATAAAATAAAAAATGCAATTTTTAGACATGTTGTTCCACTATTTGTTTGATATAATCTTTTACAAGGTGGTGGCTTGCATCAACCTTAGAAAAACTTTGCTCTGACAGGAATTCCCTTCTCCACCCTGGGGAGATATAATAGCTCTTTTTATAAAATCTTCAAAATAAAACAATGCATTAACTAAATTAGTGTGAAACGTTCTATTAAATAGTTCATACAATACGCGTAAAATTTACCTGTAAGCCACCGTTAGAAATTGCTTTAATAAAACTTACGATTTTTTAAAAAATTGGGCTGCTTTTCTGGTCACCCGATTTGA